>JADXDR010000068.1:562065-575156 GCA_025026875.1 Chlorella ohadii
ACCGGAGATCAATGCACAGAGTTTAGATGCGAAAGGCCACGCACCTGCCGTAGAGATGAGCGGCTCCATGCCGCTACGCACTTGCACCTCCAGCAGCAGCGCCTCGTTGTCGGGGCAGGCGAAGCAGGCGTTCTCCAGCAGCAACAGCGCCCTGCAAGTGTGGCGCAGGCAGCAGTGCACAGGCAGCAGGTCAGTTGACAGGAAAACCAGGCAGCCACCATAGGCAGGCGGGGCACGTTAATGCAAAGGAAGCCACGGAGTGTGTGTGGCAACTGCGACCACAGCAGCCAGGCCCCCCCGTCCTCACTTGTGCAGTCGCCACAGCGAGTGCACAGTCTGGATGGTAGGGCTGCTGTCAGTCAGGGCGGGCGCATGGTCGGCAGCCACCTGCGAACAACACAAGGGTTGCCACGGCGGGAACAGCGGGTCTGTTTGAACACAACTTCTCTGCGGCAACACATGGCTGGCCAGCGAGCTGTGCAGATGACATTGCATCGCAGGCAGATCACGCAGTCCAAAGCGCAGGTCAGCAAGGCGCACCTGGGSNGCCGCCTCCAGCGCGCCCGCCTGGCGCAGCGCGGTTTTGAGCGGGTCTGTGATCAGGCTGCCCTCGTGAGGGTTCAGCATCCTGCGGGTAATCAAACCGCCCAGGCAATAGATGATGCGTGATCAACAGCTAGCCACGCCCTCCAGCGTATTGTGTCACGCCACCACCGAGCGCTTGCACGTGCAGTGCAGGCCAAGCAGCCGCGCACCAGACAGTGCCACCAGCGCCACACCCAGGGGGCTGCCTCGCTCCTCTGCTGGCAGCTGCAGCACAGGGAGAGATGATTTGGCAGCAATGCTGTCTAACAGCGTACCACGAGTCATCGCGCTTGGGACAGCAAGCATGCGGACCATCCACAGCGTAAGCACATGGAGCTGCTACACGTGCACCAGCCAGGAGAGCTGTGTGCCGCTCAGCCTCCGCCAGGCAGCCGCAATGGGTATCAGGTGAGCGATGCTATCCGAGCATCGGCTGGGCTGGATGACCTCGCAGCCGGCCCGCCGCTGTGCAAGTTTGAAGCAAGTGCAGCCTCCTCTCCGTTGGTGGGAATTGTTGCTGGGGGCACAAGCGGTGTCTCAGGAGTATTGCACGACGAAGCAATGTCATGTTGGCAGCATGCAGCCTCAGCAAGAGAGGCATCGGGGAGCAGCGGCGGCAGTGACGGCACACAGGGCGCGCGACGAAGGAGCGACAGGCTCAGGACGGCGGCAGCGGCGGCGGCAGCGGCGGCGGTGTGCCAAACACCTGCGAGGCGAGGCAGCGCAGCCAAACGCGCACCTTCGCGAGTTTCGCGGCGCGAATGCACTTTTTTGTGCGAAACCTCGCGCGGCCCCTGAGTCGCTCAGAACTGCGCCCAATTCGGGCTGAGAGCGGGCGGCGGGCCGAGTTGGATGGGCCGCAAATCGCACTTTTCGCGGTTCTCGCGTGTTTCGCGAGCGCGATCGCGAACTTCGCGGCACTTTTGGGTGGGGGTTCGCGCGCCCTTCAAGAGGTCATAGACGGCGCCAATCGAGAACCGGTCAGAGGCCGGATTGGGTCGGCCGCGAAGTGCTCTTTTGCGGCGCGAAGCTTGCGAACCTCGCGAAACTCGCGAAGCCTCGCGTTGGACCSCGCGGAGGCTCCTCCACACGCCTCAGAACAATTTGCAAGGTTGATGCAGCCTGCAGATCCACAAACCNSCYYMMCCAGCCTTCCACCCCTCCCCCATGCGCATGCGCCACCTGCACAATGCAACATGCCTTTKATCAGTTGAGCAACATTCCCTTTTTCCTCAATTCCAGTCGGCAACAACTAATCTATCCGCATCGCATAGTTACACGGCGTTTGAACTGGCGCCCTGCAAGATAAAGCACNMAKTKTGAGTGCAAGGCGTRTTCGCTTCRCKYCGCGCTCCGCAGCACTTTGCTCACAGCCGCGGCACACGCCGCAGCAGCCCCAGCGCAGCGAGCGCTTCTCTGGCCAGCACCCATGCCGYTCCTGCTGCAGCCGAGTATCCMACCGTCTGCATYTGGYGCCGCCGCTGCAGCCGAGCTCGCTCAAGCGCCTGCCGCTGCTGCTCKCGTGCCGCCGCTACCCCCGCCGCCACTGYTGTGCAGGCGGTAGCTGCTGCTGCCAGGGCCGCCAGCCGGCGCAAGCGCCGCCGCCGTATGTGGGTGGGTGTGTTGTAGCGAGCGCGGCAGACGCCGCAGCAGCCTGGGGTGTGGCTGTGCCGCTCCGCCTCTGCCAAGCAATGYTCGTGTATCCATGCCATGGTGCCGGCACAGCGGCAGGGCTGGATCAGCYTGCCGCCGCGCTGCCCARGCTGAGCAGTCTCCAGGCAGATGCGGCAGACTGGCTGGTCGCCTGATGGAGAGGGGGCAGGAAAAGTGGCGGTCAGGAAGCTGGGGGGGCACCGCCGCCGCCGCTCCCCCGCTGCCGCTGAGCGGCCTGCCTGGTGCCCTGCCCGCTGCGATGCGGCGCACTGCGCAACCCCTACGCGCTTGCCTTGCGTTGGCTCGGGCATCGGACGCTGCTTTGGGGGAGTTTGGGCAACCGGCAGCTCACTGGGCTCGTGGGCTGGCCTGGCCGCACTATGAATCTATTATGAAATTGCAGGCGGGCCGATCAACAAAGGGAAGTGGGCCGCACAGCTCTTCCCTGCCGCCGCCCGCTGCGTGGCAGCCGCCAGTGCTGCCGCATCTTTGCACCCTTCTGCMTGAGCAAACGCGGCCTTGCAGCTCATGTCACTAGTGGATCATGCTCAGTTTACCTCCTTTATTATCTACCATCTTGAAAGGGTAATCAGTCCCCTACCCTCAAATCAGCTGGGTGGTATAATTACCCCTCCTGCAAGTGCGGGTAATGCAGCCTTTACCCGAACTGTGCGCACAAAGCGGGTAAGAGGGCGCCCCACGGTAGCTGCCCCTCTGGCGCACGGCTTGCCCTGCCGGGAGTTAGCCAACGCTTTTCATCGCAATAGAAGCTGCTACAAGTAGCGAGCTGGCGGCCGCAAGGCTTCCTGAGCCAGACCGGTTTCTAAAACTCGCGCTCCCGCAGCCTCCCGCACTCGGCCGCCCTGAAATTATAGATCGCATGATTGGAAGGCTAACCTAATCGCTGCAGGGGCCGATCATGCACCCGCTCTGTCGAGCTGCGGAAATGCGTCTGCCCTGCGTGCTGGGCTGCCCCCAGCTGCTCAAGCCGGGCAGCTCCCCTCGCCGCCCTATTCCTTCGATCAGCGCCTCGTGGCTTTGCGCGGATGCTGCCAATCTCTGCAAGCAACGCCGCGGCAACAGACCGCGGACCGTTGGCCGGTCGAAGCTGTTGCCGCTCTGCTGCCGGCAGACGTGAGACTGAGGTGCGCGGGCGCGTGCAAGGATCGGAAAGACGAGCTTGCAGGGCGCGGAACGCTGCTCCCTGGGGTGGCCACCAACCGCCGCCGATGGCGCCGCCGTCCAACGGCCAACAGCTGGCGAACAGCTAACTCCCCAAGTNCCCTTCCCCCTTGCCGGAGCTCAGCTAACTCTNCCTCCCCGCTGCCTCCCTTCTGCCTCCCTTCCACTTGCCGCAGCTTAGCTGACTCCCCTTCCCCTCCCCCTCCTCGTGCTGCAGCTCAGCCAAATCCCCCTTCCCTCCCCCYCCCTTCCCCCYTGCCGCAGGTCAGCTAACTCCCCCGCCGTCGCCKCCCCACCCCCTTGCYGCWGSTCGACTAASTNCCCTTGCCCCTKTGCCTCCCCTCCTGTGCCGCAGKTCAGCTCATGTWYYWCWKYASTANNRTKCMACMCMAKRMSAGNWAGNMKYTAGSAKYAGGGGCACCACAACCAGCAAACCAGTGCTATTCAGCACTACTACCGATTCTCGGAAGTGGGGTGGTGGGACCAATCAGCTGCATAATTGCCCTNAAAAAAAAAGGGGAATAGTGCGGGAGAATGCTTTTGGCCCTTTGTCGCCCGCCTATCTTGACATGCTCACTTACCCGCTTTCCCATTTTGGAAGCAGGGTAAAAACCGAACCTTTCGAGGGTTGAATAAACTTTTCAATGGGTAACAGGCCTTTACCCACTATATTTGGATGGGTAATCTTGTGGGTAATCGCCATTTTGGCTGGGCCAGAAAAGCGGGTAAAGTTGACCTGATCCACTAGTGTGTGCTTGCAAAGTACATGAAAGAATAGCAAAAAGGGGCGGGCATGGCCATGCATACATCCGCTCGCCGCCTGCACCCTTCGGAATGCATGCGCCGGCGGAGCCGCCGATGGCGCTCCCAACGTGGTGTCCCTCTGCCGCTGGAAGCTGCTGCACGCAAGCTTGCGAGATTGCTCGACACCAGCGAGCACGGCTTGGGCCTCGGCAGGGCACTTGCACCAGCAGGCCACGCTGCAGCGGCGCATTGCGCCGGCGCCATGCATGTCGGCTCATGATACAGATGACAGGGCGACCAGACGGCAAAGCTTGGCCCTGTATAACGCTGCCGTATAGTGACAGGCGCACCCTTCCAGCCTGGTATGTTCTCTGTCTCAGTTGTATGCTAACTCGACTTGCGTGATTGCCATGCTGCCGCCGCCGCCGCAGCTGCGGCAGCTACGTTGCTCCGTCCGCGCCTGCTCCCCACCGCCAGCGGCCACTTTCCCTGCACCATCATGTCAGGTGCATACTCAAATTAGCCGGTTCATCAAGGCTAGAGGCCCAGTGCTGATAACACAGCCATTGGTAACTGCACATCTGCAATGCATGGGCAGACCACAGCGTGCGCTGTGGCCGCCCCGCCATGCTCATCAGCTGGCGGGCGCCGCGTCTCTCTCCATAGTCGCCTTCTGTGGATCTGCTCTTGCTCTAAGGGCCTGCTGTAACATTGCTGCAGCCACTGCGAAGGTCGCCAGGTGTGCCAAGTCGCTCTCGCCTGCTGTCACGCACCGGCTGGCCTCACAGAGCATTTATTGGCAACTTGCTAAATTTTAAGGCTGCCTGTCTGTGCGCCAATGCCCCGCTGCGCCTGCACATTTTCCGCAGGCCGCGACGCGTCTGCTGGCGGACCGTGTTACGCGCAAACATGCAGCTGGCATTCACGGTGGCGCTGCTGGTTGCGCTGCTGGCCTGCGCAGGTGAGTGAAAGCCTGTCGTCGCTGCTGCTGCCGCTGCCGCCGCCTGCAGTCACTGCAGCTTGCACGGTGCAAGCCGCTGATGCCGGCACCTGTCTGCCGTCTGGGAGCTGAGGCAGGTGCATGGATCTCAAACCAATCATGCAACTTACCTGGCCTCGCGCATCACTCATGCAGGCGCCGGCTCGCTGCCTGGCTGGTACCACTGCACCTGCCCATCCACACCCCCCGCCGACGGCACGCCCTGCGTCTGCCCGTCCATGGCTGCTCCTGGAAATCTGCCGGCGTCGTCCGTCCCTCAGTTCATCCTGTTCACGGCGGGTAGCCGATCAGAGAAGTAAGGAAACACATATTGTGTGCAACAGCCAGCAGACAGCTACACGTAGCATGCTCCGCTGCTGTGACGGTACTTGGGCACCACCTGCTGGCACCGCCCTTACCGCACATGCCTCCCCTGGCTCTCCACGCGCAGCACGATGATGCCATCATGCAAAACACGTACACTGGCATGACANGCTGTGACNTGACGGCAGGCTGAGCGCGGATNGGATGNCCCGGTGCGTGGGGTGCTTCAGCTGGATGCATGCGCGCTCGACAGGGGGACTGTGNTTTGGGCAGCGCGCGTGCATCTGTGTTACCGCTTGCAAGCATCTGCTTGAAGCAAATTACCCCTCTCCCCTCTGCAGGCGGTGGCCACCATGTTTGTGACCAGCCGCAACACAGGCGAGAGGCTTCAGGGCGGGCAGGGAGGAGGATGTGCAGGCATGTTCACATGAGCGACGGTGCCCAGCGGCAGCCTGCAGCTGGCTGATTGACCCGCCGCCGCCTTATTGCTGTGCTTGCACTGCAGACTGTGCCCTGGCACGCAAGCTGTATGCGGCTGGCTACGAAATTGCCGACCACACCATCAGCCACCCACACGTGAGCTCGTCACAACCTGCCATTGTTGCTGCTCTTGCCTGCTGCTTTGACAGGCAACTACAGCAGGTGCCGCCATGCCTGCCTTTTGCCTCTCCCGCCCTCAGCCGGCCTAGGCCCGCCCTCGCCCGCTTACCCGCTCCCCGCCTGCCTCTCTGTCACCCCATGCAGATGGACAGCAGCTACAGCCAGGCCATGGTTGAGAACGAGGTGCTTGGCTCGCGCGCCAAGATTGCCGCCTGCGGCATCCCTGCTGCCGATATCGTGGGCTTCCGCCAGCCCTTTCTGGAGGCGCAGCCCACCGTGCGGCAGGTGCGGCGCACTGGTGGGTAGGCGGGCGGAGGAGCGGCAGGGGTGCAAGCCTGCTGCCGGCGCCGTTGCAACCTACCTGYAACTACATACAAGAAGCCTGGTTCAGTTCAATCCTGCCGAGCTTGAGCGCTGCCATGCACACCATTTCTGCTTGCCACCAACCTGCACCCCACCCAGCCTGGCACGACTTGTTTGGCGTTGAGCGTCGCCCTTCTTCCGCAGGTGCTTGCCTCCAACGGCTTCCAGTACGACAGCACGCTGCTGGAGGAGGCGATGCACTCCATTKCTGGAGGCATGGCGGCCCGCACCTGGCCCTACACCTTGCAGGACGGCATCCCCCAGAACTGCGACTGGTGAGCACTCATTGAGTTGATCAAAACCTCGCTAGTGTGGCCTGCTGGCATGTCGTGCATGCTCAGAGTGGCCGGCAGAGTGCTTGGCGGCCTGCCTGGGCGCATGCATATATCGATGCAGCACCTGCTGCTGCAGCTGGACCTGCAGCATGGCAGCGCATACACACCCGCGGCTGCTCAGATGCTCAACCGTGGCCACTGACTCCCTGACCGCTCGGTCCTTTGTGAATTCTCCACCGCCCCGCCCGCAGGTACGCGCCCACCCAGAACTGCAGCACCGCCGAGCGCTACCCCGGCATGTGGGAGGTGCCTGTGTGGGTGCTCGCCGCCAAGGGCATGTACTCGATGGACTATGGCGACGCCACCAACTCGGTGTACGACGTGCTGAAGGTATGGAGGTGGGGGGCGAGCGGCTGGGTTTGGGGCAGTGTAGAGCGCTGAGGAAGGGAAGTGTGACAGGGTTGTGAGGGAGTCGTCCACTGCTGCTTGCCAATCTGCTTCCTCTCACATCCTGTGCTTTTTTTTCCTCACTCTGCACCTCCCCTGCTCCCCTGCTCCCTCCCTCCTGCCAGGCCAACTTTGACGCTGCGTTTGGCGGCAACCGCGCTCCTCTGCCCATTTACATCCACACGCCGTGGCTGACCAGCGCCCACGTGGCCGACCTGAAGAAGTTTGCAGGCAAAACCTTGACTGCTGATGCGTTTATCAGCGGCTGGCGGTGTGGTTTGAAGGCGAGCAGCAATGCATGTCGCTGGCGGCACGTGTGGTGCCTGCTCGCCTCCCCACCTCCCYGCCCACCCACCCTCACTCCCGTTCTCTACCTCCYGCTCCCGCCCTTCAGACTATGCGCTGGCCAAACCCAACACCTACTTCATCACCATCCGGCAGCTGCTGGCCTGGATGCAAAACCCCGTGCCAGCGGAGCAGCTGACGCCCGCGCTGCTGGGTTGTGGCATGCCTGGCGGCAGCGGGCCATCTGGCACCGCCGCTGCTGCTGGCTCGCCCTCGCCCGCTGCGTCTCCCTCGCCATCCCCTTCTCTTTCCCCTTCCCCCTCCCCTTCGCCTGCTCCGTCTGCGTCTCCTTCCCCAGCTGTCTCTTCTTCCCCGGCTTCCTCCCCAGCCGCCTCTCCCTCAACTGTCGCCTTCCCCTCCCCTCCCAGCCACCGNACCGCCTCTCCTCCCTCCCCCTCCCCAGCTGCCTCCTCTCCTTCTCCCTCCCCCTCCCCTGCTGCCACGCCCTCCCCAACAGCGGCAGCAGCGTCCCCCAGCCCCGCAGCCAGCAGCCCTGCCAACATGGGAGAGTATGGCAACGCCGGCGGCAGCACTGGCATGAATAGCCTGGGCTCTGCCCCAGCCCCTGCGCCGGCAGCAGACACCGCCGCACAGCTGCAAGGCTCACCTGCCCCTGCTGCCATCCCAACCGGTGCGGCAGCCTCTGTGCGGTTCACACTGGCAGCAGGCGCATGCGCACTACTTGCCCTCCTGCTGCTGGTCTGAGACCGCTTCATATCCGTGCTATGTAGCGCACTGCAGCAGTGCTTTCTTGAATTGAAATGCTACCTTGCAATTGTCATAATCTAATCTTCCAGTCTTCCTTGCCATTCATCGACAGCTTTCTGCCGTGCTCTCATCTTGTGATCTGCCTCTGACTGTATGTTACAATTTAACACTCAAAATCACACTGTTGTATTCCGCTGGCTGGTAACTACCTTTGGCAGATAGCACTGCTTCCCTGCGAGCCAGGCATGACTCCGTAAGAGGCAGGCAGGCAGGTGGGCATGGAGTGGGTTGCTTTCAGCCGTGTAGCATCAATTTAGTGGTGCGGGGCCGTCTGAAGCAACACCTCTCTCTGCTGCTGTGCCGCGCCTTGCCCTGCTGACCGCTGCCCCTGAGAGTCTTCTCACGACTGTAACACGCGACTGATCAGGGCGATCAATGCAATCAAAGGAAAGGCCTGGGAGTGCTGCCGCACGCCGGCATGCAGAGAGGGGCACGACTTGTTGCTGTTGAACAGAGAAGGGGAGATCAGGGGAAGGGTAAATAGATCCAAACTGGGTACGATAATGCGAGAGCGGGAGTGCGAGAGCGGGGAGGAGATGAAACTGACGGTTCCACCTTTCACGGCTTCATTCGTCATATGCCTCTCCGCAGATGGGGTCTGCCGTGGAGCGTACCSTTGGGAGAGCTGCAGTGCCCCGGCCACMMTGGGTGCCTCCCCRGGGCTGCCYGCCCTGACCGCTGAGCAGCTGCTGACCCAGCTGCAGCGGCGCACCAACGAGCTGCAGCGTGCCAYTGAAGAGTTGCAGCTTTTGGCGTCTGAGCAAGTGCGCTGCCTGCAAYACTTGCAAGACCAKCACGCCAAGATTGATGCGGCTGTGCAGCGGATAGKSGAGCGCCGGGCAGCCCTGCTGAGCAGCACTGCAGTGCCGGCCTGCACCAGCATTGCCGCTCGGCAGCCCAGTTCTGATGCTGAACGCATGATGGAAGCGGAGTATTGTGGGGGGCTGTTGCTGTTGCTGGAAGTGCGGCTGCAGAAAGCGACTGCCCAACTTCTGACRGCGCAGCAGGCATTAAYATGCGGGGCCAGYGGTGCTGTGCATGCAGTTGTTGAGGAAGCAATGTTGGATGAGGAGAACGAGGAAGATGTTGTGATGTAAGCTKTGCAGTAAATGAGCACTGCCCAGGAAAACAGCAATCAGGAGCCTGGGTGTGGCCGCTTGCGGGGGTTGGCGSGGRCGCGGGACATCAGCCCCTCCAGATTCAAGCTCAGGCTGGGTGCAGGYGACAGCAGCAGGGAAAAATCAWACAGCTGTTCCGCTGCTTGCACGGTGTTGATGCCACCAGACTGGCTGAAGTTGGCGCCAGTGCCACCGGCAGGTGTGAGGGCCAGCGCAGGCATAGGCAGGTGCAGGCTGGGGCAGGGAAGCTGCACAGCCATGCCCTGCTGCATACTGTCAGGCGCCTCTGTCCCTGTTGCCCCTGGTGCCGCCTCCGCTAATGCCACGCTGCCGCTGATCGGCAACCCCAAGCCTGTCAAGCCGCTCGCCGCCGCTGCACCGCCACCCAGCAGCGCAGGCCCGCATGCTGGCCCTGCCCCGGCTGCCCCGGCTGCCGCAGCCGCCACTTCCAACTCAGTTGGCAGTGCAGTGCTCAGCATGGCAGCTCCCTGGTCAAGCACTGCCTGCATCTCTGCCGGCCACAGTGCTGCGCCGCCAGCACCCTGACAAGTTTCTAGCGACTGCAGGGGCCGCAGCTGCGTGGCAGCTGCCGTGACAGCCACAACGCCAAGCCCGCTGGCAGCGGCGACGTTCTTCAGCTTGGCTCATCCTCCAGAACCTGCAGTCCATGAGAATGTGTCAGCACTGTCAGCATAGAAAAGTTGCGGCGATAAGTTGGCATCTGCATCTGCAATTGTTTGCACTTGCAAAAAGGCTCGCTGGACAGGGACAGGTGCCGCTGCTGACAAAGCCCACCTGCATGATCCCGCCTTCGTTTTACAGCAGCGGTCAGAGTGCCTCCACAGCGAGCGCAGCAGAGCCTGCGCCGCCACCTCTGCCCGTCGCCACGACTATGTCGTAGTTGGGCAGCTTGATGCCGCGCTGCTGCATGGCTGCAAGCAGCGCCTCGCGGGGAGGCGCCAGGGAAGCCACTGTCACGGCCTCTGGCGGGCCGTGCAGCACGCCTGCCGCAATGTGGCGCCGCAGCGCATCTGCAGCGCATGGCAGCCAGGAAGCAGGTTTAGGGCATCACACTCTGACTTCATGCACAGTTGCCATGGAGCCAGCCAGGCAGCACACTGCCACCGACTTCGAGCCAGCCAGCCAGCCTCAACTGTCGCGGGCCGCCTTAAACCCCGCACTGACAACATCACTGGAGTAATCAGTGAATGCCTGGTCATGCCCACCTGGCAAGTCGTCCTCCGCCAAGATGCACAGCTCATCCGCCTCGCTGCGGCAGCCGTACATGGGCAGGAACCACGTGCCCACACGGTCTATCAGCGCGCCAGCCAGCGCAGGGGGGAAGNCCGCTGCACTCCGGGATGGTGAGCACCGCCYCCAGCACGCTGTGCGGCCCACGCTTGTGCACCTGCGAGGTGGAGCGGGCAGAAACCAGTGTGCAGCATTCTTGTTCAGGCTTGCTGCAAGATGATAGTTTGGCACAGTTGCCGGCTCAGCAACCAGCAGGCAGCGCGCAGAGGGGGCNAGAGACATGACAGCAATCAATATCAAACTGGAACAATCAGAAAGTTGACACAGCATAGGCCCCACCCACCAGGTAGATGCCGGCAGCCGCGCACAACGCGGCCCAAAGCCCCGCCACAGGGACAGTCGCAGTGTTGCTGTTGCGCCTGATGGTCCACTGCTGCTCAAGTTCATTTTTCGCTGTGCTGCTCTTGTTGTGCTTCGTCACCGCCTTCAGCAGCTCGAAAGATGGGCTGCTGACAGTGACGACCAGGCAGGTGCCACGCCGTTCAGCTCCTTCCGGCACCGTGGCAGCTGGCTCCGCGGACACGCGGGGGGCACCTGAACCAACACAGATTAGCAGCATGTTTGCAGCCCTATCCGCGGCAACGTGAGAGCAACAGGCACAACACGAGGCTCACAACACAGGCAGCCTCAACCTCATGCACCAGGCTYGCATGCCGCCTGTGTCAAAAACGCACCTGCATGGGCTGCCCACAGCTGTGCGGTGCGCGCAGCAAACTCAAGCGACTCAGGGTCTGCGCCTGGCTGATCAGCAGGCCTGCAATAAAGCCGGGAGTCACAGAGGTGTGCTAATTAGTGAGTGGAAGCAATCCCAAAAAGCAGGTCATGAATCAGCGGCCGCCCAGGCTGGCACAGGCGCAGCTGTGCAGCAGCGACATGCATATCCAAGACTGCAGTACAGGTGGCTGCCAGCATATCTATATGCCCCGCACCTGCGAGCTGGTGGAGGGGTTCCGTCACAGCCAGCATGCGCCAGTGCAGCCCGCAGCGCCGCCTCATGCGGCTGCAACAGCGGGTTGACTGAGATGGCACCCTCAAAGAAGCTCAGGACGTCTGAGGCAGTGGTGCTGGAGATGCCCTTGACGTTGCCATTGAACCTAACGAGTGGCAGGCTGCTGGGGAACTCAATGCGCAGGTCATGGCAGCTGGTGCCCTCAATGACACGGAGCTGGCCGTCCTCCTGCAGCCAGCCAGCAGCATGCACAGCTTGATGTTAGTGATCAGGCATGTGYWGCSRTTSAWNCCWMAMKAGYNGRYWKGCTGNCTGGGNNGWAMTSYNGKMGSGAGYGCANGGCGCAGGAGTCACATGGCGCGCCCGCATCTCTCACAGCAATCCAGCAGCAGCAGCAGCATGCATGCAGCGCACCTCAATGACGGCGTGGCCCTCGTCGATGAGCTTGCGCGTTCTGGTCACAGAACGGAGGCTGCTGAACCTTGCACATGCCAGCATTGTCGGTGGAGCACACAGTAAGGCCTGCGGAGCATCGGCGGGCGCAGAAAGAAGCTTAGCAGCAGCACAACCTCAGACCTGGCTGAATAACACAAATGCTGCAACACCGTCATGCTGGACTGCCCCTTCAACAACCGAGTGGTGCACAAAGACGCAGCACTCCCTCAGAACAAGCCCTAAAGCGACTCACCCTGTGGGTCAAGCACCGTCCACAGCGCGCGGCTGAAGCGGTGCAGTGCGCCGCGCAGCTGCTTGCTTGGGGGCAGCTTGGCCAGCTTGCCCAGGGCAGCTGCAGCGGTGCTGGCCGCTGCAGAGGGGGTGGCTCCACACCTTCCAGGCTGGGCAGGCTGTCAGCCTCTCTGAGCAGCGCACGTGACTGCAGACGCTCTGCTATGCGCCGCACTGCCTGGATGACAGCCGCATTTGCCAGGCTGAGGTGAGGCAGCAGCTGCGCATCAGCCAAGAGCTCGTCACGGATGATGGGCTTGACATCGCCAGTTGACTCACGGTCGTCACCACTGCCTGCGGCGGCACCCACTGCAGCTCCTGCACACCCTGCAGTGCGGCCTGCAGCGTGCTGAGCTGCGCGCCGCTGGCTGCCTCAATTGCCTGCTTGAGCAGGCGCAGATCCGCAAGCGCCGCAGCCTCCAACCGCTCGGAAGTGAGCTTTGCAACCGCTGCCACTGCACTGTGCAAGGCCTGCAGGGCTTGCTGCGACTCCCTGCCAAACTGCTGCAGGTTTGGCATGAGGCTGGCGGACTGTCCTCCATTAGCAGCAATGTGCCGCAGGCGCTGCACAAGCTCAGCAATGCGTGCACCCGCTGCTGTTGTGGGCGGTGGTGGCTGCGAGGGCTCTCTAAGCTGCGAGCCAGCGCTTGCTGAAGGCTGCGCTTGCTGAAGGCTGCTGCTGCTGCCTGCTGGTGGCGGCCTGCTGCTGCTGCTCCTCCTGC
>JADXDR010000068.1:587741-598984 GCA_025026875.1 Chlorella ohadii
GTGGTCGGCCACGCTGCCCCTGCTGTGCCCCAGCTGCTGTGCTGCTGCGGCACTGCTGCCGCGGGGGCCCTTGGGCGGCGGGCTGGCGGGCGTGGCATCAAAATCAAGCGATGTTCGGGGCTTGGCCAGAGCGCGCACCTGCTGGCGAGCCGCCAGCGGCACTGCATCCATGCTCCAGCGCTGCTGGGCTGTGGGGCGCTGGACAGCTGCCGACTGCTGGGCAGCGGTGCCCTGCTGCTGGGCGGCGGTGCCCGGCTGCTGGGCGGCAGCACCCTGCTGGGCTGCCGGTTCCTGCAACTGCCTCTTGCCGCCCTTCTTGCCACGCAGGCTGTGCTCCGGCAGGCGGTAGCTGGCAATGTCCTTGCCTGGGCTGGGAGGCGCCAGGCGGCGGCGCTGCGCGGGGCTGATGGCTGCGCCTGCCTTGCCGCTATTTTCCTGGCTGCTGGCAGCCTTGCCGGCGGGTGGTGCTGGCACCKGCTGCTGGCGCAGGGCTGACTGGAGCAGTGCGACACCTAGTAGGCGCGACAGCTGCAGCGCCGACAGCGCCTGCGCGGCGCGCGAGGGGCCGCCCACGCTCCAGCTGACTGCCCAGGCGGCCAGCAGGGCCAGCGCTGCAGCCTCGACGGGGCTGGAGGCCTGCCAACAGCATTGGGAGCGCAGCAGAGAGGCATGAGCTTGGGGTGCCCAACCAACAGCATGGTGAAATGCATGAAAGCCATGTGCAGCCCACCCTATGCGCCCTCCCAGCTCAGACTCACCACCAGGTAGATGGCATCGACGGTCAGCTCTGCAGCAGCGAGCGCCAGGTACCTGCGGCAGCGAAGGCGCAGGCGGGGAGCAGGCGCGGGCGGTGAGGAGAAGCGGCGACGGCGGCACTCTGCTAACGCCTGCCGAGGTGGCCGCCGCCCGTGCCACGACACTCGGCAGGCCTGCCCAGGTGCAGGGAGCGCGCGCCGACACTGCGGGGCGCCTGCCTCGAGAGGCGGTCTCGGCGGCAGCCCTGCCGGCCCGCTCACTTGGTCAGGCTGGCGCATCCATAGACGACGCAGATGATGACCAGCGCGTGGGCCGCCGCGAGCGCCTCGGCGGCGGTGGAGCGCTGGGCTGCAGGCATAGCGCCCCGAAGCCCTGCTCTGCCCTCCCCGGGCCCCTGCAGGGCTGCTTGGCAGCTGACTGCGTGCGGGAGAAATGCAAGACTAGGCTTGCAAGCCCCGCCGCCCCGGCTTTGCGCCCCGGCAAGCCGGATCAGGTTGCATGGACGGCCCAGGGGGCCAGAATTCCGACCAGCGGCGCTGGCTAGTGACCGATTGCGCAGGGCCAGGTCCCCTGAGCCGCGCGCAGGCGTCCAACGTGTGGTGCCCGCCGCGCCGAGGTCGGCCGGACAGGCCGGTGGCGGCAGCAGCGCTCCTGCTGCTTCTGCCAACAGCTGCTGCTGAGCAGTATGCTTGCCTCACTGGTGTCTGGTGGTGATACGGCCAGGTGAAAAAGCTGCGCCTCTCAGAAACTGAGCCTGGCCTGAGGCGTCTTGCCGCTGTGCACCGACCGCTCCTCTCCACCTCAAGACCATCACTGGTGGGCTGCGCAGCGCTTGGCGGAAGCGTTTACATGGGCAGAGGCATACAATAGCGCTCACGCGTCACGTGACGAGGCAGAGGAAGCGTAGCAGACTGGGCCGGAACGGAAAGAGGGGGGAGGGTGGGGAACAGTGCATGGTCGTCGTCGATTGAGTTTGGGGTGCGGTGAGCAGCGACGGCGCAGCGGGAAGAAAAGCAGCTCGCGGTTAGGGGTACACTCAACAATGACGGGGAACGCAGGGGCTGCAAGCAGACACGGAGGGGGGGTGCTGGGAGGAATCCTGGGAGGAATTCTGGGGATGCGTGGGGTGGGGCTGTCGCACAGGTGGGGTGGGGGCGCCGGCGGTGGAAAGGCGCCGGCGCACGGCTACAGGCGTGCATGTTGCCTCGAGCTGCCGTTGCTGCTGCTGCTGCTGTGGAGTGGAGGAGGCTTGAGGGCTCGGCAAGCGCGCGGTCAGGCGCCCCAATTGGGGGCGGCCTTCACGGCCCGCGGGCCTCGCCTCTCAGCCTTGCTAGGGGTCTGCTGCCGGTGGGTGCTCAGAGCAGCAGCTCCGCCACCTGCACCGCGTTGAGTGCCGCGCCCTTCTTGATCTGCAGGGGGCACATTTGGGGGTGGAGCAATGGTCGTTTGTGAGTTGCTGTGTTTGCAGAGAAGTCTTTGGCACAACCAACCAAGGCAACGGGCGGCCAGCGGACAGAGGGGTGTGTGGTGGGTGCCGCCAACAGCAGCATGCCATCGATGCTCACCTGGTCGCCGCACACAAAGATGTCCAGGCCCTTGTTGTCGCCGCGGGAGATGTCGCGGCGCACGCTGCAGGCGGGCAAGCGGGGCGCAAGGGGGTGGAACAAGGTCAGGAGAGGCAGACGAGGCAGGCGGGAGCTGCTGTGGTTGCCAGGCGCTGCACAGCGGTGCCGCAATGCCTGCAACCGCCTCGTGACTCAGCCATCTAAGCCAAGTGCTCATCGGCCCACGTAGACGCTGTCCATGTTGGACGCGTCCAGCCATTACAAGGCGAACCAGACCAAGCAGCATCAGCAAATCAGCAAATCTGAGAGCTGCACAGTGCTCACCGGCCGACGTAGACGTTGTCCATGTTGGACGCGTCCAGCGGCGTGGGGAAGCGGTTGGCGGCGCGGTCGTTGATGATGGACACGCCGGGGAAGGACTCGAGCGCCTTGACCGCCTCCTCCTCTGCAGAGCGGCAGCAGCGCAGGCAGGTGATGAGGGCACTGAGGATAAAAGTGCACCCTGCCTGCAAATGCGTTGCCACTGCAACCCGCCCGGCAGTCGCACGTGCATTGCAAAGATAGCTGTACTGCAGGCCATGCCAGCGCTCCCTACTCAAGTTTGGGGTTGATGGACTGCACACCAGGCCTGGCACCAGTCTGAGCAGCTAGAAAAGAGGTGCCATCGCTCACCAGAGATGTCCTTCTCAAACTCCAGGTTGATGGACTCGGCGTGCGCGCGCATGACGGGCACGCGGATGCACGTGGCCGTGATCTGCACGTCGTTCTCGCCCCAGATCTTGGCGGTCTCCTTGACCTGCAGATCGAAAGGAAGCGGCTGCCAGGTCAGAGCAGGTGCAGATGAAAGAGGAGACGAACGAAGCAGGGCATGCTACGTCACATCGAGCTTCACAGGTGTTGCGAGCATGCGGTGCACAGCAGGGCAAGCAGAGCAACCAGCGGTACACAGGCAGTGCAAACAGCACAAGCGTGACCCACCAGCTTCATCTCCTCCTCGTTGTACCCGTTCTCGGTCATGGAGGAGTTGTGGGAGAAGAGGTTGAAGGCGTACTGGAAGGGGAAGATGTTGGTGGTCACCGGCTTGCCTGCGGGCATGGCATGGACGGAAAGTTTGGGCGGGTGAGGGGCCGCACATGGCAGCAACTGTTCAGACGGGCTGGAGGGAAGATGTTGGTGGTCACAGGCTTGCCTGCGGGGGAGGAAGAGAAGACAGGAGGCAGGGTGTGTGAGCTCAGCACGTGCACTATTCAGGCCGTTTCAAGCTGCAAGCATGCAGCTCTGCATGCATCTGCTGCTGCACAGCTCCTCCATCGCCAGCACAAGCCCACCAGAGCTGTGCGAGTCGCCAGCAGTAGGCAGCTGGTCACACAACTGACCCTCCAGCACCTCGCGCTGCTCATACCCCACAACCAAGACCGCACACCGGACTGTGAAGAAATGAAGATTGCTCACCCTCCAGCACCTCGCGCGTCTGCTGCTCCAGCTCCTCCATCGCCGCCTGGCCCGCGCCGCTGGCCGCCTGGTAGGTGGACACCACCATGCGCTTCACCTTGGCTGCAGGCGGGGTGGGATTGGAGATAACATGCAGTAGTGTTGAAGGCCTTTGCCAGATGGGCCCTGCCATTGCGCAGGCGTGACCACCAATCGATGCTGAGCAACCAATTTAAGCATGCACTTGGTGTGATAGGCCAGGCACAGCATGCACAGCACTGCAAGCACAGCACAGCGCTGTTGCTCACCCGCGCGGTGCAGGGGGGTGACCGCCATGAGGGCGATGATGGTGGAGCAGTTGGGGTTGGCGATGATGCCGCCCTTGCCCGCCTTCATGCCCGCCATCGCCTGCAGGTTCAGGATCAGGTGCAGCAAAGTCGTATGAAAATCAGACCCATTTGTGGTGAGAAAATTGCCCGCTTGCCCGCCTTCATGCCCGCCATCACCTGCAGGCATGGGGTCAGACATGTGGGTGGTGGGATCAGGCNAGGCACAGCTAAGAAAATTGTGCATGAATTTCAGGGCCACTTGCCCGCCTTCATGCCCGCCATCGCCTGCGCATGCGAGGTCAGGCGCAGCCAGGCGATTTGCAAGCAGAGAGCTGGCATGGCCCATACGGGTGATGCAGGCAAGCCGTCCCTGCTCCATCCACCGCTGCATCATGCAGCTGCAAAGCCCTCCTGCTACCTCAATCCCACCTCCAGCGGGGACCACCAGCAAACAGAATAGAATGCAAATCAGAAGGGCCAATCACTGCACCCATGCACCTGGGGGTTGACCTCGGGGATCACCAGCGGCACGTCGGGCACCATGCGGAACGCGCTGCTGTTGTCCACCACCTGCGGGACAGTACAGCAGTGCTCAATTTATGAGAGCTCCGCACTGCGCTTGACGCAGCCAGCGGCGGCCAAACATAACCAAACTAGTTGAGGCGCCAGACTTCTTGACAAGCTGCAGGTGCTGGTACGATAACTCACGGTGCAGCCGGCGGCGGATGCGATGGGCGCGTACTTCTTGGAGATGGAGCCGCCCGCGGAGAAGAGCGCAATGTCGCAGCCCTTGAAGCTGCAGAGAACACAACAGGAGTGAGGGTGAGTGAGAGCACAGCCCGGGGCACAGGCAGGAAGAGCGCAATGTCGCAGCCCTTGAAGCTGCGGGCAGTGCAAGAAAGTGAGCGGGAGTCGGCGGGTGTCATTGGCGCTGCACGTGCGGCACCTGGTTGCTGGCAGGCACAGCGGTGCCACAACCTTGCTGCATGCGCACTGCACCCCCGCCTGAATCAAGCTCCACTTCTTCCTTAACCAATCAACTAGCGAACGACCCAGCGAAGTACACCTGTCCTCGGTCAGCTCCTCCACCGTGTACTCCACTCCTTGCCAAAGTAATGGTACGATGCACGAAAAATGCTGACACATCAGCCAAAGCTGCGCACCTGTCCTCGGTCAGCTCCTCCACCGTGTACTCCACGCCCTCAAAGGTGTACTTCTTGCCCGCCGACCGCTTGGACGCCAGCATCTTGATGTCCGAGTAGGGGAAGTTGCGCTCGTGCAGCACGCGCAGGAACTCCTGGCCCACCGCGCCGCTGCAGGCAAACGTAANGAAGATGGGTGTCTGATCAGTGAAGAGCAGGTGGAAGCTACGCTAGTGCATCATGTCAGAGGGAACTCCTGGCCCACCGCGCCGCTGCAGCACAGGACGCGGGTGCAGGCGAGCGCAAGAGCGGAGGGTGGGTCGGAGGCACAGGGCAGCGGCGGCAGAATGCAGGCGCTGGGCCGCCGCATGCAATGTGTGCAGAAACCCATGGAGTGCCAGGGTGTGCTGGGAGAGACGCCAGGACTGTGCGGGCGCAGCAGCATCGGAAATCTGGGCAGGCAGGCACGCCGCAGCCAACAGGCACGGGCGGGCCGGCCGCTAGCGGCGGCTGCGACAGTTGTGCCCCGACCCTGCATCAAGCTGCGGCGGCTCCCCTCCATCTGCTAGAGGCCGTCTTGCCCAGATTGGGACGGGCGGCCGCGGGGCCAGGGGCGGCTGGGTGGGCCGAGCAGCCCGTAAACCCGGATGGCCGCCTGCGGCGGCCAAGCGCAGGGCAGCAAACACTCACGTGATTCCTGCGATGCACAGCTTGGGGCCATCGGCCGTCTTGGCTGCGCAGACGCGGAGAGCACGCCGGCCGGCGCTCGCACGCTGCGAGCGCTGGGCCGGGAGGGCCGTGCCGCGGAGCGCCTGGGTGGCCTGCATGTTTGCCAGGAGTAGACGGGTGCACAACTGCAGGTGGGGTGGGCTTGGGGAGTGGCTTATGCATGAGGGCCCTTGCAATGCAGGCGCACCTAGATCTTGCTTGCATAAGGTCCGAGAACGCGTCCAGAGCCTGCAACCCGACTTGCGAGCAGCCGCGCGCTCGCCGCCGCCGGCGGCGGTTGCCAGCCACCTTGCGCTCTTGCCGCCCTGCTGCCTTGCCGGCCCTCCCTGCAGCCGTTGCCACAGCCATTCAGCCCTGCTCTTTTGCAGCCCAATTCACAACCACGAAACTGCGTTGACATTCAGGAAAGCAGAGCCGAAACACCCCCCTGTTGGTGCGACGCCGCAACACCGCCAGTGCTGCTGCGGATTGCCTCGGCCCAGCTTGAGCCAATGGTAGAGCCACGCAACAGTGCGGGGTTACAGGTAGAAGTTAGGAGGGTTCAGTCACAATAAAATTGGCAAGGTCAATCGCGGCTGCTCGCACTCTCGCCGAGCGCTGCACAGCTGCAGGTCACTGCCCCGGCTCCAGCACCAAGCACAGCAACAGCCGTCGGCCTGCGGGCAGCATGGGCATGATGGAAGAGAGCATAAACACCCGGGCAGAGCGTGCCCATCATCGCGCAGAACATGCTGTGATGCAGTGCAGCAAACGGCCTGAGCAAGGGCCCCTGAACCAGGTGTGCCCAGCCACCCACCCTGGCCTTCCTCAGCAGGCGGCAGCTCCTCCCCGTGCTGCGCAAAGCCGGAGCCGCGGTACAGCCGCAGCGCCGCCTGCAGACCAGCCGGGCCAGGTACACAAAGCAGCAGGGCCATGAGCACTTTGCAAGCAAACAGTTCATGGCAATGTGGCCGTGAGGCAGCGGGCATGCTTGCAAGCAGCGGGCAGTGGTGCCAGGCTTGGGCTGCATGGCTGCATTCGTGGCTGCATGAGCGCACAGCTGGCTCGCCAAGCAACCGCAGGCGGCGGGATGTCCATCCAGCCGTTGCACCCATCAGCAGCATGCACCCACCTCGTTGTCTGTCTCCACATGGCAGTACAGGCAGCGCACGCCCCAGCTCTGGCGCGCCAGCGCCACACCCTCGGCCACTAGCTGCCGCCCCAGGCCGCGGCCGCGCTGCGCTGCTGCCACCACCACATTGGAGACATAGCCTGATGGCGCAGGGCCGTCCAGGGGCACACCGTCGGGCCAGCGGCCGGCATAGCCTGCTGCTTCCGGCGCCAGCAACCGCACATCGAGCGTGCCTAGGCAGCTGCCTGGACCCTGCGGGCCGCCTGCTGCAAGTGCCGCTGCTGCCGCTCGCTGCGCCGCTGCTGCTGCTGGCTGTGGTGCCGCAGTGTCGGCCGCTGCTGCTGCTTCCTGGGCGCACTCATCGGGGCCCCGCTCTGCTGCCACTAGCGTGACGCACTCCCCCGCCTGCCGCAGCAGGCTGTAAAAGTGCTGCTGCGCAAACTGCTTGATGAAGGACTGCTTGAAGCGGCCCACGCTGCGGTCCTGCAGGGAGTAAGCAATAGCGGCCATCCAGGGGCGGAGGCGCGGTTGGCAGCGGTGACAGGGCACGGTGTACAGCGCAACGGCACAGCGGCAGGAATGCCACGGCGGCAGGCACGTGTGTGCAGGGCGCCGAGCATGCCGCTGCTCATGTAGCATGCCAGTCAGCACCCACCTCATAGTAGGCCTCGGCACGCAGCCAGGCAGCCGCTGACAGGTCCTCTCGCTGTGTGGAAGGGACGATGCGCAGCATCTTCTCGCCGGCAGCGGCAGCGGCGGCAGCAGCGGCGCGCCGCTGCCTGTGCAGCGCAACGGCGCTGCGTGCGTCTGATGTGCTGCGCCAAGCCTGCAGATGGGCTGCGGCGTGCGTGCGGGCCTCAGAAGCGCCGCTCCTGGCCGAGCAAGGCCCCTGGCTGAGCGCCTGGCGGGCCGGCCGGCTGGCCGCACCCACGGCTGGCATGGCTGAGAGACGCAAGTGATGAATGTGCCTGCGATGGTGGATTCTGCTGCATTTCTGCTGCGGGCGTGCTACNGAGCCACGCAAGTTGGGCCTCCCGTCGAGCTCTCTGCAGGCTTTTGCTGTTGCCTTCGGCCGCTGTGCCAATCGGAGGGGCCAGCTGGCGGGCCGGCCAACAGAGCGCGACAGCCGGTGTTGCTTTCGGGCGAAGGTGTGCCGTGGCGCTTTGGTAACAGGTGAGAAGGCCTTGCATGAGCGGCCACGTGCTGCAGGCCGATTGGTGCTGCCACCGCCTTCGCCACCGCCGTCGCCGCCGCCGCTGCCGCTGCTCGCTGCACAGGCCCATCCCTTGCACCCTGCAGGCGGCGGCCGCCGCCAGGATGTTTGCCATCCTGTCCTCCCAGCTGGCCTTCTCGGCCGCCTCCACGCTGGCCAAGAAGAGCTTCGAGTTTGGCATCACCTCCAGCCTGCGCGGCCTGTGCGTTGCACAGAGCGGGAATGCTCATGCTCATCCGCTTGCCATGCCTGATGCCAGGGGCTGGCCCTGGCGCACGTATTGGCAGGGTCTGACGCGTGTCTGCACTGCGGATGTATACGACATTCCGTCCAGCCGCAGCGTTGACCGCCTGCGGTATGTGGGTGCAGGTCGGACGTCATCAAGGACCGCTTCCAGCACTCCAAGGCGCTGCAGGACACGCAGGGCGAGCTGGAGCTCAAGGTGCGTGGGCGCTGCACCTTGGCGTAATAGGGTGCTTGCTGGATGCTTCGATTTGCTTGCTGCACTCACGGCCAGGCTCCTAATCGGCGTGCTGGAGCTGAAGGTGGGTGCCGCAGTTCACTTCCTGTGCCAGTTTGGCGCTGCAGCATTGCTTGGCTTGCCGGGCGCTGTCTTGCTTGCCTGCGGGATGCTGACAGTGTTCTTTCACCGCAGCTTGCTTGCTGGGCGCTTCAGCTTGTTTCCTGCTCCCAGATGTGACAGCAAGACGGCCAACGTGCAGTGCCTGCCTGCTTGCGTGCCCTCTTTCATGTGCAGGTCAAGATGCTCTGTCTGCCAGTGGACATCCTCGCGCACCATGTGACCCAGGGCAACACGGTGGGTGGAGCGCGAGCATCGCTGCCCGGTTCCACGTGGCTGTTGTGTTGCTGGACCACAGCTGCTACAGATGCACACACTGGTGGGCTGAACAGAGCCACAAGTGGGCATGCCAGGGAACACCGCATTCCCGCACGCTTGCAAATCACTGCCATTCCCGCTGCATGGCACACTTTGCAGGCGCTACAAGAGCCGCTGGGTGTGGCTCTCGGTGTGCTGGACGAGGTTGAGGCCTTCCGGCAGGCGCTGGTTGCCCAGGACGTGGCGCGGGTGAGCTGGATACTGCAGCTGATGGCACCGCAGCCAACGCCGCCTGGCTGTGCAGCCATGCTGACACACGCGTTTTCCATGCTGCGCGCTCTTTGCGCTGCAGGCGCAGGATGCGTCCTCGCCAGACGGCACCGCCACCAACGCTGCCCAGCTGTGCAAGCGGCTGAAAGAGCTCATTGCCCGCCTCGACTCGGTGCTGCCGTACCTCAACTTGGCCATTTCTACAGTCGCACTGCTGAACCAAGGTGCGCTGCTGCTTGGTTGCTTCTCTGATGGATGAGCTGGTTGGCCCCTCTCGCCACTCACCTTGACCGAGCATATCAGCGCTCGCACTGCTGAACCAAGGTGTTCGCGTGAGCCGCTGTGTGGCTTGCATGTTTTTGCAGCTGCCGCACTTGCTGTCCGCCTGCAGACTACAGCTGACCCCTGAGCACGGCCCACTCCGACCCCGTGGCTGGCTCACTCCCTCCCCTCCCAGGCCCCGCCGCCCCGCTGTCCGCCTCCCGCCTCATGGCCGCCTCGTGGCACCTGCGCTTTAACCCTCACCCAGGGGCCGCCGTTTTTTCGCTGCCGGAGGTGGGGATATGAGTTGCATGGAACATGCGTTGGAGGGGGGATGAAAGGGGTGGGAAGAGGAGCAGGTGGGGAAACGAGTGGCAGGTCTGCAGCAGGGTTGGCCGCCTGCAGATATGCAAGAGGTGCATCCAGCTGTGCTGTCTGGCACCGTGTCATCGCGTCCTGTTCCTTTGTCGCAACCCACACCCCCCCAACCTGCCCGCCCGTCTCCAACAGGCCTCGTGGCACGAGGAGCGCCAGCTCACCGCAGCGGGGCCCGCCATGTCAGAGGCATTCCGCCTCTGCAGCCTGACTGTGTGCCGCACGCAGCTGCCAGACAGCAGCGGCCCTGCGGCAGGCGGCGGTGGCAGCGATGGGGAGCATGCAGCTGAGGAACCGGGGCCCTATTTCGGAGGCTACCAGCTGCTGCTGCAGCAGGACTTGAACGATGGTCTGTATCACGAGCCAGAGGAGAGCGCGGCCACGCTGCGGCTGCAGGTGGGGGCCTGGCTGCGTGCATGGAGCTTTGTGCATCACGGCGCGCAAGGATGGACTGCCGGCAGGAGGTTACCTGGGACAGCGGTTGAAGGGTTTTCTGATGTGCCCCCTCCTCTTCTGGTTTGCACCAACGCTGTGCTGTCTGCCGCCTCTCCTCCTCCCTCTTTCTCTTCTTTGCTGCCCAGGTCTGCGACATTGTGGGGCTGGAGTGGGAGACCACTCAGAGCCTGAACCAGGGAGAAAACGAGTACCGACCCGCTCTGGTGCTGCACGTGCTGCACAGCGGCGGCGCAGCAGCGGCACCGGCTGCCACAGCAGACACGGCGGCCCGGCCAGCAGACCGCGACATGGCAGCCAAGCAGCAACTGTCGGCGCCGCAGCGCACGCCAGACAGTGCAGCATCGCGGCCAAGCAGCAGGGCGCGCAGCCGTCTAGGGGCAGAGGCGGCTGGCAGTGGCAATGGCTCCCAGGAGCCATCGCCATCCAAAGCGGTTGCCGGCCTGGTGACGCCAACTCAGCTGCTGCGGCCGTCTCCCAGCGCTGCAGCATCTGGCAGGCTTGCAGCAGGTGTGGGCGGCAGCATTCGGCGCTATGCAGTCATGCTCAACATGCGGCGAGGGGAGGACAGCGATGGCGAGGAGGACGGCAGTGAAAGCGAGCAGGAGTGCGGCAGGCAAGGCCATGCAGCAGGCAGCAGCAGCGATGAAGAGTCAGACCAGCGGCGGCAGCAGGTGATAGAATCGGCGACATCAGCAGCAGCAGCAGCAGCAGCAGCAGCCCCCGGCACAGCCAGCCGCGATCGGCGCGCGGCGCTGCAGGCGGCCGCC
>JADXDR010000068.1:599150-640266 GCA_025026875.1 Chlorella ohadii
CAGCAGGGCGGCTCGGCGCTGGGCAGCAGCCTGGTGCANCGGGAGTGGCAGCTGCTGGGAGAATTGGAGTATGTGCTGCGGCTGTGCATCCTAGAGAGCCGGGAGCAGCNTGCCNGCACCATGAGGTTACGGTGAGGCAGCACTNGAGGGGCGGTGTACTGCGCTAGGCAGGCACAAGTTCGGGTTGGTATGGGGACCTGCAAATGCTGACCGTCGGACAAGGTGGTGATCGCAGGAGACCAGCTGCTCTATGTGGCGCTCGAGAGGGTGGCAGTGCTCGCTCGTACCTACTGCACTTTCTGGACGTGCCCCTGTGCAGCCCCTGGCTGCATCTTGCATCTACACGCTGCCGACCAGTCTCGACCTTCTCGACCTATGCAAGCCATCTGTCGATTCTGCTGCCCCATTGCATCTTCACTTGGCAGGATGAACGGATCCAGATGGCGTTTCGGGCCACGTCTGTGCACTCCGCGGCAGCCATGCCACTCAGCAGCAGCGCCCTGGCTGCCCCCAGCTTCCATGCAGCCCCAGCTTCGGCAGCAGCAGCAGCCCTTGATGCCGGCGGCAGTGCACGGCAGCGGCATGGCAGTGCAGCGGCGGCGGCACGCTGGCGCAGCGCGGCAGCAGGAGCGGCCGCAGCGCTGCGGGAGGGAGTGAGGGAAGGCGTTGAGGCTGTGACCCAAGGCGTGCGCCAGCTGTCCTTCACTCCTGGCAACCCAGCGGCAGCAGCTCCTGGCGAGAGCGGTGGAGATGGCAGCACTGTGGCAGGGCGGACACGCAGCAGCTCACGAATTGGCGGCAAAGGCTTTGGCTCCCCCGTTCAATGACCTGTGATCCTTGACCTCACTTGGTCTGCCTCTCTCACACTTGATATGGCTCTCTCACCGACAGACAAATAATGGCAATGCAGTAACAAGCTTGGGAAGCGGCCAATTGCAGGTGTGTCATACAGCTGTTCGTCCGCATGCTGATACATGTGCCGCACTCAGTTGAACTCCCCATGCACCGCCGCACTCGTGAAGAGTTGGGCTGCATCAGTTGAACTCCAGGTAAATTTCGATGCGTTCGTTGCCCGAGTCAAAGCGGTAGATGGGCTTGCCCGGCTCCCAGCTCTCGTCGCCAGTTGCCTGCATGGACAGGGACAAACAAACCGACGAGCATGCAACGGCTTTCAGCAGGGTTGCGGGCCTTAGGGCCGGAACGTGACCGGCTTGCCTGCCACACTGGGCAAGCGCTTGCTGCCAGCGGAAAACTGAACCGTCACAAGCCAACTTGCCTGCTTCACCAGCCCCTCCAGATCCACGCCGGCCACAGACGGAATGACCATGGCCACGCTGTTCAAAAAGCCTGCAGAGGGTGAGAGAGCGGGGGGAAGGGTTGATGGGTTGACGAGCGAGACTCCAGGCTCTGCAGAGCTTAGAGATAACAATGGCCTGCAGCTGAGTGTCCGCAGCATGCAAGCAGGGAAGCTGCGACTGTCGCGCTGAACGCCGCACATGCTGCGCATCTCAGCATGACCACAGCATGCACAGCACACACCTGCCGGGAAGCGCGTGTCAAGTGTTGTGGTCTTGCTCTTGGTGTCTGTCACCTGCAGTCGTAAATACAAGGATGCACAGCAGGGACTCGTTCGGCACCACGTATCATCTTTGTTCGCTGTGCGCCGATGCCCGAGTGGCCTTCTCATGTGTGCATGCACACGGCAGATGCGCAGCGTGCAGCTTGGACGCCACACATGGGGCGCCCAGCCAGCATGCTTTTCTCAGCATCGCTGGCCAACCAGCCCCATGCAAGCAGCCCTCACAGCCAGCTGCAGGGAGTGCACACCCACCTTCACCCGCAGCCACTGCGCTCGGCGGTCTGCTGGGTCGCGAGCGCCGTACCGTCCGCTGTCGCCATTGCCGCTGCCGCTGTACAGATCAATGGTGCCCGAGGATGCATCAGAGGCAGGCTCCCGGCTGGAGCCCGGCTCTAGCACTGCATCCGGCTCAACTCCCGTTGCCTCGCTGGCTGCCTGTGCCGCCCCGCTGCTCGGAATGCTGCTGCTGCTGGTGCCGCCGCCACTGCTGCTGGGGACCGCAGCGGGCGCAGCGGGCGCAGCAGGCGCAGCGGGCACAGCATAGCGTGCCTCCTCAGCGTAGTATTCTGGGAAGCCCACCGCCGCTTGCAGCTCCTGTATGCAAAACACGGGGAGCGCGGTTGTGGTACTGCTAGGCGCGGTGAACCTCGAAAGACACGCGCAGACAAATGCTGGATGCTAACCCATGTCGTCAGCGCTTTGCCCAGCAACCCCAAGACTGCCACCGCCCATGCCGTTGCCTGCCCCATGTCAGTGCACACCTGGAAAGTAGGCATGCCGGGCGGCTGCGGCACTGCCCCGCGCTTCAGACCGGCCAGAGCGTCCTCCATCGCGCGCACAGACACCTGCAGCGAAATGCGAGCAGATCATGCACAACAGATCAGGAAGCTGGGTGCACAGCATCCATGGCAGGGCGTCCTCCATTGCACGCACAGACACCTGCAGTCAAGTGCAAGGAACAAATTCATATCAGATGATCCCACTGTATGGCACGGCATGGCCTGCAGCAGTGCATTGCATTGCAGCACAAGCATCGTGCGACCCTAGCACAAAAACGGAAACATCTCCGCAATGTGCACAGCGTGGCCTCACCCCCAGCAGGGACAGCGGGTAGGCACACAGCTTGAAGCCCATGCCTTCCAGCTGGGCGGGGGTCAGGATGGGCGTCTTGCCGCCGCCCTCCAGCATGGACGCCATCTGTGGTCATCAGGCGGAAGAATGGGTGCAGCTTTGTGCGCAGTTCACGGCGGCAAATGGATAGCGAGTGCCCACACAAGTTATTGAAAGGACGGCATGTCTGATGCTAGCACGTGTTGCGTGCCGCACCTTGTACGCGCCCTGCACCTTGCACAGTGCCGCCATCTCCTGCAGTCTTCATTTCCCAAAACTCCCACCCTAAAATGCCCATCATTGGCCTGTTGCATCGCACCTTGTACGCGCCCTGCACTTTGCAAAGTGCCTCCATCTCAGCCGCGCTCTCCAGGGCATCGATGAACACAACGTCTGCGCCCGCCTGCAACAGAAACAGGGCAGATGGAGTGTTGCAGCATCGCTTGGGCTAGCTTGGTCTCCAGAGCGCCTGCAAAAGCAGAACCCTCCCGCAAAACGGCTGCAGAACTACAGCATGGCGCATGTCGGCGAATACAAAGCGCATCCGTCCCAGCCCAGGCACCCAATCTCAGACGCACGTCTGCAAAGGCGGCGGCGCGCCACAGCGCCTCCTGCAGGCTCTCCGCTTGCCGCGAATCGGTGCGCGCCACGATCAGGATGTCGCGGCCTTCGTCCCTGCACCGCACAATGCATGGGTTACACTTGTGGGGCCCAAAGCGTGCAGAGGCAACAGCAGCAGCAGCAGCAGCAACAAAAACCGTAGCCTGCAGACATGAGTCAGGCGAAGCGGCACATCTGATTCATTGAGCAAAGGAGCGGGCTGCCCACCTGGCGTCGCAGGCGGCTCGGATGCGGGCCAGCGCCTCTCCCCGCCCCACCACCCGCTTGTTGCGCACGTGGCCGCACGACTTGGGCCACTGCAAACAAAGAGGTGAGCATGGCAGGGAGAAATGTGTACAGCTACCGCTTGGCAACCCTGCCACCATGCAAAATGCTCCTTGAAAGGCCGCTGCTGGTCAACAGGCGCGCATGAGGGCAGACACATGAGGATGACAGTTACATGGCAGTGTGCTGATGCTTAATCGGCTCACATTACTGCCAAACCAAGCACTCCCTTCACCTGCTGGTCCTCGATCAGGATGCCCAGATGTAGCTGCCCTGGTGAATCAACCATATAAAAGATTTTGCAGCGGATCACCAACAACTAGTCACCTGCTGGTCCTCAACTAGCAGTCATAGACGTAGCTGCCCTGGTGAACCAACCATATAAAAGATTTTGCAGCGGAACACCAACAACTAGTCACCTGCTGGTCCTCAATCAGGATGCCCGCAAACCCAGCCGCCGCGTAGCCACGCACGGTGCGCTTGACCTGCACAGCAGGTTGCAGGGTGGGAGGGAACAGGGTGCCTAATCGGGGCGGCTGAGCAGCTGCAAATAATGGAGCACCTCTTGAGGCACCTTCTGCACCAATACCGCCCTGGCTGCACTAACTGTGGCACCGCCGCCCCGCTCACATTGACCGCATTGCCGTAACCAGTATCGCCATCGCCGATGACTGCGCTTCGTGGGAAGCGGGAGGCATGGGCGTTGGGGTTGAGGCAGCATCGAGTTGGTAGAATAGCGAAGCAATTGCAGTTAGGCCAGCAGCAGTAAAAACCGCCATAGCGGCAGCAGAAACGCACTTGGCAGGCGCCTGGTGGCTTCGTGGCAGTTGCGGCCGGTCTCCACCATTTCGGCATAGCTCATCAGCCCTGTGGAGGGTGCAGCAGCGGCATTGATAAGCCAGCGGCAGAGCGGCGCATCACAGCGCAGAGAGTTCCTGAATGTCTCCACGTCTGGCCATTTCCTAGTTCCCAGCG
This sequence comes from Chlorella ohadii, assembly GCA_025026875.1. NCBI lineage: Eukaryota > Viridiplantae > Chlorophyta > Trebouxiophyceae > Chlorellales > Chlorellaceae > Chlorella > Chlorella ohadii. Next base: position 603,700 of record JADXDR010000068.1, read on the forward strand.
CAAGAGCGCCGCTGAGAGCAGCGTACCAACTCTGACCAGCTCCCCAACCAGCGTGCCCCGCCTCCCCCATGCCACTCACACACCCGTGTCAGGCGCGCCCAGCCGCGCCGCCGCAGTGCAGAATCCAGACATGAAGGCAAAGTCAAAGCCCGCCCGCTCAATCAGACGGGCGCTCAGGCCGTCATGGCAGCAGGGGCCCTGCGCAGGGGAGGGTCGAGCTGGAGCACTGTCGGCAGGCGGCGGCGGCGGCGGCAAGGCGCTCACCCTGCCGACCATGCCGGCATTTGGGTGAGCTTGCATTTGCAGATCGCGAGCCGACTGTATGATATGCAGCCCGCAGCTTTGCCTGGAGCCCCAGCGAGCAGCGCCCCTCCGAAACCCACCAGCAGGATGCCGGGCTTGGCCAGCAGCTGCCGCAGTGACGCCGTGCGGTTCATATCTTCTGTCTTTTCCGCCCGAACCAGCACTGGGGCGAGCCGGCGCTTAGACCGGCGCACCCCTGGCCGCAGGGCGGCGCCTGGGCGCTGTGGGGTGATCGTGCACAACGCCATGGCGCCCCAATTGATCGGTGCACTGGCGGGAGGCGAGCATGGCAGCCGACTGCATGCCGCCGCTGCCGCTGCTGCCGCTGCTGCCGCTGCTACCCCTGTCTTCAGCGGCGCGTTGCAACGAGCGCACCTCTGCTGTGCCAGCCAGTTTTACATGTCTTCATAACAAAACAGACATCAAGTGCTCACGTATCCACTGACAAGGGCGCSGCCCGAAGCTGCCRCCGCARCCGTTCCTGCCGCCTCTTCCACCTCTGCTGCTGCTGCCGCCGCTGCAGCACTGCTGCGCCCCGCCTGCCGTGCGGCTGTCGGCTGCTCACCGCCTTGCTGATCCGCCTGTCGCGCTGCTGCCTGCGGCTGATCAAATGGCGAGGGCGGCGGCGGCAGCAGAGGCGCAGCCTCCCCAGCCGCTTGGCCTCCGCCGGCAACTCCTGCCAGGCTGCCGCTGCTGCTGTTGCCTGCCGCACTGCCCAGCAGGCTCAGGCGGCTCACATTCCTACTGATCGTGGCCGCCAGCCGCTGCGCACCCTCTGGCGTCTGCATGGGAAGGCAGAGCGGCAGCCGGAGGGCTGCGACATGACCTGACACGCAATAACGCTCGGTGCACGGACAGCATAGGCATGACTGTGCTATGCCAACACCAAGTCAGCTGCTCTAGTGCAACCTCACTCACCAGCACGAGGTAAGTGAGGAAACCCACGTAGACGGTCACCACCGCCACGAACACTGCAAGTAGGAGAAGAAAGGCAGAGCAAGGGGCAGTGGGTGCCAGCTGAGCCATCACCAGCTGTCCAAATGTCAGCAAGCAACCAGCAGCACACTACGTGCCATGTACGGTGCACAAACCATGACGCCCACAGCGAGTGAAACGGCTGTACAGCTTACCAGCGTGGAGGTACGCGGCTGAGTGGACCAGCGGAGACAGCGTTTCAAAGGCCGTGGAGGCATTGATGGTGATGATGCTGGCGGCGATCAGCCAGCACAGGACTGCGGGCGGAGTGGGAGAAGGGTGGCAGGCTAGGGATGGCTGAGTGGATGCTGCGTGCTGCACCTGTTAGGCCAGCAAGTGCTGCCTCGCATGCTCTTGCTGAATGAGTTGACCATTGTACAACGCCACAGGGCAACGCAGTACATTTGCGCTTGGCGCTGCACCTGTGGTGGTGCGGGAGTTGACAAACCGGCTGCCCATGACTCGCTTGTCAGAGGTGAAGAGCAGCAGCTGCAGGGAGTGGGGGGCAGTTGGTTGGGGCAGGTGAGGGACACCGCGGTGAGAAAGCACGCCTGGGATATTCAGGGGCGTTGCCAGCAGGTGCTGGATATCAGTAGCAGGTGTCAGGTCACTCGCTGACGCAGCAAGAGGCAAGCTCTTGGACTGAAAGGCATGGAATGACAGCACTGAGGGCTCACCGGGATGACGGCAAACGGCAGCTGCACGCTCTGCAGGATGTTGATCCACTGGTTCAGCACGTCCAGCTGCGTGGAGACATTGCAGCAGGGGGAATATGACTGGTGAGGCATGCCAGCAATGGCAGCAGGTAGAGCAGGCCATTCCTGCCGCTTCGCCAACAGCAGCAAGCCGGAGAGCACTGCCCAAACTCGCTGGCCGGTTTTGTTTGCACTCTAGACAGAGAGCAAAGTGTCGTTGGCCCCTTCCGTTCAACCCACCCTCGTGCTGTCAGAGCGAGCGGTGAGCGCCACAAACAGGGTGGGGCAGATGGCCACGCCTCGGGTCACCAGCATGCGCAGGCCGGTGGACAGCTGCAGAGAAGGGCAATGCGACAAGCAACATGAAGATCAGATGTTGCAGGCTACGGCTGCCGCAGCTGCATGCACCGCCCCCCTCTGCTTGGCATTTTCGGCAAGTTAACGAGTGTTTGACCATGCTTGGCATGGCGATAATGACACGCTTCTCCCGATCCCCTCCAGCAGCCCAGCTCCTTCAAGGTTGAATTAACTGCAATCACCTTGAGGTCCAGGAAGCCTCCCATGACCCACTGCCCCGCATATGTGCCCGTCATTGTGGACGACTGACCGGCAGCCAGCAGGCCCACCGCCCAAATGATGGCCATCTGCGTTGAGACAGGCGGGAAACGAGGCAGGAATCGTGGAGACGTGCGATTGCCGGTAGAGGAGTGCAGCTGGACAGCTGTTTGGCTGTGTCGAACCTGAACCCGNAACTGCCTGTTCTCTTCCCCATGCAGGCTGCCCCCCATTCCATCTGCTTGCCTGCTTGCCAAACGTGCTGCCCAGGTACTCTCCTGCATTGGCCAGACCAATGTCTGCAGGGCCACGGGGTAGGCAGGCAGACAGGGGAGGGTGTGAGGGAGGCCAATCACACACGACAGTCAGGTGGAGGAGCGTGCCAGGCCCCGCATTATGACACACTGTGCCATGCCCCCATGCCCCCTGATCCCGCCCATGCTGCGGCCAACCGGCGCCTGGCAGAGCCGGCACCCACCCTCGGATGTTTTGCGGCCAAAGAAGCCGCGTGCAAACACCGAGATGACGGCCACGTTGATCTGAAGAATTAGAGGACGAGCAGAGGGAGAGAAGGTAAACAAGGGAAGTTGACCGCTGCAGGCGGCATGGTTGGGAGGGGTGGCTCGACTTGCGATGGTGTGCTCTGCGCACCAGCAGTGAGTGTGGGTACTGGTAGGCGGCAGTAGCCTGTCTGCATGTCTGGCCCCCGCACCCTCAGCACGCGGCAGCGTGACCGGCAGCACTGCAACCGCCACAGCCACAGCCGCCACGTCAGCACCAGCAGAGAGAGCGGCAGCACGGCCACAGGTGCCAGTCACTGCACTCACAAAAAGGGTGACTATGAGCGCCAGCCCGCTCTCGATGTTGTAGTACAGCACGCTCTCCTGCATCCCAGGTAATTTGAATTATGCAGACACATCAGTGAGGACTGCCACAGCTGCAGCAGGTTCATGGCACCCACGCGCACCGCAACGGCACCACGAACAGCAGGCATTTCCACAACGAACCACATGCATTCATCATTATCAGCAACTGTCGATGCCAGCCTCAGTCCCCCAGCAACCTTTTTCGCTGCGTCGCTGCGCCGCACGGGGACGCCGCCCCGACCAGATCCTTCGATTGGCCTGAGAGAGCGGTGAAGTTGGGTGGAGATGATGGAGTCAAATGAGCGGCAAGGGTGGGCGATCGCCAAGACGGCAGAATGAGGTGCGTGGCTGCAGCACGCGGTGCACGCTGCCACATGGCCTTGCAGCCGCATCTGGGACGCTGTGCAAAGGCATGCACCGAGCAGCACACTCAGAAGCTGCAAACACTTGCAAGTTTTCACCTGGAGTGGACCAGCGCTGAGTGGAGGAACAAATTGTGCGGCCTGCAGGCGTGGAGAGAGCAGCACGGGGATGGGAACAAGCCATGCCGAGGCATTGGCGCTGCCATGCAGTCATGATGCGGCATGGCATGGCATGGCACAAGATAAACAACATGGCATGGCCATGGCATGGCATGGCATGGCATGCCCAATGCAGGACTGAGCATGGCATGGCATGGCGGGGCATGGCATGGCATGGCATGCCCTCCTTGTCAGCCAGTTGCTGCAATGGCACCCAGTTGCACTCAAATGTTGAAGCATCAGCCTCACATGATGATCGCTCCCAGCAGGCCGCATGCAGTAGGGATGGCCGACCGGTTCAGGCTGGGCACCGCCAGGCCTGTGGCAAGGGGTGGTGTCATTGAAGGTGCAGGACAGCCCTGAACACCCACACAACTCATCCTTGGTGCCGCTTCAGCTGTCCAAATGGCCTTTTCACGCCACGCCTTGCCATGCGTCGCTGTGGTCGGGCATGCAGGGTGTGCGCGAGCACTCATGCGCTGCCCCGTGCCCCCTAGCAGCCTCACTCAGGGTCGGTAAGCGCAAGATGCAACCCATGTAGGGGCTGACTCTTGAGTTTGAGCTCACCGCGCAGCACTTCTGGGTAGGGGATGTCCACGTGGAAAAACAGCAGGCCCATGCTCACGCTCATCACTGCCGGCGGCAGGGGGGCGAAACGAGGGGGTGAACGATACAAGTGAAATGACAGCAGGCCCATGCTCACGCTCATCACTGCCGGCGGGAAACAGCCAGGAAAGCAGCCAGGAAAGTGGCGGGGAGGGTCAGCAAGCGGTGCGACATGCCGGTGCTGCCGCAAGCGCAGGCGGATCGGCATGACATCCAGCGACACAAAGCGGCCTCGGCCGCCAGCACACGGCTGCCCGAATCAATGCACCTGCGATGAGCAGCTCGAACAGTATCTCCAGGTACCGCACACCCAGCCGCTCCAGGAAGAGCATGAGGTAAGCGGAGGCAGCGGCCACCAGCACGCCCGCCCACAGCGGCATGGCGCCGCCGCTCAGCAGCAGCAGCGCGAGCGCGGTGCCGATGACCTGCATAATGAGGGTTGCAAGTGTGGCGATCCACGGTGGTTGAAGCACGGCCTTGCCGCTCAACACCACCAAACACGCCTAGCCCAGCCATCAGGTTAGCATCACTGCCCACAGCTCGAGCAGCAGGCGCACCTCCTGGATGTCGCTGCCAATGATGGCCAGCTCAGCCATCAGCTCAGGAGTGGAATAGATAGCACTTAACCAACGATATCTACCATTTACCTCCTGAATGTCACTGCCGATGATGGCGAGCTCGGCCATGAGCCACAGCACGTGGCGCACGCCCGGAGGGTACTGCTCCCGGCAGTGCCTGCGCATTGAAGGTGAATGCGTGACGGGTGTGAGCAATCTGCATCAGGCTGCTTCAGCAGGCGCAAACAGCCCTCACAGGGCAAAGCTCCCAGCAGTGCCTGCGGGTTGTTCTGCGCAACAGCCGCCTCCGCTTGCCCTGCTGTCTGCCGCCCAACCAGTTAGCAGCTGTGTGGCGCTCAGGCTATTCCAGAACACACTCACTCTGCCAAGTGCTTGCCCGTGGCCACTCCCAGGCGTGCCGCCAGGCTCTGCAGCAGGCCTCCCATTGCCGTGGACCAGAGCAGGACCCACAGCAGCTGGTAACCAGTGGTGGCGCCGGTCTGAGCAGCAAGGGCACGGGAGGATGTGGAGGAGCGAGGGGCGAGGGTCAGGGATGTAGGGCGAACGAAATATTACAGGCCAGGACGGGGGCTGGGTTGCCAAAGTCACATGGCAAGCAAGCACACGCATGCAGTCACTCCTTCCCAATGTGTCCTTGCCTGCAGATCCGCTTCCAGATTTCCGGGGTCGATGTACGCGATGCACATCAGCGCTCCAGGCCTGCCAGCAAGGATGCAGCAACCCAGGCATGAGGTGCACGCCGATGGTGGGCCGCTGCACAACACTCGGACAAAGCACGGCATAGCCTTCCTCCGCCTGGCCCCCAAGTCCAACCCAGCACTCCAGTGCGCACCCCATGTGCAGCAGCAGGCGGCGCCAGCTGAACACAAACTTGTCGTCATAGCCGCACTCGAGGTCCACATCTGCTCGATCTAGCAGGGACTGCTCCAGCTCGCTGAGGCCGGAGCGCTCCACAGCGGCGGAGGCATCGGCGGCGGCATCGGCGGCGGCGGCGCGGCCGCTGCCAGCCCRGCCGAAGAAGAAGCRGCTGAGCCGGAAGAAKTGCGGGGCCGCCATGGCGGCTGCTGCGCCCGGTCAGGGCGCCGCCCGCTTCCTGTGGGCCGGGCGAGCTTTGGGTGGGGCGGCCACGGAGCTGCCAACGCCTTGTTGCGTGCCCTCGAGACTTCAGATCAGGGGTAGTAAACGCAATTCACCCCATTGGCCGCAATAGCGGGTGCCTGTAGCTCATGCGCCGCGTGCGCCGCCGCCTTCGGGATGGCGCCGGTGAGTGGGTTTGCACTCAAGAGGCGTGGCCTGCCACAATGCAATTTTGCAGACACAACCCTCCTTCAACTTTCTCAGCAGCATTGTGTATACCCAGAGGGGGCGTTTGCAATCCGGGAGGCCAGCCGTTGGTGCCGTGCCGAAGCGGGAAGCAGGGCGACGGACAGATGCTTGGTCATGTGCAGGTTCTCAAGTCATTGACCACCCCATGTTCACCCACATGTGTCAGTTAGGGAGGACAGCCAGCCAGGGCAGATGAGGCGGAAGAATGCGCCGCTGACTCCCCCGCCAGCTCGGCGGCGACGCCGCCCCCAACAACAGCTGGGCTCGATCCGGGCGGCCTGCTACCACCTCCATGGATCTCTCGGCCAATGCACACACGCATGGATTCCACGACCTGCCGCACGGAGTGCACTCGGCCCTGTTCTCGCTGCTGTCGCCCCGGACGCTGGCCGTCTGCGCCTGCGTGTGCCGCAGCTGGCATGAGCTAGTTCAAGAGCAGYCCTGGCAGGACGCGCACGCCGCCCTGTGGCCGCCGCTGCTGCCGCCGCCGCTCGCTGCCGCCACCGAGCCGCCCAACGGCTGGCAGCTCAGCTACGCGCTGCGGCAGGGCGCTTCCCGCTGCTGGCTGGGCCGCCCATCCACCGACAAGCTCATAGCGCACCACACGGCGGTCAAGGCCTGCTGCCTGCTGCCTGGTTGTGACGTACTTTTCACAGGTAAGGGTCACCCAGCCGCCGCGCGACTGTTGAGCTTCCCTGCGCTGCCTGCAAGTGGGGGTGCTGCTGATGTTTCTCTTAANGAGGTGTGTCTTGCAACCACTTTGCACCAAGATTGTGGCAACTGGTGCTGCGCTGCAGGCGGCGTGGACCGAACTGTGCGGGCGTGGGACCTGCAGGGTGGCGTGCAGCTGGCATGCAGGTGCGTTTTGGGGAGCCTGTTGCACGAGCTGGTGGCAGTGCTGCCACCAGGCTGCAGCAGCGGTGAACAGTGTTTGTTGAGCAGACTGTGATAAGGAAGCTGCATCTCAGCTCTTGCTGGTGCAAGTGTAGGCGGACTGTGTGGGTCGCTGCGACCGCACCGCCCTCCTTTGACACTCTCCACGGCCCACCCTTGCTTGCCGCACTGCAGCCGGCGCCACGGAGGCACGGTGCGCTGCGTGGCGGCAGACGGCGCCCTGCTTGCTTCGGGCAGCAGCGATCACGCCATACGAGTGTGGCGCGCCAGCAGCGGCAGTGGCGGCAACCCTAGCGGCGGCAGCGGCGGCGGCAGTGGAGGCACCATTAGCGCCCCCGCCGGCATGCCATTTGACTTGGCTGGCGATCGGGCTGTGCTGGAGGGCCACGCGGGGCCGGTGTCCTGCCTGCAGCTCACGCCCAGCCTGCTGGCCAGCGGCTCCTGGGACTGCTCGGTGCGGCTGTGGGACCGGCAGACCCTCGAATGTGTGGCCATGGTGCACACCGGTGAGTCGACCTGGAGCTTCTGCTGTTTGTGGATTTGGGGGCTGTAGCATCAGTCACTGCTGCTAGCCAGCGGCTCGTGGGACTGCCTGGTGCGGCTGTGGGACTGAGAGAGCCTGGAGTGCGTAGCCATGGTGCACACAGGTGAGCCTGATTATCAAACAAAGGTTCCACTGGGCTTGGGATTGATTTCACTTGCGGCTGTGGGTCAGGAATGGCTGCTGGGCCGCACACTTCACGTCACCATCACCTAACATGTCTGCTCCTGCTGTCCCCTGCTGCGCTGCAGACGACTGGGTCTCGTCCCTGGCTGTGAAGGGCGGCCTGCTGGCTGCTGCCTGCGGTACCTCCGTGCTGCTGTTCAGGTGAGGTTGGGGGCTGCAAGAAGGCATGCGCTCTGCAGATTCATTGCTGCACAGCTGGCTTCCCAGCGAGCAATGCTAGCCGCCGGGGCACTCTCATGGACAGCCATTCGCTCAATTCTTGCACCATGTGCTTGCAGCCTGGCGGGCAGCGCTCTCACCCGCCTGGGCAGCCTGTCCTGCCCCAGCCTGGGCGGCGGCGGCACAGACGTGGCAGCCGCCGTGACGGCAGTCGACTGCACAGCTGATGGGCGGAATGTGTTCATGGGCACAGCTGACGGCGGGGTGTGGCTGGCGGATGTTCGGGCCGGCTGTGCAGCAGAGGAGGGCCGCAGCGGGAGCAGCAGCGGAGCGCTCGGCAGCAGCCACCAACGGCCGGTGCTGCTGCAGCGGCAACCAGCTGAGGTGGCGGGCCTCAGTTGGGACCACCCCTGGCTGGCGGTTGCAGACCGAGCCGGCAGTGTGCTGCTGCTTGATGCCGGCGCCTGCACAGCGGCAGGCGCGGCGGCGGTGGAAGGCAGTGGGACAGCAGCCTCGGCAGCAGGGCGGCGCAGCAAGAAGCAGACGGCACTGACCGGCCGAGTGCTGTTCAGTGCCAGCATGGGCGGTGCCGGCGCGGCAGCGCAGTGCGTGTGCCTGGAAGGCACCTGGGCGGCAGCTGGCCTGGACTGTGGCACAGCGATCTCATTCGATGGTAGCAAGGGGCAGCAGCAGCTGGCTGCAGCGGCTGCAGCCCGTGCTCAGAAGGCTGAGCGGCGGAAGCGAAATCTAGAGCGCCAGCAGCAGCAGCGGGGCGGCAAGGGCAGCGGCGGCGGTGGCAGCAGCACCAAGCAGAGCCAGCCAGTGCCCATTCCGCCCCGCCCCACTCAAGCTAGGCAAACAGAGCAGCAGCAGGAGCATGGTTCCTCATCATCACCATCGCAACAGCAGCAGCAGATCAGCGAACAGCCAGACGGCCAGCAGCCACCACTGAGCAGCAGCCGGGGGCGCAGCATGCTGGGGCGGTCTCCCAGTGCACGTGTGCCGCCCCCCCTTCCTCCAGAGGCGCTGGCAGCAGCCAGCAGCTGCCGACAGCAAGCATGGCATGTGCTGCGCCCAGCGCGCTCTGCTGCCGGCGGGGAGGGAAGCTCGGTCGGCCCTGCGCCGCAGCAGTAGCAGAGCACGTTATCTGCCTTTCGCACATTTCGTTTTTCCCGAATTGACTGTCTTCATGGCTCGCCTTGCATATGACTTGTCTGGACAGAGTGCCCACATTTGTCACACATGTTCCTGTTTTGATCCAAGCGCACACACCGTGTGTGCCATGGCATAGGCACTGTATCGTTTTTACTCGAGTGCTGACCGTCCATTGCGCCCTCTCGTACAAGCTACCATTCTGGCATACCGCTGCCTTATTGTGCGTTTGTTACAAGTTGCGGCCAAACAGCCCATGAAACCNAGGGCGAGCGGAGAANNGAGGCAGCGCNTACAAGGAAGAAAGTATGGCAGGAAAAGCGTAGGGCTGGCATATTTGTATCATGTGTGCTGGGTGCATTGGGCCGGGGCAGGCATCTGAAAAGAGTTCATGGGCGGGGCTGTGCGTCCAGCGCTGTTCATCAAACATTCAAAAACACGTTCGTTCATTCATGCAAGCAGTGGCAAGAAGCGGAGGGAAAATCGCAACTGCAGGGCTCATGCTGCGCCATCAACTGTTGTGTTCATAGGGGGCTGCCGCATCAGCGGCAGTGCTTGGTAGCTGGTCAACGCAGCCTGGGCCGTGCTACCGGCTGTGCAGCAGCATGCTGCGCTAGCAGTTGCTCCACTGCTTGGCGGAGGCTGCTGCTCGCCGCCGCCGTGCGCTGCTGCTCAAGATCCCATCTTCTGGTCTGCAGGAGGGAAGGGGCGCAGCAGGGGCATGATCAAGAGCAGGGGAAGTGGTAACTCGCTGCAGGCCGCCGGCAAACCACACACGGCAATCAGTGGCATGTGAAGAGGTGTTGCCCTGGCAGCTGCCTGTCTGCCTGGCCCCAAACTGGGTTGAGGGTCATGGCCAGCTCGGCTGTGCACATTGCCAAGTTAGTTGTCATATCATTGAGCAGGCTGCGGCTGGGATCTGCGATAGAGCATGTTTAAACAGGAAACGCATCACACCACGGCCGCCCACCACACGCCTGCCCCTGCTGCATGCAGGTTGCTGCATGCAGCAGAGGCAAGTCATGAAGGTGCTGCCGACCGCAGTGCGAGCAGCTGCGCCATTACGACAGGACCAGATGCACAGGGCCAGAGGCGAAACCTGTCGACAATCCTGGTACATGCTTCGCACAGCAAGCTGCGGTAGCCCTGGCCCCCGCCTGCCTCTGCTGCAAGCTGGCTGCTGCATGCAGCAGGGGCAAGACAAAGCCCAAAGACAACCGCAGAGCGAGCGAGCAGGCATTTAAAATGTCCTCGCAGAGGCTCAACGCCCAAAGCCGCCCTGCCCAAAAAGCTGCCAGCTCTCTGAGGCGGGTTAAGGGCATGGGCAACTCTGCTTTGCAGATCTCTCTGTGGCAGGCCTCAGCCGCCGCCTTGCTGCTGCTGAGGAGCTGCAGGAGTGGTGGCGCCAGCAACTGGCGGCAGCATGGCGGCTCATCCTGAGGACCCTCTCGTCATCGTCAGCACAGACCTGGCGCGGCAGGTGAGCCCTTGCGCTCACCCATATTGCCATGTGAGTGCTGACGCTTTGCCGAGGAGGGAGAGCAGGATGGGCTGCCGCGCAGCAGTCAGCGGCGTGCACACTGAGTCAGAAATACGCACACCTGCTCACAGTGCTGTCCCTCGTCTAGCCTCGCTCCTGCCACTGCACTCGTGTTAAAGCATGAGAGCACGGCTGCAGCACAGCCCCTCACCTGCCGCTTCAATCGAGGCACTCCCGGGCCTGCCCTACACCACACGCACGCCACAGGAACCGAGCCTCAGAGCAGCAGAGTGCAGCGTAAATCCTCGCCTGCCACTTCAATCACTCCCGGACCTGCCCTATGCGCGGGTCGGGCCGCTCAGGTGCCCGCCTGCTGGTGCCTGAGGGCAGCACAGCACAGCACAGTACCCATCAAGTGTAGCCATTCAAAGTTTTTAAAATTGTTGGGCAGCAAACCTGTCTTATAACAACATGCGCAGCACAGCAGCATCACACCTGCCACACATTGCGTCGACTGGTGTTGATTGCCCGGCATGCAGCAGCACGAGTGCAGCTGCGCCCGGCAGTGGAGACACAAGCCCGAGCAGTCTGCCGGCACCTACCTCGCCCGCTGGACTGTGCTGTATTGCCCGCCATCGTGCCGCCGGGGCTGCCGGCCCGGTCACCCACAGGCTGCTCGCCCCACACTGCACAGAGTTGCGCGGGGAGAGTGCTGTGCTGGCACATGCTGCCGTGCCAAAGCATGCACAGCATGCATCCACTTTCAGGGATGCAGGGTGATGGTGAGTGTGCACCAGTGGGCAGCGAGTGGGCCTGAAATGGCGGCATTTTCGGGGCGGCCAATGACATATTCCATGTAAGCCGCTGGGTGGGCCTAATCAGTGGTCTAATGCAGGACTATCTCACTGCCTCTGCATTGTGCAGCCGTGAGCTGTTGATGCTTCAGCAAATGGGAACTGAAAGGGCAGCAATGTGCACAGCGAAGCGGCCACTCACGCTTCTGGGCAGGCACATCCTCAGCGTCCGCCATCCTGCAAGGAGGACGAGTTGACAGGCGAAGCAGCATGTCAGCTGCTGCAGCAGCACTGGGCAGGCAGGGCAGCGGCATGCTGTGTTGCAGGCGCGGCTGCCACCACAACGGCTGCACAATTCCAGGTAAGACGTCATTTGCGCTCACAGGTCCATCTCGCCGCTGCATCAGCCCATACAATGCACAGCGGCCGCAGCAAACCCAAAATAACCAATGAGCAATGCCTCCTGCTTATTGTTACTCACAGGTCCATCTCTCCGCTGACGTCGGCGGGCTGGGGCGGCTCCGGCGCGTCCCACAGGTGGCTCTTGTCCGCCAGCATGGGGTCATCGCTGCACAAAGTTGATGGATGTTTACTAGGAGTGGGTGATACAGGGATGTTGGCACAGCACAGGTGGCTCTTGTCCGCCAGCACGGGGTCGTCGCTGCGCAAAGGCGAATGGTGCCGGAGCAAGGAGGTATTCTGTGTTGGACACCACCCCTACCATGAACAGCAGATTACAGGGTGTAACCAACCGAGGCTGAGAAGTGGCAGCAGGGTTAGCAGGCGCGTAGCGCCTCCCCTAGCGGCAGTTTGGTTCAACCCTTGCAAACCAAAACCATCCAAAAGGCGCTCACCGGTCGAACTCTGTGTCGAGATCCACCTCAGGCGGCGGGCACCCTGGAGAGTGGGCGGGTGGCAAAGGTTTTTTGGGGGGGGAGGCAGGGTGCGCTGGACAGCAGCTGGGATAGGCGGTTCGCTGACGGCGCTTCTGCTGGGCCCCGCAGCGCTGTCGCTGGACACAAGCGGGGCAGGAGTGCAGCGAGCAAACAGCTGCAGCATGCTCGAATCCCAGGTTTTTGACCATTGCTCACCCGCAGCCTTCATCTCCGCCCACACCTCCTGCAACGAGGATGTGGCAGCGGAAAGCGCAAAGGCAGGAATCAACGCTGCTTGATTCCAAAGGACAGCTTGCAGTGCAGGCAGCGCTATGGACAGTTAACCTTGCACTGGTCAACCCCTCCAGACGACTGGCAGCAAGCCCAGCTGCAAGCAAAGGCTGCAGGCACCCCAAAAGAGGGTACTGAAGAGGTACTGAACCAGCCCAGCATGCACATGCCTTGGGATCCATGGCATCAGGGTCGTCCCTGCACAGGTGGTGCGACCAGGGGCGCTGTTTAAGGCCTGTACACTGCGTGGAGTTGAGCTAAATTGCGCCAAATGCAACCCACGTGCAAGCAGGGGTGTCTCACCCATCCAGCTGATAATGAAGTCGGTGCACATATGGGTGCAAGGAATTTCAACTTATGCAGACCGCTGCCTTGCTCACCTTGTTGTCTTGTTCACGTCACTGCCCAAGCCAGCAGCAGCCTGTCGCCTCAAACTTGCAAATGCTCACCGGTCCAGCTCGAACTCGAGGTCGGCGCACACCGTGCCCATCTCCTTGCGCGCCTGTGCAGGATTTCAGGGCTCATGAATCGGAGTGAGGCAGTCACCACCTCGCGACTAGTCGCAGAAACACCAGCAAGGTGCCCTTCTCCTTGCGCACCTGCACAACGGCAGCAAGTCAAGTGATCAGCACATGCATGGCAGTGAGGCGGCATGGCAGCAGCGGTGAGCGCATATGGCGCCCATCCCTGTGCGCGCTGTGCAGGGCGCAGCGGGCGGCTTACCATGGTGGCAAAACGGTGGTGGTTGCACGATTAAACCAGCAGCTGCAGCGTAACAGCCTGCCCTTTCTGAATGTGCTCGCGCTTGCGCTATCCAGCAAACAACGAAGCAATAGTGTGAATGCGCACTCGCCTTCATCTGCTCCTCGTACTCCCGATCGTGCATGGCCGCCGTGACAGCGCTGCACAGCACGAGAGCAGGGGCCGCAGCAGCAAATGCTCAACAGGAGCAGCAGGCCAGGCATGCGGAGTGAGGCAACCATGCCATGCAGCCATACAGCAAGTCTGAGCAAGCCGGAGTTGCTGCACAGGGTCACACTGCTGCATGGCTGAGAGCGGTTGCAAGCCTGAGGCGGCAGTGCGGCGGAAGCATGCAGGAACTGAGAATGAAGGCGAACGCAAGCTAAAGTTGCTAAACCCCGGCCCACAGCCCAGATGTCCAACTCACTCTTCTCCGCGGTCAAACTCCTGGTCCAAGGCGTCCGGAAATACGGCCTCCGGCTGCAGAGGCAGCGGCAGATCAAGCGCATGCTTGTGTGGGAGTCGAGCAGCGGCGCCGGCGCCGCCGCCCGCCCGCAGCCACAGGCTTGAGAACCCTGCCCCGCTGGCCCCGCTGCGGTGCGCATTGATCGATCTTCATCCGTCCAGCAGCCGTCCGGTCGTTCCAAGGCTCACCTTGCCCTGCTCGCGAGCCACGGCACTGGTGGTCAGGCTCCTGAGGCGGCAGGAGCCCGCACCCAGGATCGCTGCCGCCACATCGCCGGACTGCGCCGCTCCCAGCGAGCTGGAGACCCGTTGGAAGGCCTGCAGCGCGCGCATGGTGTCGGGGTTTCGGGCTGGAGCTGTCGGGGCGGCCGAGCGTGCAGTGGAGAAAATCAGCGGACGATCCAATGCACGATGCCGGGGCGTGTCGGGGCAATTGCGCGCTGTGGCTCGGACGCCACGTCGCATTTTTCATGGCGGTGCTTTTCATGGCCGGCCGTCCCAGGCTGATCGCGGTCTTTCACGCCCAATCCGCAAGCCCCAAACACTTGTACAAAGTAACCAGCCACGCACCCGCTCCACACACCTCCGCACCGGTCCTATCTGCTGCTGCTCTCCCTGCCCGCATCAGAGCGTTGGCAGCCTGTAGAGGATTATACAGGGCGATCGCACGACAGCAGCATCAGCCCCGCGCCCCTCACGGCTGCCGCACCGCCGCCGCTGCCGCCGCACACATGCAGCTCTCGCCCGTCCTTGCCGCCGCCAGCAGCGGCAGCAGCCTGCGCCTGCGTCCAGGCCAGCCCTCTGACCGCGGCACGCTGTGGCGCATGGTGCTGGCGGAAAAGCTCAACCCCACCGGCCTGGACCCAGCCCGCTTCACGGTTGCCGAGCGCACAGCGGCAGACGGCAGCAACCGCATCGTGGGAGTCGGGCAGCTCAAGCCGCTGAGCGGCGGTGCAGCGCTGGAGCTGGCTTCGCTGGTGGTGTCACCCGAGGAACGGTGAGGATGGGTGGGGTGTGTTGGCTGTTGGTCTGCATTTGCACAAGCAGCATTGCCGCCAAATTGCTGCCTACTAGCTGTGTCGACACGCCCGCACCTGCGCCGCATGCACCTCTCCTGCTGCCCCCTGCATGCTGATGCACTGAAACACCTCGGCACTGGTTTCCCAACCCCTGCGCCCTGCAGCGGCAACGGTGTGGGCAGCCAGCTGGTGCGCAGCCTGGTGCAGCGGGCGGGCGGCACGCCCATCTACCTCACAACCATCAGCCAGCGCATGGCGCTCTACCAGCGGTGAGGCTTGCCGGCTTTGCAAGGTGCTGGATTGCAGTTGCAGCTGTCTTGCCACTCGCCTGCCATCAGCCTGCTGCATTTCCAGTGTATCCGTTGGTGAGCTGCTGGCTCTGGGCTGCCGTTTGTGTATTGCTCTGCTGAGTTGCAAGCGGTGTGTGACCGCCTGCACTGGCCCACCCCGTGCGAGCCCTAGACTAGCGCTGGGCAAGTGCTGATGCCTCCGTGTTGCAGCACTGAGCTGCCTCGCTACCCCTGGCACGCCTCCCGCCTTATGCAACCTCGATGTGCATCCCACCTACAACCGGCACCCTCCTTGCCCACCCTCACCCCTCCTTGCAGGTGCGGCTTTGAGGAAGTGCCGCGCAGCGAGGTGCCGCTCTTCCTTCAACTGGAATACTTTGCCGGCATTGCACTGGCCTGGCTGGTGGCGCGAGACCGGCTGGTGCTCATGCGCCTGGCACAGCAGCAGCAGCAGGCGGGAGCAGAAGCGGCGGCGGCGGCAGGCGGGGCGGCGGCAGATGCTGGGCAGCAGCGGCAGGTGGGGCGGTGAGCTCTGCATGCCTGCGTTTGCGCCACTCTGCTGTTACAATGTGTTGGTCACCGTCTGTGAGCTACAACATCTACAAGGTCGCAATGTGACTCATGTTTCCAGACGGGTCGCGGGTGAACACGTCGTAGTCGCCAGAAGCCCCCTCAAATTCAAAGCTTGCCAGCTTCCCCTGCAGAAAGGAAAGGCGCGAAAACCTTCTGTAGGAATGACGGCAAGCCACGCTTTCTTGTGCCGTTTGTACTCCCATAATTGCTTACCTCGACCAGCTGCTGCAGCAGCTTGTGCACCTTGCCCCCTGCTGCCTTAAAGCCCTGCTGCCCCAGCGCCGCGTCTGCCGCCACCAGCCGCTCGCTGGCAGGTGTGCCGGCTGGAATGCTGACCTCCCACTCGGTCTGCCTGCCTGTTATCATTTCCAGCACTCGGTCGCGGCCCTGCTGGTTAGCCACAGCAAAGCCCAGCTGCCCAAGCTCATTCAATGTGTACTTAAGTTTGAAGAGACAGCCCACTAAGATGCGTTTGTCTCGCAGAAATCTCAGGCTGGCTGCCTTCCAGTCTCCACCATACAGCCGCTCATCCATGATGCGGAAGCGGTCGGAGGCGTCGTCGCCTCTCTTGTTCTGCTCTGCTGCGGCCTTAGCCAGTTGCAACAGCTGGCCTTGGTGCAGGCCGGCGCCTCGGATCTGCATAACAACCACCTGCACGGGGGAAGCCAACATAACTGATCAGTTAGGGATGATGAGCAGGCAAGTGTTGGACGCAAATCCACGGCAGCACTCGCCGCAATGCACCTGCATGTCAGGCCCAGTGGGCAAATAAAGAACAATGGCGTCCTCCAAAACGGCATCAACAGCTGCCCGCCAGCTCCCAAGCAAGGTCTCCAGAGTTGGCAGGCTGGCCAGCCCTGCCCGTGTGCGAGCCAGCGCCGTCGCCAGCTGCAGCCGTTGCATCTGGGAGTATCCAGCCGTGGCAAGCTGTTGCGCAAACTGCTCAATCTCGTTGGAGCGTGGCGGCAACTTCAGCAGTGCAGCATCATGCAATGCTGCCTCTGCTGCTGCCCTCCAATCCCCGCTGAGCAGCAAGCTTGCGGTTTGCAGCGCCTCCAGCTGTGCATTGGTTGCGGCGGGGCGTGAGCTGAGCAGCCGCAGCAGCTGCAGCAGCTGCATCTGTGAGAGGCCAGACGCTGCCAGGCTGGCCCAAATGCCCCGCTGATCACTGGACAGTGTTGGGAACTTCAATAAGCTGCAATCCATCAGGACCGCCTCCCCTGCAGCCTTCCAGCTGCCCAGCAGCAGGCAAAGCTGCAGCATGCCGGCAAACGGGTTTTCAGGGAAGCTCACATCTTCTTCTTCCAGCTCATTGATGAGCTGGAAGATGCTATCATCTTCTTCGTCGCTGTCATCTTCGTCGCTATCGCAAAGGATTCTAAAAAAGTCGTCATCGATCATATCATCACTGTCGGAGCCCTCTGAATCCTCGCTCGCGCCAGCTGCCTGTTTGCCACCCAAAAGCGCACTGCGGATCAGCGCCGCCAGCTGATGCCGTGACAGGCCACTGCTCCGCAACTGCTGCACCACTTCTAGGGTTGTGTCTGAAACTCCAGGCAGGTGCAGAAGCCGCCTGTCTGCCACGGCGACGTCAAGTGCCGCATGCCAGTCCCCCAGCAGCTCCCTCAACAGCCGCAGGCTGGAAAACAGGGTGGGGCTGGACAGCCTGCCGTTGAGTTCATTGCTAATCAGCTGGAGCAGCTGCTCGGGTGGAACACCAGCTGCGTGCAGCTGGCTGGCTGCCTCTTCTGCCTCTGCTCCAGCCGGCAGGCGCAACAAATGCGCATTTGCTGTTGCGGCCTCCAGCGCCGCCTCCCTGCTGCCCAGCAGGCTTTGCAGCGTGCGCAGCCCAATCAGC
Organism: Chlorella ohadii; assembly: GCA_025026875.1. Taxonomy (NCBI): domain Eukaryota; kingdom Viridiplantae; phylum Chlorophyta; class Trebouxiophyceae; order Chlorellales; family Chlorellaceae; genus Chlorella; species Chlorella ohadii. The sequence continues at coordinate 621,443 of JADXDR010000068.1, forward strand.
TTGGCCCCCGCAGTCGCTTGCACCTGCATCAGCAGGCCAGCAACGTGGCGCAGCTGCTGCTGGCTCGCTCCCTCGGCACGCAGCTGTCGACAATACTGCAGCGCGCTGGCCGGAGGGGCTTTCAGCAGCAGCAGGAATTCGTTGTCCAGGGCGGCCTCAGCTGCAGCGGTCCAGCTGCCGAGAATGTCGTTCAGCGCGGTAAGGCTGGAGCTCAGAGTTGGCAGGAATGAGGACTTCCCATCCTCAGAGCGTACGCACCCCTGAGCAATCTGCTGCAGCTGCTGCGGTGAGCAGCCTGCCGCCTGCAGCTGCCAAAACACCTCGCGCAGCCCGTTGGATGGGGCCGGCAGCAGCAGCAGTGAATGGTCAGTGGCTGCTGCTGCTGCCGCCGCTGCCCAGTCGCCATACAGCAGAGCGAGGTTGGCCGTGCCCCTGGCAAACGTTCTAGGTGAAAACTTGCGCTCTCTGATCGCCGTTGCAAACTCGTCCAGCTGTGGTTGTGGCGTGCCGCCTGCTGTGATTTGCTGCCAGCTGGCCAGGAAATCAGACGTCACTTCTGCGCTGCCCCAGGCTAGCCACAATGCTGCAGCATCAGCAGGTGCGAGTTCGGTTTCTTCCAGAGCACTCAGCGCAGCCGCTATCGCACCAACATCCATGCGTAGCCATGCAGCGCTTGCAGTTATGGTTGCCTGCGCCACCTGGCTGCCCACCAGCCCATGTGCTCTGCAAGCAGGTAATTGCACGGCGCGGAAGGGAGGTATACGGCAGATCGGCAGCTGGGGAAGCTGCTGCGGCAAGCGAGCATGAGTGGCTGCTGTCAAGCGTTTCTGCCGGGTAGCTGATGCTCACCTGAGCAGATTGGCAACTTCCTCAATCTGCTGCAGCTGGGCGGTGGTGCGCAACAGGTGGCGAGGATTTGGCATTGGACAGGCTTCCTAGGTACCCCGCACTGCCGCAGGCACATCAGAATCAGCCTGCCCAATGCCCTGCAGCAGGGCAGCCGCCGCCTGCTGCGGGCTCCAGCCCAGCTGCTGCTGCAGCGCATGGAACACGCTCAGCAGGTCGCTATGGTATGTGCACGCCACCTCAGCAAAACCAGTCTTGCTGAGCATGCAAAGTGCGGTGTCCTTGCCGGACGAGGGCAAGCCAGCTGGCACTGCCGCCGTTGCCAGCTCAGCCAGAGCGGTGCACAGCCGGTCAAATGAAGCATCCGGACAGCCAGCTAGCGCCGCCTGTGCAGCACAAAAGCACAGCTTGTTCGTCACCTTGCCTTTCATTTTGGCAAGACCTGCAAGGTATAGAAAGGGAGCAGGTGTTTCAGCATCTTCTGCCTGCACTGGAGTGGGTGTTAGGCAACAAGTGCACCTTTCATCAAAGTGCGTATGCTGGACAGCTTGTGCTCCAGCTGAACAGGGTGCAGAGTAAGAATGTCTGGCTGCTCATTCAGCATTTCCTTGAGCGCCACTTTTGATATGCCCGCCCGGAGGAAGCAGGCGGCCAAAGCAGTAATCTGTTCCCTGGTCACCCCTTGCTGGTGGATCCTGCTCCATACTCTGCTGGGTACAGCGCTCTCCACTGAAAGTTGCACCTCTGCTGCCTCTTCGCTGATCCGCTGATCTTTGGCTGCCCGCCGCCCATCGGCTGCGTCTGCTCCGCGTGCCAATCTGGTGGCGGATGCCACAACCAGCTGCCCATGCTGCGCCCTGCCCAGAAAGCAGCGAGTGGACCATTTTATGCGAGCCGAAGGTGCGACACGCACGCATCGAACAAGTTAGGGGCACTGCAAAGGCCGGCCCGCCCGCCCAATGCCGCCGCCGCCGCTTGGGTGACGGCAGCGGCGGCGGCTCGGTGCCTAGAGCGCTCGGCGCTCAGCTCCACATGGACAGTGCTGCTTGCACGTAGCGGGCGCAGGGGCGACGGCCCAGCAGCGCAGAGGCCGGCCCGCATTGGACGAGCTCGTGCGTGCGCAGGAAGTCGACTGGTCACTTTACTGCCTGTCGGCTTCCAAGGGAACCTGCTGCTGTGAATGTGGAGCGGCAAATCAATGAGCAGCCTGCGGAGGCATGCCGGCCGGCGCCGCCGCCAGCGTACACGGCTGCATGGGAGCCGCATTTCGGGTGCGCAATGGGACGCACCGTCCGGACGGCACCCGTGCCCTCGGCAGCCAATCGCAGGGAATTGGCGTTCTAGGGCGAGCTTGGCGCTGCAGGAACCCAGTAGCGTAATGCTGCGAGCGCGCATTGCTGCACCAGGCTGGTAGCAGCCGTGCAACGAGCTGGGCGCCCTGAGCGGCGGATGCACTCTATCTTGTTTTCTGCAGCCAGCCAGCCGGCATGGCATGTCGACACGCCATGACGCGTCATGCGCATGCGGGCACCACTGGCCTTGCTGTCCCCAGCGTTCCCGGTCGGTACGAATCATAAATCTTGCGCTTGGCGGTGCATGATCCACATCTCCTGGCACGTCAGTACGGCACTGACGCACTCCCCGTTTCGCAGGTGCGGACTTCGGCGTGGAGCAGCAGCGGCGACAGTCGAGCTGGATGCGGCACCAATGGATGCAGGTGCACCATGCTGCCTGTGCTGTGCCAATTGCCATCAGACAGTTGCATCATAGGCCTGCCAAGCGTGAGGCGCCGTGAAGTAGCTGCAGCCTGCATGGCCAATGCCCAGCTGACTGCATGGCATCCTGCGCTGAGCTGCGCTGGCTGTCGCGTCATGTCGACAAGATGAACTCAGCACAGCACCGCCGATATTCGCTTTTTTTTCATTTTTTCGCCGCTGCACACCATCTGCTAGTTCACCTCCCTTTGCCAGCCCTCCACCAGCCAACGGTCGCGAGCACGCGGTCGGGCGGAGCAGCAGTGCGCTCGGCTTGGCTTGCGGCGGCCCTCAGCAGCTGTCAGTATCGATGCTGGGAGCGGGGTGCCGCTGTGCGGCCGGAAAGGCTCCCCTGGTCGCCGCCAGGCCTTCCAACGGCTCGCAGGTATGGCCGCTGGTCTGTTTGCTGCTTGCATCCGCCTCAGCTGTTGGTAAAGCCGCGATCGGCTCGCGCAGAGCGGCCGATCACACCACCTGCCGCCGCCACCCGCCACCGCCCGCCGATGCTGCCGCCGCTCTGCCCCGCTAAAGCTGCTGCTGCTCGCCCTCTTGCTTGCCCGTGCCAGCTGCTCAGCCCACCTGCCTGGCCTCGAGTGAACCGCCCACGCGGACCCTCTCGTCAGGGCTCTGTGGGAAGGCTGCGGACAGCCTGTCAAGATGCCGCGGTTGCCGCTGCACTGCTGCTGCTTGCCTGCCTACGCAGTGGCTGCCGCCGCACTGCCGCTTGCCTTGCCCTTGCCGGCTGCTGCCCAGCCCTCGTGGCAGTGCGCTGCTTCGTGTTGGCTCTTCTTGCATAGACAAACACTTCCCACCTGTCCACGATCTGCCTCAACGCAGATTGCATCTAGATCGTTGCCTCAGGTACTGGTGAACTGGTGAGGGCAACCCTGCGCCGCAGCTGAACTCCCAGCCCCCAGCCAGTTGACGGCAGCATCAAATCCACAGCCTAACCAGTGCTCTTCAGCACTACCACACTCTTGGAATGACACCTTCCTGGCCTGCCCCCATCGGCCACCACCCAGCAGTCTACCTGTGGTAAGCCCTGCCGCTGTCCAGCCCCTTGGTTAATGAGCATGCAAGAGCTGCCGGGCTGCCTGCTTGCCCCGATGTTGCCAGCCCTGTTAGTGCAAGCCCGCTCAGCTGCTGAAAATGCCTGCTCCTTGCCACTGATTCAGTAGTGGTGCACACGTGGGTGCCCAGCCAGTAGCTGGGCGTCCAGCTACTGGCTGGGCACCCCTCGCCTCATTTCTGCACCCCCTGGGCACACTCATACTTGCTTACGAAGCCTTTTGTGGTGGCATCACACTTCGCTGCCCCATTGCACCTCTGCAGCCTCCTGCCACAGCGCCCTCCCCTTGCCGCCCTCTTGCCCACCGCCTCCCACTCCCAGGCACGCCTGTGCATGCAATGCTCACATCCCAGCACGCTGAGGAAAGGGTGCCTTCTCCTGGAGGTCTTTTGCAGGTGCCAAGGCGGCTAGGCTGGTGGCACGGCATCAGCTGGCGCTCAGGGGCCTGGCTCAGCAGCAGGTGGCTGGAGCAGCAGCAGCAGGCGGGAGCGCCAATGGCGGTGGCAGGGGGCGGCAGCGGCAAGGAGCTGGGCAGCAGTATCAGGTGGGCCATACACTATTTTCCTGTTGGTGGTCATGCTGTTGTTACAATATTATGCATCGCTGGGGGCGCTGTTGCAATCGAGAGACGCCGCTTGCAACAGTCACTAGCTTTTAGGGTAGAACTTCCTGCCTCGTTTGTTGCGTGAAAACAGACTGCTCCCAGCACACCCAAAGCACTCCAGTGTGCCCTGCATGATGGCATGCCACAGAACACATTTTTGGCATCCCAGCGAGTCATGCTGCGGGCGGGGTCATTGCTTCTCCAAGCAATGCTTACCTCAACAACTTTTTGCAGGAGCTCGCTCGCCTTGCCGCCTACTGCCCTGAAGCCCTGCTGCTCTAGCGCTGCCTCTCCTGCCGCCAGCCGCTGGCTGGCTGGTGCACTGGCTGAAATGCTGACCTCCCACTCCTGGCTCCCGCCCTTCACAACTTCCAGCACAAAGTCGCGCCCCTGCTGGTTGGTTATCTCCAAACCCTGCTTTGCCAAGTCATCCAGGGTGGACGACAGCCGCCAGAGGGTGCCCCCCAGAGTGTGCTTGTCCTGCAGAAATTTCAGGCTGGCTGCCTTCCAGTCCCCGCTGTACAGCCGCTCAGCCATGGCGCGAAACTTGCCGGAGATGTCGGTGCCCTTGCCCTCATTGTAGAGCCCTGCTGCCGTCTTAGCCAGCTGCAGCAGCTGATCCGCATCTAGTCCGGCCACCCCGAGCTGCGCGGCCACCACCTGCATCAGGACAAGCAAGCCTGGGTGAGTGCTTTTTGAGAAGCAGGGGGCCATCCAGCGGCCGATGTGTCGCTGTTCTGGGCCACGCACCTGCATGTCGTCGTTTGTTGGCATGTCCAGCAGGCGGTTGTCCTCCAGTACCGCACCCATAGCGATACTGCGGTCCCCGAGCATGAGCTCCAGCACTCGCATGCTGTTGCTGTACCGCTGCGGCGAGCGAGCGATCGCCTTCGCCAGCTGCAGCCGCTGCAGCCGAGAGTATCCAGCTGTCTCAAGCTGCTCTGCAATCTGCTCGTCTGCTTCTGAGCACGGGGGCAGGCTCAGGAGCACAGGGTCTGCCAAGGTTGCCTCCACTGCTGCTTTCCAATCTCCACTGAACAAGAAGCTGGCGGTCTCCAACGCCTTCAGTGACCCATCGATTGAGGCAGGCTTTGGGCTGAGCAATTGTAGCAGCTGCAGCAGCTGCACCTGTGAAAGCCCAGAGGTTGCCAGGCTGTCCCAAATGCCCTGCTGCTCAGCGGAGAGCGGTGGGAAGCTGAGAACGCTGTCGTCAATCAAAACTGCCGCTGCGCACCAGCTGCCCAGCAGCAGGCTAAGCCGCCGCAAGTCGGCGAATGAGTCTTCAGGCAAGCCGCCGCCGCTATCAACTGTGTCTGGCAGCTGAACTTCGGTCACCGGGTTGACATCCACATGATCAATAATGGGTTCGGACTGATCTTCATCGCTGAATACCCAATCCTCACCATCACTAGATTCGCCCTCCTCTGCTGCACTGTAATCTTCTTCGCTGTCCTCATCGCTTTCAGAGTGTTCTGGGGCTGCCTGCCTGCAGCTCGCATACACCTTGCTGACAAGCGGCACTAGCTGCTGCCTCGACAGGCCGCTGTCCCGCAGCTGTTGCACTGCCTCCAGGGTCGTATCTGAGGCTGCGGGCAGGCGCAGCAGCTGCATGTCTGCTTGAGCAGCTTCCACCGCCGCCTCCCAGCCTCCCACCAGCTCGTTTAGCAGTTGCAGGCTGGAAAAGAGGGTGGGGCTGGACAGCTCATCTTTAACATGGTCGGTAATCAGCTGGAGCAGCTGCTCGGGTGGAATGCCGGCGGAGCGCAGCTGTCTGGCTACCTCCTCTGCCTCTGCACCAGTTGGCAAGCTCAGCAGCCGTGTCTTTGATGTGGCTGCCTCCACCGCCGCCGCCCAACTGCCCAGCAGGGCTTTCAATGGGCGCAGCCCATCCATGTTGGTCGTGTAAATCCATCGCTCATTCATGTCTGAAACCTGGCACAGCAGCTGCTGGCTGGCTCCGTCAGCTCGCATCTCTTGGCAGAGTCCGACCACACGGTCCGCAAAATGTGGCAGTACCAGCTCGCCCGGCAAGGCTCCAGGGCGAATCTCCAGCACAGCCTCCGCCGCCGCCGTCCAGCTGCCAAGTATTGCCTTCAGCCCATGCAGGCCACGGTTCATGCCCCCAAAACAATCCGGTTTCTGGCCCTGCCAGAACAGGGCTGCCTCAGCAACCTCCACTAGCCGTTGTGGTGAGCAGCCGGCTGCGCGCATCTGCTCAAACGTCTGGCTCAGCTCTTCAGAAGGGGTAGGCAGCAGCAGCAGGGAATGGTTGGCTGCTGCTGCCGCTGCAGCTCCAGCCCAGTCGCCATACAGCAGCGCGATGTTGGGCATTCCCGTTGCGAACGTTTCAGGTGAAATCTTTCGCTCCTTGATAACCGTGACAAGCTGATCCAGTTGCGCACGCGCCGCCCCACAGGCCGCCATTTGCTGCCAGCTGGCCAAGAAAGCAGGGGCAGCGGCTGAGCTGCCCCAGGCTAGCCACAATGCAACAGCGTCGTAGGGCGACAGCCCAGCCGCTTCCATAGCGCTCAACATAACTTCTGCCTCAGCAACCTTTACGCCTGGCCATGGTGCTTTGGCAGTTTGGGTTGCTGAGGTCAGCTGGCTTCCCACCAGCCCGTGTGACCTGCATCAGAGTGGCAATGCGTGGCTGGTGAGGCATAATTCAGAGAGTCAATGGAAGGAATCTGACTGGGCCATTAAGCCGTCAACCAAATGTGCAGACGCTGCGCACTTGAGAAGGGTGGCGACCGCCTCGATTTGTTGGGGGGTGGTGCTCAGCAGGCTGCGAGGATATGGCATCGGGCAGGCTTCCCAAGAATATGGACGGCTGACGCCGACGCCCTGCAGAAGGGCTGCTGCCGCCTGCTGCGAACTCCAGCCGAGGTGTTTTTGAAGCGCGTGAAATATGCTGAGCAAGTCGCCGGTGTGAAAGCACGCTACATCAGCTAAGTCAGCTACGTCGGAATCGCACAGCTCCCTAGTAGCGGCATCCTTGCTGGCAGCTGACCCATCAGGCACAGCCTGTGCCGCCAGCTCAGCCAGGGCGGTGCACAGCTGGTCAAATGAAGCATCAGTGCGGCCAGCAAGCGCTGCCTGAGCAGCTGCGCTGCACAAATCATATGCCACAGCTTGCTTTTTAGAGCAAGGAGGGAGATGGATGGTACCTGCAGGCAACGCAAAAAGGGAATGTGTCTTTAAAAAGCAGCACTGTTGGCTCTGCATTCTCCACCACGCCAGTGTGCCTAGCGTCCAGCTGCATACCTTGTCTCAATATTTGTATACTCGAAAGCTTATTCTCCAGCTGAGAAGGGTGTAGCAGCAGGAACTCTGGCTTGTCCGTCAACAGCCACTTGACCGACCTGCCGGACATGCCCGCCCGCAGGAAGCAGGCGGCCAAAGCAATTATCTGGTCGCGGTTTCGTCCCTCATCACTGTATTTTTTCCATTCAGTTGATTCCAGTTCTGCTTGCACTGCTCGCTGCACCTTTGCTGCTTCAAGGTTGAGCCGCTGCTCTTTGGCTGCTGCCTTCCCGCCAGCTGCTCCGCCCGCCGGTTTGGAGGCGGCGGCCACATTCACTGCCCTCATGCAGCCATGGCGCAGCCTGAAAAGCATTTAAAGCGGGGGTCGTCTTATCCGTATGTGGATTCAAAGCCGGGGGATGTTGCTTGCCACGCAGGCTGCCGCTCACCCGGTGCGCCCCGCCGCCGCCGCCGCCGATGTCACTGGGGCGGCGGCTCGCAACCTAGCGCCCTCGGCGCTCAGCCGCCCACGAGTACTGATGCTTGCATACAGCGGGCGTAGCGGCGACGGCCCAGCAACGCAAAGGCCGGCCCGCATCGAACTGCTAGTTTGCACGGAAGTCGGCTGGTCACTCCCTGGCCGATCGGCTTCCAAGGCAACCTGCTGCTGTTTGGAGCAACGAAGAAAGCGAACTGGCACCGTCTCAACCGCCCAGACCTGCCAGCAGGTGCCGCCGCCAGCGAAAACGCAGCTGCATGGAGCACATCGGGTGCGCAATGGGACGGCCCCGTGCCGGCCCTTGTGCGACATTGCTTTACAGCCGGCGCGGCAGCTCATAGCAGGGCATGCACATGAAGTGTACATATTGGAAGCACAGCAAAAGAAACAGGAAGGGAATACAGGTACATAGCAGCAGTGCCGAGGTTGCAGAAGAGGCGCATGAGATGGGGCATAAGAAGAAGAGACGCGGATGCTGCGTTAGAGCAGGGCGATGGGGCATAGGAAGGGATGAGATCGTTCTTTGTGGGCGAATGCAAGATCACTGGGTGCTTCTGCTGACACACACCAGCCTACCGCAGGCCCGCTGCAGGCGCGCTGCCATTCGCAGGCAGCTCCTGCGAGGCTGCCGCAGCAAAGGGAGAGGGGGCCTCTGCTAGCATGGCCTGCGCCGCCGCTCGCGCCCCCGGAGGCAGCGGCGGCGGCGAAGAGGGCAGCCGCGGGGACGCTCCGCTAGATGGTGCCCCCACTGAAGAGGCCCCACCTTCTGTCCGGGCTGAAACCGGCGCCGATCCAGCTGGGCTGACGCCTGATGCTCCGAAAGGCGCTGCCCCAGCCGCCCCAGGCGCCTGTTCCTCTGCCACAGCCGCCACCGCCGCTGCCGCCGCCTCTGCTGCTGCCGCCTCGGGAGGCAGCTGCTCGAGGGCGATTGTTTGGGAGCCTCTCCGGCCCCAGCTGCCCGTCTTGTTGAAGCCCCTTGTCCCGCTGTTCACGCTGCCCGAAGCCCCTGCCGCGCCTGCTGCGCCGATCGGTACGCCCAGTCCTGCCTGCTGCGCTGCGGCGGCTCCGACCGCCGCTGCTGCCGCAGACNAGGGCCCGCTCATGCTGCTGTGCCGGCTGCTGCTCCGGCTGCTGTTCACTTCTAGTGAGCGCAGCGCCTCGGTGCAAGCCAGCGACACCTCGGGCACGGCTGCCCGGCACAGGTGGGTTGCGGGATAGAGAGGACTGAGAGGCGATACTTGATGGGTGGAAGCGGCAAGCTGCCAAGTGAGCTGCCTCCATCACAAACAAACTGGCCAGGTAGCAAGGTCAGCCGCTGGCAACACGGCTCGGCTCTGCACAGCCAAAAGCACCAGCAGCAAACCAGGTCCTGCAGGCACGCTGCCAAAGCAGGCCTGAATGTGCTGAAAGCAGTAAGCCACCCGTTCCCCACCTGACGTCTGCAGGCTTTGCAGCAGCTGCACCGCCCCGGCGTCCCGAATCTGCTGCTGCACTGCCGGCCCAACCGCCGCCAGCTCAGCCAGGCAGGCGGCCGCCGCCTCCTTGGCCCCAGGCCCGCCAAACAGCAGCAGCTGCGCCAGCCAGGGCACCGCGCCTGCAGGAAGGATGGGTGGCAGCAGCGGCATAACTGAGCTGCTGCAAAGGTCGGCAGCCCATTGCTGGGCTAGGCTGCAGACTGTCACATGCAGGCAAGCCAGCCATGGAAAACTCATTACAGCCTGTTGGATTCTGGGCTGTCGGACCAAATGTCACCGCCACCGGCCATGCACACCAGGCGCAAGCTGCCCACCTGCGCGCGCAATGGCCTCCCGGCCCAGAGTGGAATCGTAAGCCAGGTCCCAGAGCGCCACAGCCGCCGCCTCCCGCAGGTCCTCGTTGGGGCTCTTGCAGGCCTCCACCAGTGCGGCAGCCGCGCCGCTCTTGGCCACGATCGCCTGTGCGGATGGGTCAGGAGGGGCCGTCAATGCAGGATTCCATGAGACGCAGTTGCGCAGGGGCAGCAGCAGCTGGGAGGTCTTCAGTCCTCATGCAGCAGCTGCCCGCTGGACCAATCTCCCTACAAAGCCTCAGCGTGCAGCCCACCCAGTGTGCAACCCACCCCTGCCCACCTGCACTGTGGTGTCGCTGCACACCAGGTTGGACAGGGCACGCGCCGCGGCCTGCAGGCAGGGCGCACGATTTTGATGCTCTGTGAGCTAAGTTGGGGGGCAGCAGCACCAGTGGGAGGTCCAGCATTGGGCACCAATACCCCCAGCCATGCACGCACTGCCGTACAGCTTGCCCGCCCACATCGTCCTCGCCCCAGCAACCATGCAGCAAGCGGCCCTCGCACGCGCCTGCTTGGCGCCCTCGCTGCCGCTGTGGGCCAGGATGGACACGAGCAGCGGTACCGCCTGGTAGGCGGCGGGGCGCAGGATGTCGCTCAGGCTGTCGCAGACCTGCAGGGGGCACAGGGTGCAGCAAGCACACTTGCGAGCGCAGTTGAGAGGAAGCAGCAGCAAGTATAGCAGCTGTTGCTCATTGTTTTCTGCACAGAAATTACAGCAACAGCTGAGCACACGTCCGCGGCATGTGAAGCGCAGCCACCCATCCTCACCAGGTTACCAAAGCCGCGAGCAGCGGCCTCCTGGCACCCCGTGCTCATGCCGGGCTGCATGAGGCGCAGCAGCAGCGGCGCCGCGCCCGTCTGCAGTGGGAGCAGCAGCGTGGTTGGAACAGGTTATGGGGTGGATCCACGTTACCACAATTGGCAACAGCCGGGCACTGCATTTGCCACAGCCAAGCTGGTTCAGCAAAACCATAAGACAGCCAACCAACTCACCTCAAGGATCAGCTGCTGGTGCGAGCGGATGCAGGCCAGGTTGGACACAAANCCAACACCTTCCCCACTTCCACTCACCTCCAGGATCAACTGCTGGTGCGAGCGGATGCAGGCCAGGTTGGACACCGCGCCCACCGCCGCCTCCTGCCCACCGGGCCCCGAGGTCTGCAGAGGCAGGTGGCACCGGCGTGCAGCCTCAGTTTGCACGCTAGCCACCGCCCCGCTCATAGTCGCAACCAAGACTCTCGTGACTCCTGACTTTAGTTCCTGTGTGCTGCAAGTTGTAGAAACACCGACCTGCATCATGTTGACCAGCAGTGGCACGGCGCCCTCCTCAACCATCATGCAGCCCTGTGGCAAAGGAACAAGGGCGGTGGCATACGAATGAGGTGGGGGCTGTGCAAGCAGTGTCCAGTGCAGAGCCTGTTCAGGGCAGACAGGTGGGGCCGGAAGCTCAACGGAGGTGGTGCTGTGCCTGACAGCCACCCTGTTCATTGCCCACCTGATTGACGTCGTTGTTGCAGGACAGGTTGGACAGGGCGCGAGCCGCCTCCTGGCGGCACCCTTCGCTGTTGCCGGGCTGCAGGCAGAGGGTGGGCAGGCAGGTGAAAGCGACGGGGGTTTGCAAGAAGAATCACACCACTGCTTTGGGTGTGTTGCACATTTTTGTATTGCCTTGCATCTGCGCCACACGCCTTGACTTGACCACGCAGACAGCACCCGCAGCTTGTCTGGCAGGCACTGGCCGCTCGGCGGACAGCTAGCAATCCTCAACTCCTCTCAACCCTGAGCCATCCTCCCTGCTGACCGTGAGCAGGCGCACGAGGGGCGGGATGGCCCCCGCCCGCACAATCTCCTTGCGGTTGGCGTTGTTGCGGTAGGCCAGGTTCCACAGCGCTGTAGGGCACGAGGAATGGCAATCTTAAGTTGTATGACAACGACAAATGAGGGGAGGAGTTGGTGGTTGTTGCGGTAGGCCAGGTTCCACAGCGCTGCAAGGCAGAGAAGAGGTGGAAAGTGCAGAATGCCAAGTTGCGAATGTGAGGTGTGACAAGAGGAGTGAGCGATTGTTGCGGTAGGCCAGTTCCCCAGGGCCACGTTGTGGCAGGCAGGTGTTCCATGTTGTGTGTAGTTGCCACACCCAAATCAAGCAGCGCAGCGCAGCAGGCTGCCACGACAACCAACACCTGCCGCAGCGTGGCAGCTCGCCGGCCCCATCCAGCAGTAGCAGTCACGCTCTGCCCACCTGAGGCGGCAGCTCTCCGTGTCGCATCCTTGGGCGCCCGCAGCAGCTTCACCAGGAGCGGGACGGCGCCCGCCGCCGCAAAGCGCACCTGAGATGGGGGATGGAGTGGGGATGGGAGGAGGGTTGGGCGGGCAGGTAGGGCCAGTCAGGAGCACTGCTGCAGGAAGCACAGGCTTGCTGCACACCATGCCTGTGCAGGCACCTGTCTGGCCCTGCAGACCCAGCTGCGCCCTACAAACCACCCTCCTCTGCACACCTTGGCGCTGCTGGCGTGCCCCGCCGACAGATTTTTGATGGCGCGCGCCGCCGCCTGGCCGCCTGAGTCGCCGCCGGCACGCAGCAGCTCCATCAGGCCGGCGATCATGGCGTCCAAGGGCTGCGACCGCTGCCTGCAGGGGCAGAAGTGGAGAGACAGCTGAATGGTTGAGTGGAAGATCCATCAGGCCATGCAACCATGGCGTCCAGCGGCTGAAACAGCTGCCTGCAGGGTGGGCAGCAGGATGATGGCAAAACTCGAGAGCGACAGCTCTAACAGACCGGCAGCCATGAGAGCAGCAATTGCTAGGCAGGGGGCAGGGAAAAGCATATGCGAAGCAGCTGCACAGTGAACAGCGGACCGCAGAACAGCGACCATCCAAGCAGCTCGAAAGACACCAGCAGCAAACAGCACATGCTACAGCACCGCGCTCACCCCAGCTGCGTGCGCACTTCTGCGCTGCAGGCCAAGTTAGACAGGGCCCAGGCTGCGGCTTCACGGCAGCCGCCGCTGCAGCCGCAGTCTGGGTGCAGCAGGTCGGCCAGAGCAGGCAGCGCGTTCTCAGCAACGATGGACTTCTGCGTCTGCTCGCAGTTGCACGCGATGTTGCTGCGGGTCGGCGGGCAAGGGAGTTGGGTGGGCGGGTGAGTGGGGAACAAAGTAAGCAGACCGATGCGGGCAGCAATCACAACAGAATGCCTCACGCCACCACCACCAGCCATTCCGCGTCTTGAGTGCCATGCAAGCGCTCGCCGCAAGCACGCTACTCCGCCGCACCTGAGAGCACTGGCTGCTGCCTGCCGCGTGCCGTCTGAAGCACTGTCCGCACCAGCCATGAGGGACACCAGCAGCGGGATACCGCCCGCATTTGCGGTGGCCAGCTTGTTCTGGGTGTCGCGCCCGGCTGCAGCACAGCGGGCAGGCGGAGGAGGACTGGTTGGAAGCTGGCTTAAGCAAGGGGCGAGCGCTGAGGCTGGAAATGCAAAATCCTGTGCTCCACCTCCCGAGCAGATCACATGACCAAGCGCGCGGGTTGCAACTGCGTCCGGCTCTGCATGCTGGTGCAGTTTGTTTGCTCCAACAGCTGCAGCTGCCCCGCGCACCCAGGTTGCGCAGAGCGCGGGCCGCGTGCTGCTTCGCTGCGTCTGTGCCGCTGCGTAGCACGCCCACCAGCAGCGGGATGGCACCTGCAGGCAGGCGTAAGAAGCGCAGCTCAACTCAACGCATGGAGCTGCTGTGTAAAGCCTCGCCAATCATCATGACCACGCCCTTGTGATCAACAGAAGCCCACTCGTATGCTGCGACTCCCCTCCCCGCTGCCTGCCTGGCACCCCACCTGCGCTGGCAATCAGGCTCTGAGCCTCGGCCGAGTTGGCCGCCAGGTTGCCCAGGGCAGCAGCAGCTGCCTCTTGGGCCGCGGGCGCCTGGAGAGGGTGGGCAGGGTAAGGGAGCGAGGGGTCAGCAAGGGCGTTTACAGCTGGACCGGCAGCACACTCTTCTGGCCCAGCACACGCTTCGTGTTCGGCAGCCACTTGTGCACGCATGGGTGCATCACCCTTCCTGTGCCGTACACACGGTACTACACACCCTGTCCAGTACACTGGTCCTTTGCTCACCTCCCGCTGGTCTAGCATGCGCGCCAGGGAGTGGATGGCCCCAAAGCGGGATGCTTCGATCTTGTTTGCCTCTGCAGCGGGAGAAGGGACAAGAATGAGTTGGCCACGTGCTGCGAGCCTGTTGCTAGGGGACCCGCAAGTTGGATGCTTGCTTGCTGTCCGCTCATGCCTACTTGCCAGTGCATACTGCCTTGCACACTTCATTCGCATGCTGCCTCGCCCTGCCTTCTCGGCATCGATCCAATCCCTGCAACCACTTCTGAACACCACTCACCGTTGTGCACAACCAGGTTGGACACGGCTCGGGCGGCCGCCTGGCGTGCCATGCAGCTGGGGCTCTGCAGCAGCAGGCTGAGGGCGGGGATGGCGCCTGCAAGGCGGGGAAGAGGCGTATGCACACCAAGTGTTCATGATGCGGGCTGCAATGGGTTGTGCAGTGTGGGCTCAGGCATGCAGGCAGTGCCTGGTGCACAACTTCGTGGCCGCCTTTCGCATTTCCATGCACCCTGGCCACCTGCACCTGCCCCCATCCCAAACCCAGCTGAATTGCAACGCACCCGCCTCCGCCAGCTGGCTGCGCATCGCGCCGTCCCTCGCGAGGTGGCGGAATGCGGCTGCCACCGCCGCCCGTAGCAGCGGCTGCCGGCTGGCCTGCAGCACCTTGAGCAGGGCCGGCACCACGCCCAGCCTGCGGGGAGCCGGATTGGCGCATTGTTTCAAACACAAAGTATGGCGCGCCAGGCAGAAGAGACCATGCTGCTGTGCACTATGCACGCTCACACACATTCTATAGCCGCTGACAACACAGCCAGCCAGCCAAATCTGCGAATGCAAGCCGAAACAACTCACTCGACGAGTTGCGCGCGCTGCCCATCGCTGCCCGCCTCCACCTGCCGCATCACCAGCACAGCCGCCACAAACTGCTGCAGCTCGGACGACGCTCGAAGCCCGCCGACCTGCCAACAAGTGGACAATGCAATAGGGGCAATCGATGAGATGGGCAGGCGCATCCTTGCAGCCTGCCACCATCAGCCATGTCGCGGCAACCACTGTCACTGCCACGAGAACCCCTCTGGTCTGGAGGCCACGTCAAGAAACAGGGTGCCACAACACCACAAACAACACGCTGCTCTTGTCCAAAAAATGCTCACCACATTGGCGGCATCCTCTGGGTCCAGGCGCCGCAGCAGCTCCTCTTATTTCACTTGCAGTTCAACCAAGCCACACGACCAAATAGCTTCATAGACCAAACAAATCCACAACTTACCACAGTGGCCGCATCCTCGGGGTCGAGGCGCCGCAGCGGCTCCTCTTCTTCTACTTGGAAGGCGGCCAGCAGCGAGCACAGCGTGTCCTCTGCAGTGCGAATCAGATTGGGGAGCACAGTGTTGGTTGAGATCTGCCAGGGGGGCGCCAAGCAGCCAGCAGCAAGCACATGGGGACCGCATGCAGCGTTGGTTGCTAGGACTAGATCAGCTATGTGGGCACAGGCACAGAGCCATGCAGCCGCATCGCGCCTCAAGCTGCCTTACACTGGCACCCCNGCCCCCAAACCTGCACAAGCAGTGCAGTCAAACCGAACAACCTCTCACCAGACAGTGGGCTGGCAGGCTGGGCCGCTGAGCCCGGCGGCTCCGGCGCCTGCTGCGGGCTGGGCGCCGCCGCAGGGCTGCCCCGTCCCGCCTGCCAAGTATCCATCAGCTGCCTGAAGCGAGCCGCCTCTGAGCCCTGCTGCTCTGGCGTCGCCTGCGGCTGCTGCGCCTGCTGCCGCGGCGGTGATAGTGATGGCTCAGTGCTGCTGCCGGCTGGCAGGGAGGAGGCATCCAGCGATGGAAGCTCGCTGCTGTCCTGTGCGCACCGAGCAGGCGTGCCTGCATCAACTGATGGAGTGGCCACCCCTGATGCTGAGCCGCCGCTGCCACCGGACCCCTCTTGCTGCAGCGGCGTGCCGCCCTGCTGCTGCTGCGGAGTGCNGCCCTGCTGCTGCTGCTGCTGCTGCTGGCCGTCCCAGGTGCCAGAGGTGTGTGCCAGCAGGCACATGATGAGCTGGCGGTACAGAAAGGCGGTGATGGGATCGCCCTGCTGTGCCGCGCTGCGCGCGCCGTCACGCAGCCGCCCCACCTGCGCAGCGGGCGGAGAGTGCACAGCGGGCAGAGAGTGAGGGCAGCGCAGTTAGCGGGAATGCATGCCATCCAAACGAACATGGCACATGCCGGTGCTCGCTCTTTGACAGCAGGTCAAGAAGAGACGTGGACGTGTCTTGTTCAGTAAACAGCAAGGAAGCGTCACAAGGTGACCCCAAATGCAATGCCGAATCTGGCTTCAAATCCGCAACGCACCAGCAGCACAGCAGCGCAAGACAGGCCCACCTCGAAGTCCATCCACGAGCGGTGCGGCGCGTCGCCCAGCCCCGCCACCTCCAGGCCTTCTATCAGCAGCGGCGCCACGGCGCCGGGGCCATCCACCTGGCCCATGTACAGCAGCACCACGGCCTGACAAGGAAGGGAGGATAAGGAAGCAGTCTCGTTTGTAGTGGCGCTCCAACCAGCACCTGAACAGCGAAACCCATGAACAGCAGCACCACGGCCCGCTTGGCAGGAGCAGAGAAGGGAGCGGTTGTTTGCTAAAGGCGTCCTGCGGCAGCCGTACCCAGCACCAAAGGGCAAAGGCTGTGCGGGCTGAGCTCTGCAGCAGCCAGCCACCAGCTGCCACCCAAAGGCACCGCCCATTGTCGAATTCGGCCGACATGCACCAGTCCTTCGCACCTCCAGCAGCGCCGCCGTGAGCTGCTCCTGCCGCACGCTACTGCTGAAGCGCACTGCTGCTAACTGGCGCTGGACTGCCGCGATGTCCTCTGCGACGTCGGGCGGCGCCACCACGTGCAGCGCCTGTGTGGGAGTTGGACAAGTAGGGATCAAGTTTCATCGGTGCGGGACCACAACCAGGCGGGAACTACCGCCTGGCAGCAGCAGTAGCAGCAGCAAAGGGCACCGTGCAACACTTGCACAGCCCCTCCCTGCTGCTGTGCTTCCCCCTGCACCCTCGACTTGCCTGCAGTCCCGACAGAGCGAGCTTCAGGTCGGCGGCTGTGGCGGCAAACCGCCCCCGCTGCTCCTCCGCCTCCAACACAGCCTGCTCATTGTGCAAGCACATGCAACATGGAAACAAGTTGGAAATTGAAGAGCTGCCGGCAGCCCCTCCTCAGCTGCACAGTTGCTCAGCTGCACAGCTGCAAGCCCAACTGCTGCTTCTGTTGCCAACAACCCCTCCACACACAGCAGCCAGGCCTGCCCCAAACGCCGCCAGCCGTACCTGCAGACGCCCCATGGCCGTGCAGCCGGTCACGAGCTCTGCAGCCGCCGCCAGCGCCTCTCGAATGTCGTTCACAGCCTCTGCCCAAGCGGCCACCAGCGCTTCTCGCGGCTGGGGCGGCTCGTAAGGGGAGGGCGGTTCTAGCGGCGCCGCGCCGTCCGACCGCCGCCGCCGGTGCTGCGAGGCTGGTGAGTCAGCTGGGCTGTCGCGCAGCGCGGCAGACCAGGCATCAGCCAGGCCGCCTGAACCGAGCGCCTGCATGTCATGTTCTCCAGGAGCCTCGTCTGCCGCAGCGGCGGCGGCCTCGGCTAGCGCCGCCGCCTGCTGCATCATGGCGGGCTGCAGCGCTTCAAGCACCAGCTGCACCTTGCCCACAAAGCGCGACAGCGTCCTGTATTGGCAGGGAGGGAGGCAGGGAGGTGGAAGAGAGTGGCGGGCGCGGCAGGGGTTGACGCCGCAGCGTCGCAGCCGGGCGGGCGCATGCCAGGTGGCGGGCGCAGCTGCCGCCGCGGCTCCGCGGCGATCGGACCGGCACCCAGCTAGCCCAGGTGCTTGGAGCAGCCAAACGAGCCCTCCTCGATGCACCGCACCTGCAGTCGCGCCGGCAGGTGGGCACATCGGCGGCTGCAGCCCGGAGGCGAGCGCACAGGCTGAGTGCCTCTGCCGCCGCCGCCGCCGCCACAATGGCGGCCTGCGGCAGCTGCCGCTGGCTTGTGGGCGTGCGCCGTCCCTCCATCGCGCCGATCACTGCTCAGCCGGCGCCTGTCAGCCTGCCAGCAGGCCGGGCCATGCAAACCGGGACGATCTGTTGTGCCCTGGGAAGGCGGCGGGCAGCGGCGGCGGCGGGTGGGTGCGAACGGAGCAGGCAAGGGTGGGGGACGAGAGCTCCGTCCTGCAATCCACGCTCGGGATCGCTGGAGCAGGCGAGGGCAGCTGCAAAGGCACGGGGCGTGGGGCACAGGGAGCCCGGCTCGCCGCAGGGAGGCTGGGCGTGTCGGGGCGGCCTGCATCGGACTCACTGCGACTGCCAAAGGTGAACGGCGAGCGCCAAGGGCGTCAAGGGAGCCGGATGGAACCGGGTGTGGGAAACGTGCGGGTGGGGGCTTTGGAGGCGCGTGCGGTGGTCCACAGAGCTGTGGCTCGCTGTCGATGGGACGCAGGGGCGCTGGGGAGGCAGCAAAAGCTCTCCGTCCCGCAGCGCAGCACGACCAAATGCGCCCTCGAGGAGGGATGTGGGCGCGCTCGTGCGCGCCTGGCCAATCGAGCAGCACTACCGAGCATCGTGAGCAGCGCCAGAGGGCCCAAACCCGACCTTCCACGCGGCCCCCGACCGACCGCGCTTGCTGGGGACCTGGAGCGCCCTGCCAGCGCCGCCAGCAGCGACCAGGAATCGAATTGCGGCGAGAGCAGGGGGAGGGCGCCCCCGCCGCAGCGCCACTGACGGAGGCACTTGCGAGTGCGCCGTCCTATGGCGTCCCTAGCCCTGGCCCCGCCTCCAGGGGCCCCTGCCCAAGCGCTGGGCAGCGGCGCAGCCGCGGGCGCGGCGGCAGGCAGCAGC
>JADXDR010000068.1:641955-655449 GCA_025026875.1 Chlorella ohadii
TGCCACAGTACAAGCTGACGCTGTCCGACGACCTGCAGCTAGAGCCGACCGTCAACCGGTCCACGTGGGACAGCCCCCCGGCCGCCACAGGGGCAGGCTTCATCCACCAGCCGCCGGTACCGCCGCGCATCATGAGCCGCCTGCAAAGCTGGCCCGCCGAGGCGGCGGCCGAGGCGGTGGCGGCGGCGCGGGGGGCTGCCGCCGGCGGGCCGCCCAGCCCCCTGGAGGTTGGCTGCCTGGCTGAGCTGCAGTACCAGGCCCGAGTCAAGGGCTTCATGCAGCCGCGCAAGTGAGTGGCGATACCTCGTAGGGGGACCAGGGCAACGGTGGTGGGTTCTAAACCTGTTCTGAACCTGTTCCAAGAGGGTGGAGGGGGTCAGGCAGCCGCAGCAGCAAGGATTCTTCCATAAGCTGCCCCAGCAAGACTTTCTTTGCGACCACCTGCCCCTCACCTGCACCCACGGCTCCTCCCCATGCCTACCAACCCTGCGCAGGATGCGCGTCACGCTGCCCAACCCGCTGCTGCTGTTTTACGACCATGCGCTGCCGCACCTGTCGCGGCGGGCCTCCACTTCAGAGCCGCCGCCCTCGCCGCCCGCCGGCCCAGCAGCTGCCAGCGCCAGCCAGGGCGCCGCAGCCTCCTTGTTTGGAGCGGCAGCAGCACGCTCTGCCTCTGCGCGTTCGCTGGCTTCGCCCAGTGCCAGCTCAGCTGCTGCCAGCCCGGATGCCAGCCCCGCAGTGGCGGGCGCTGCAGCAGCAGAGGCGCCGCAGCCGTCTGGCGGGCCGGCGCCTGCAGGCCTGCAGCCTGCCGGCAGCGGCCGCCTCGGCCGCCTGCTGCTGCGCATGCACCTGCGGCGGCAGCCGCCSCGGCCCAAGCTGCTGCGCCAGCAGCAGACGGTGCCTGTTGATGAGGTGAGCAGCGCTTGCACTGCATGCAAAGGCGCTTTGGGTGCCTGTGTCATCCCTCTCTGTGAAGCTCGGAGCCCTGGCTGGCTGACTGCATGTTTCTGGGCACACAGCCAGCCAGTGGCGCTGCTGCACAACTCCTCTGCCTCACCGCTGGTTTCACCGCCCTCCACCTATCCGCGCCCCGCAGCTGCTGCAGCCGGGGGTGCTGCACACAACCCTCCTTCTCACCTCTCTTCCCCTCTCCCACCGCCCTCTCCGCAGCTGCTGCAGCCGGTGGTGCTGCAGAACAAGGCGCCGCACTGGAACGAGGGCCTGCGCTGCTGGTGCCTCAACTTCCGCGGCCGCGTCAAGCTGGCCTCTGTCAAGAACTTCCAGGTGCGACCCTGGTTGTGACATCAATGCCGGTGCTGCTTGGTTAACTAGCGCAGGGACTGCCAAAGGGCAGCGTTTATCCCTGCCATGCCGCTTGCATTGACGGCTGCACTGTGCACATGCGTGTTATTGCTCAGCTGGGCAAGTCAGGGACGAGAGGTGCTGAGCAACTTTGCCTTTTTTCCTTGTTCCCCTGCAGCTGGTGCGGGCGGGCGAGCCTGCTGAGCGCGTGGTCCTGCTCTTTTCACCGCCGCACAACCGACTGATTGTTGCTTTACTCATCCCCTTTCTGCAGCTGGTGCGGGCGGGGGACCCTTCTGAGCGCGTGGTCCTGCAGTTTGGCAAGGCGGAGCAGGACGCCTTCATCCTGGACTTCAACCCCATGGGTGCGCGTTTGTGTGCCGCCGGTTGTGTACTGTATGTGGGGAGACGAAGCTCTGCTGGCAAGGGCAACGTCATCCTGGACTTCAACCCCATGGATGCGCTTGCGTCAGCAACTGCTGACGTTTGAGAGGTTGTCACATGATTGCTACGACATGGCATGTCACACGCAATGGCAGTGCGCTGATTGACCGCCCTTCTTGCACCGTCTCTCCCAACTGCTGCCCGCAGTGCTGACCGCGTCCCAGGCCTTTGGCATCGTGCTGTCCACCTTCGACTCCAAGCTCTTCCTGTGAGGTCGGCTGTGATTGATAGCATCGAGGAGCAGCTCCAGGCTCTTCGTCTGAGGACGCGTGAAGCTCCCTTCTGAGGCCTGCTGTGGCCGATAGAACCGAGGAGCGATGCATTCTCTTCTGGCACGTCGGCTGCTGCCGATGAGCACCCAGGAGTCTAGGGCTGCAGCCCTTTCTGTGGCACACTCGCGCTCGCACCCAGCTGCGATGCGATGACACCTCCTTTCCACCTGTTACACTTCTGCTTCCGGCCCGGCTGCTCGGGCAGCCGGCCGCTCTGTTAGTCTGTATGCTAGTTCTGCTGCTGTTCCTGCTGCTGTTCCTGCTGCTGCTATGCTTCCCGTTGGCGCTTGTTGTCTTTGCCGCCATGTACACAACTCGCTTCCCTTCGCTACGCTGTTACTGCCAGAATACACACCCAAGCTCTCCTACTAGTGGTTTCGATCTGCTTCCTCAAGTCTCCCATGTTCCCGCGGTTTACATGCTGTGCAACCGCCCGCGCCACGTTCTGTACGAAATCAGCTCCCTGAGTCGGCGTCTTTGCCCGAGCTCCCGCTGCTGCTGTTGTTTGCTCCATGCCTCCCGCTGTGTGCCTTCCAGCGCCTGCATCCACGCACCGCCAATCTCCGGTGCGGATCAATTCTTTTTGCAACCCCTTTTTTCCAAGTACGTTTCCTTGTAACACTACGCTAGCCAGCAAAGCTGCAGAGGGAGAGGACGGAGTTGCAGGGTAGAAGCTGAGCGGGCATGCCGCCAACGGCAATGGGCGTTTGCAGGGGTGGTGGCTTGTTGGCGCCGCCGCCCAATGCCACACCCAACGCCCGTCTCTCGCCCCACCTTGCGCTCCTGTGAACCCCAGCCGCTCACAATGCCCGCCTCCCCGGCCTTGGACGAGGTGCTGGCCTCAAACAAGGCGTACCTGGCCAGCGGGCAGCACCGGCCGGACATGAAGCTGGGCGTGTCGAGGCGCATCGTGGTGCTGACCTGCATGGACAGCAGGTGAGGAGGTTGGTGGGCGGCGGCGGCGGCAGCGCTAGCGGTGGCGGCGTTTGGGCGATGCTGATGAAGGGGGCGCTGCCGCCGCCGGCTGCCCCCAATGTCTTGTGATCACGATGCGCCCCCCTGTTCTGTTGCGCGCAGGCTGCTGCCGGAACACTTTCTGGTGAGCTTCCGGCTTGAGCAGCATTCATACACATCTTCATTGGTGCAGCAGCGCCCAGCCTGAGGTGCTTGCTGCCTTCTGCTCCCCCCTCCCCACTGGCAGGGCCTGAAGCAGGGCGAGGCGGAGGTGATCCGCAACGGCGGCGGCCGCGTCACAGAGGACGTGATCAGGTGCATTTGCTGACGAAGCCGCCCGCAGCCATGTGCTTCACTCGCGCATGCAGATAGATGCCCTGGCCAACTTATTGCAGCTGCCTCGCTGCCGCCACTGCCGCGACAGCTAACGGCCGCAGCAGAAGGCCCGCCGCCCTGCTGAGAACATGAAGCCTCTGCATCTACCCCTGCCCTGCGTTTCAGGTCGCTCATCGTGTGCCAAGATGTGCTGAGCTGCAACACCATCTTTGTCATCCACCACACCGACTGTGAGTATGTGAGCTGCGGTTGGCTTCAAAGCGGCATGCCATGTGCTCAGCAGGTGGATCCGATGCAAGTCAGCATCCGCAATCAAGCCTTCTGAGCGCCTGTGCATCCACTGTCGCCCGCACTCGCCCTGCCTTGCAAGTGCCCGCTGCAGGCGGCGCGCACGCGGCGCTGTACCACCCCAGTGCCGTTGTGGAGCACGCCAAGGCCAAGATCGACGAGGCGCTGGGCACCAACCTGGGCGGTGAGGCAGCTGTTCGCAGCTTTGGGCAGTGCAAAGCCATATCGAGAGAGATGAGATCGACAAGTCAAGCCCCCTGCTTGCAACATTAGCCCAGCGTTGCCGGCATGCGCCAGCTCTGACATGCGTGACATGGCAGACAGGCATGCAATTTCATGCACCGCTGGAGCCCCGCCCCCGCCGGTCCTTGCGTAGGCAGTGCTTTATTACCTGTGCCTGCGAATTTTTCCGCATCTGCGACTCTTCTGAAAAGATTATCGGCGGCTAAAACCTCCGGTTTCGCTCGCGCGAGGCGGGCATTGGGGCCCAACTGCCACGCAGCACGCCCCGCAGGGGCCGCTCGGGCAAGCGCGCTGCGCTCCGCATTACGCCAAAACGGTTTAGAATAGCTTGTAGATCGATCACAAGGCCAGCGCGCGGGACTCAAGTGTGTTTCCGCGAAGTTGGCCGCCCGACTCGGCCGCAAACTTCGCTTCTTCCCGGCCCAAACCCCCTTATTCTCGATCATTTATGGTTCTAATGGGATGCATACAGCGGCGGGATGATGATCGCAGCGGCAGGGAGCTGGCCGCCTAAACATATATGTTTGGGTGCATGGATCCTGCTGCAGGGTGCATGGATCCTGCTGCAGGTCGGGTGCATGGATCCTGCTGCAGGGTGCATGGATCCTGCTGCAGGTCGGCCATGTCATGTCTGTGCGTTGTACCAAGCGGTGTATGTGCTCAAATGCCACATGCCCCTCCGCTGCCATGCTCTCCTTTGCAGGCATCAACATGCACCCCATCTACGACCTGGACCAGTCGGTGCGCGACGACGTGGCCAAGCTGCGGGCCGAAAAGCGCGTCAAGCCGGACACAGGTGGGCGGCATTAATAAGCATGTGGCTTGCAAGCAGCATTGGCGCCAGCGCTGTGGCAGCGCGGGAAGCATGCGAGAAGGCTGGTGTTATGATTTGTGGGACTCCCTCCTGTAGTACATGTACAGCAGCGGCAAGCCTTGCTAGCAGCAGCACCGCTGCGCCGAAGCCGCAAGATGAAGCGCCACCAGCCGCTGCCCATTGCCTGCTGCCCTGCCTCCGCCCTGCAGCCATCTACGGCCTGGTGTTCCAAACGGAGAGCGGGCAGCTGCGGGAGATCTGCCGGGACGAGGGCACTGCTGCGGAGCCTGCGGCACCCTGATTCAGCCATGCCAGATCTGCCGGCACGAGGGACCAATTGCAATGCATCGGTGCCGTCAGCGCCGTGATGTTCACTCCGCCTGTCGGCGGGCAGCAGCGGGCGCGGCACTCGCTGTGCATCACAGCAGAGTAGCTGCCACCGCTGGGCGGGAAGCAGGCGAGTTCGGTACGCGAAACAGTTTAAGACATCAGGGCCGCTTGATCTGCAGTTGCACGGCTGTGCTTTCCCAACTTGCATTGATGCATTGAAATGTGCCGGTGCCGCAAAGACTCGCTTGTAATCGATGTAAGACCGCACCACAAAGCAGAAAAGAGCATGCTCGTTTGAAGCACATCTTTCCCGCTATAGTGCAAAATCCAAGTCATTACACGTGCCTGTTGGCCAGCTTCCAGGACTCAAAGCTGCTAGCGGCTCCCGTGGTTGCAGCACTTGGCATGCGCACAGCGCGGGGCGCGACACGCCGGCGGCGGCGGTGACGCCAAATGCGAGGGCGGGCGCCCAAACATCGTGAACCGACACCCAAAAGCTGCGCTCTTTAGCCGCTGACAAGCAAGGCTGCGCAGCGAGGCGGCGAGCGGGACTTTGAGCATCCTGCTACGCGGTTTTGGGTCATCGGCTCCTGTTTAGTCTTCAATTGACGCCAGGCGCACACCTCCGCCACGATCGCGCCAGACAAACGCGGCAGAGCCAGCTTCGGTGAGTGGCTGTCGCCGTCCTGGCCAGCCCTACGGGGCGAACAACCTCCCATCGCCCTCATTCAAAGTTGTACGAGCCAAATTGCGCTGCCCTGGCCCTGTGACTGCTGTCTGTGACATTGCGCCGCCGCAGCCGCCGCCGCCGCAGCAGCTCGACCCTGGGGCCTCGCGCCTGCCCCTGCAGGTCCCTGCACCCTGGGCATATTAATCGCCAACATGAAGCAGAGGCGTGGAGGCGTCATGGACCGCCGGCAGGTCAGCATGCCCTGTTGGTGGCTGCGCAACACCTGCTTGCTGTTGCTTTGGCTTGCGAGCCAGCCAGCCAGGCATGCACTCCTCCCAATCCTTGCACTGGTTGCCCAACGTGCCGTGCAGGGCACAGCTGAAATCAACAAGCTGCTGAAGCGGCTTGAGTCCAAGGACTCGTGGTGGTTCGGCACCAGACGCAAGCTGGCTGCACTAAGGGGGCTGGGCGGCTTGGCATCCGAGTCTCCGCATGGAAGGGAGCCGGGGCACATGCGTCACGACGAGGCTCAAGCAGCCATAATAGCCGGCGGCGGCTTGCCAGTGCTGGTGCAGCTGCTGGGCCACAGCAGCAGCCGCGTGCGCAGATGCACCCTCAGCGTGCTGCGAGCGCTGATGCAGGACAGCGAACCCAACAAGGCTGACATTGTGGCAGCCGGCGCTGTGCCCGCGCTGTCGCGGCTGCTGCAGGGACAGCACGGCGACGAGGGCCGCGATGCGGTGCGTGCAGCAGCAGCACTGTGGACGCTGGTTGAGGGCGACAACATGGCGATCAAGGCAGCCGTTGCAGCTGACGGCGCCCTGCCAGCGCTGGTGCAGGCGGCAAGCCAGAGTTCCAGCGACTCAACGCAGGTGTATGCGGCGTATGCTCTGCAGGGCCTGGCACGCGGCGACCGGCAAACAAAGGCCGCCATTGTGGCTGCCGGCGGCGGAGCAGCGCTGCTGCCGCTGCTGACCAGTCGTAAGTTCGAGCGCGTTTCAGCGGCCATGGCGTTGCTCAGCTTGGCATGGGGCAGCGGCGGCTCGCCAGCCAACGATCTGATCAAGGACCCCCTTGCGGCTGCCCGAGCCATGCCAGCGCTGGTGCAGCTGCTGGACGAAAGAGCGGAGGTGCTGAACAGCAGCAAATCGTGGGCCAAGGCGTACCCTGCGTGGCGGAACAGCCTGCCAAACGGCAACAGTGAGCTGTCACTGCTGGGGGGAGACGACAGCATGTTCGGCCCAGGTGAAGCGGCGGCTGCTGTGCTGTTCAACCTGGCAAACAGCAGCGAGCCAGGCGCAGCTCCCAGCGCAGCGGGCGGCAGCGGGCTGAGCCAGCCACCAACTGTGACCGCTGGAATGGCAACAGCGCTGGTGCAGCTCCTGCGTGACGACCGCCGCAGTGTTGTGCAGCAAGCGGCCGCTTCTGTTCTGCGCAACTTGGCAGCGGTCAGCCAGCGCAACAAAGCAGTCATTGCGTCCTGCGGCGCTGAGCAAGAGCTGGAGCGGCTGCTCAGTCACAGCAACAGCGGAGTGCGCAGCACCGCGGCTGGTGCGCTGCGCACCCTGCGGCAGCCGGCCGGCAGCCAGGCCTCAGACTCGCCTGAGCAGGCAGCCCCACCTGGCAAGCTGCAGCTGCAGAGGTGAGTTGCTGCGCTGTTTTCTATGCAACCTGTTGGGTGGGCGGCTTGGCAGTGGTGGCAGCAGCAGTGGCATTGTGTGCCCTGGGCATGCCGCTGCTGCACTGTGTTTTGCAAACTGCACACTGCCCGCCCCCGTTCCTGCAGCTCAACCAGCGCAGGGCAGCCAACCAAGCCCTCAGCTCGGCCTCCAAAGCCAGCCGCGCAGACAGTGCTGGATTCGGCAGCTGTGCCCTCGGCCCCTCCAGCCACCGCATCTGTACTGGGGTCGGGGCCTTCTGCACCGCCAGCCACAGCTTCGCTGCTGGCTGCGCTGCAGCAGCAGGGCGCGCCGCGCGGCCCATTAGTCGACTCGGCAATGGCGGGTCAAGCCGCGGCGCAGCCAGCAAAGGGCAGGCAGGCCGCACAACCCAGCACTGTATCCTTTGGCAGCATTTCCGCCACTGTGGGGAGCTTCTTTGGGCTCGGCAGCTGGATGCCCTCCCACTCCACCCAGCCTGCTGACCACAGCAGCCCAGCCAACGGCCGCGGTGCACAGGTGCCCATTCCATCGTTTGCCGAAGGCCTCAACTGCCGGTGAGAGTTGTTAACTCCCATCCCGGCTGCTGTGCCTGCTTTGGCCCACCATCACTAAGGCATGCGCCAGCCGCTAGCAAGCTGCGCCAGCCACCAGCCACAGCTTGCTACTCACAATGCACCCTGTCTGCATGGTGCCGCCGTTACTGGTGCCAAAGGCCACATGCTCCCAGCGCTCACTCCCTGTCCCCTGCTCTTTCGAACTGCAGCATTGCGCAGTTTGAAGAGCTGCAGCTGCAGCGCTGCCTGGGAGCCGGCTCCTTTGGCGAGGTGTGCCCTGCTCGGTTGTAGCGCAATACCACAGTACCACGCGCAGTGCTGATGTGTGCATGACATGGGCGGAAATGCGGGCGCTGCCCAGCCAGGCGCTGTCTCCCGCCCGCCGATGAGCTGTGTGTTCTGCTCCGTTCCCCTGCTCTTTCCCCCAGGTGCATTTGGCGGCGCTGGATGGAAAGCTGGTGGCAGCCAAGGTTCTAGTGAAGCTGCAGGACGGCCACCGCGGCTTTGAGGTGGCGAGCGTGCTGTCCGACGGGCAGCTGCAGAAGCTCCAGAGGGAGTGTTCCCTGATGGCCAGCATCAGCCACCCCAACATTGTGCATGTGGGTGTGCCAGCTGTGCAGCCGATAATCTGCGTCTTGCAGCTGGGGTATCATGCACAGGAGGCTGCGCGGCAGTGGATGTTGGCAACTGGCCCTGCAGTCGGTGCCCAGCCCTGCTCATTGCCGTGGCGGCATAGTGCAAATGCTTGTCTAAGCACAGCTCGCCCGCCCACCCCTGCCGCCAGTTTGTGGGCGTGTGTGACTGGCCCCCAACCATTCTCATGGGTGAGCGGAGGGCCAAACAGGGAACTGGTGCCGCAGTCGCGTGGATGCAGATGGCTGCGCTCTTGCTGCAATTTAGCACTGCCAGCAAGCATGGCCTCACAGCCTGTCCTTGCCCACCCACCTGCTCGGCATGCAGAGTACTGTGCGCGCGGCAGCCTGCTGGACGTGCTGCAGGCGGCACGTGCCTCCCCACAGCAGGCGGCGCTGCTGACATGGCCGCTGCGCTTGCAGATGGCACTCAATGCGGCCGCAGGCATCCAGTGAGCCGGCTGGGAGCCGCTAGCTTGTGGCAGCTTGTAGCAACAGCCTGTGCATGCAACCTGCGCACATGCCGGGGCGGGCATGCCCCGAGCTGCGCAGTCGGGGGCTCGGGGTGCTGACTTGGCATGCGCATGTTTGCTGCGTCCACTGCGCAGGCACATGCATGAGCGCGGCGCAGCTCACCGGGACCTCAAGTCGCCCAACCTGCTGCTAACTGCCGACTGGCGTGTCAAGGTGCGAGCACAGTGTGCAGCAGCAGCTCAGCAGCGGCGTCGGCGGCAGGAGCAGCCAGCGACTTTGTTGATATTTGTGCTTGATTTGTGCTTCATCTCATTGCTCAACGCGGGTGCTGCATTGCTTGTGCTTGACTCTTGCTGTCCGCTTCCCTGGCCCCTGCTGTGGTGGCAGGTGGCTGATTTTGGGCTCTCCAAGCTGCTGCACGAGGATCCGGGCGTGATGTCTTTGTTGCACGTCAACCCCAAGTGGCAGGTGGGCGCTGGAGGTCTGCGTGTGGGGTGGGAGAGGGAAGAGTAGGTTGGGGTGGGCGAGGAAGTGGAGGGTTTGCAGCCGCCAATTTGCCTTGAGCCTGCCTGGGCCGGTCCTGCGATGGCACCTGGGGTGGTATCCCGGCACTGCCGCCCTGCCCACCTTGCCCCCCTTCCCAGGCACCGGAGGTGCTCCAGTTCCAGCCAGCCAACCCAATGGCGGGCGATGCCTACGCATTTGGAGTGATTCTGTGGGAGCTGATGACGTGGGATGTGCCCTGGGCCGGCGTGGCGGTCGACCAAATCATGCAGCTGAAACGCAACGGCGGCCATCTGGACATCTCGTCCTCACCCAACAGCCTCGCTGCCCTACCGGGGGCCAAAAGCGACAAAGCGGCATTCCAGCGAGTGGCAGTTCGGTACATCGATTTGATCAAGCAGGTGTGGACAGCAAGGGGAGTAGTGCATAATGCAGTGCAACCTCCCTTGCAGGCGGCTTGTGGTGCAAGCGCCACATGTGCCACGGCTGCTGCGACTTGCATCTTAGGATCAGCCGCTGGTCTCACATGGTCCATCCGCCTCCCTGTTGCCATATGTGCAGTGCTGGGCGCACAACCATTTCAACCGCCCCAATTTTACAAGCATCTCCCAGCAGCTGAAGTGAGCCTGTGGGGCACAGGCGACCGGTGGGCTTGGGCATGTGTCACACGCCGCTGCGCAATACGTCTTGCCCTGACTGCATGGCTTTATCGGCCCGCGACTGCTGCAGGGAGATACAGACGGCGCTTTGAGAGGTGCCACAGAACGCTGCTGGGCTCAGCAAGCCGTGCAGCACATGCGGCACTGCTACGCGGGCACAACACATAGCGGCACCCTTCATTTTACGGAGCAGGCAGGCCGTAACGCCGTGAGCGCCAGCGGTCCTGCTCACATGTTGCCCAGCTCACCATGTACAGCTGCTGCAGCTGGCCAGCTCTGTGTGACTAGCTGAGCTTTGATGGTGTAACGTTCGCAATGATAGCCACACAGGTAGCATCAGCTGAATTTGGAGGGTGGGCAGGTGACTGTTCAGGGGTATAGAAGGGGTGGGCGCATGCACTGTGCACATGAAGAGCAACAGCATCAGGCCCGCCATGAGATTGTCCCTTATGAAACAAAGCTTTCTGGGCATAAACACTCGAGGCTCACAGCAGGGCAGAGGGTGTGCATCAATGAATCGATGAAAGACGAGATTGGCTGTGCATGCACATTCACAGGATCAAAAGTTGGTTTGAGTCGATGAAAGCAGGCGAACATGCTGCCGCCGCTGGTTGGTTGAAGGCAGGCCGGCCAGCAGCCAGTGGTTGCCATGTTTGCTGGAGAGTTGGGTCCCCGCTGTGACAGCCAAGCCGCTGCCGCCTTTGAGGATCCACCACGCGCATCTTGCGCATGGGACAGGTGGTACACGGATCAGCGCCGCTATTTGCTGGGACGGCGCCGACCACTGCTGCCGCCGCCGCTCCTACGGCAGCGCGCTGCTGCACTGGCCCAGCCCGCTGTTGAGCGCCAGCACACTTGCGTAGGGCCGGATGCTGCTGGCGCCATTGGCGGGAGCGCATGCCACGCGCTGAATCGCCTGCGGCAGTGGGGCAGCGGGGAGAGAGGCGGTTGCAGTGGATGTGCGCCCGGGAAGCAGCAGCGTTGCATAACAAAGAGGTGCCGTCTCTCAAGCAAGCTGTGGCAGTGAACATGCATACGCGGTACAGGAGGATGCGGCATGTCTGGCTGACCAGCAGATGGCCCCAAGGTGGGAGCGCGTGTTCAGCAGTGAGTGGCTCACCCGAGAGCCCGCTCGCACTTCGAACGCAGCGTCGCACAGGAGCTGGTACTGCATGGGTGTGTGGGCGGCACGCAGCACGTACACTTGCTTTGAGTATGATAGGCACAGCCAGACACACACCCAGATCACCACCGTGGCACACCCCATTCATGCCGATCTGCATCCCTCCCTCGCCAAACGGCCAAGCAACTGACTCACGTTCATGCTGGCGACGGTGGACACTTTCATCATGTCCACCCGATGGGCTGCTCTGGTGAGGGTGACCAGCACGAAGCCCCGGTCCTCTGTGTTGGCCCACACCTGCAGGCGAGAAAGGCACTGATGCACTTGATGCAGCAGCACGCGCTAGACGTGTGCAGCTGTACAGCTGTACAGCTGATGCCAGCTTGCAAGCACAGCGCCAACCATGCACGCTGCATGCAGAGCCTGCAGGCTGGTGAACAGCTGCCAGGAGAACTGTGCCCACCAGGTCGGGGTTGCTGGCCAGAAAGCCGGCAGCGACCATCTCAGGCGGGATGACGGGGGCCAAGTCCTCAACACCTGTGGGTTGCGCACAGCAGCAGTTGCAAGCGGTACCGGTGGACTGGAGAGAGATGCATCACACCAGTGGGGCATCGCGGAGCTGCAACACTGGACAGCGGCAACGGCAGCAGAGCCGGCAGCAACGAGGGAAGCACAACAGCGGCGGGGGCAGTGGGATGAGCAGGACAGCACCGGTGCACCCGGGCGGGCATGCACACCGTCCGCTGACCAGGAGGGGTGGTTGACCAGGCGCCAAACTCGGTGGCAACAGGCGTCCCGCCAACAGAGTGCACCCCAGCCCAGGCGTTGTGGCTGCACGCACAGATGGGCAGACTCAGGCGGCGCATTCGCTAGCCCGGCTGGCGGCGGATGCAGAGCAGGCGGCAACAGCAAGCTTGTTTGAATAGCCCAGCATGCCATCATGCCACGAGCACAACCAGCAATGCTGACCTGTCTCCGCTGTAGATGACGGCGTTCAGCCGGGCAGCGCTGCCCAGCAGCTGAGGGGGGCCGCGAGCAGCGGTCTGCGGTCCCCTGGGAGAGCTGCGGGCTGCCTGTGCATCCGCCTCCCCTCCAGTGAGGGCAGCCAAGAAGCGAGCCTTCTCTGCTTGGTGCCCCATCCAGGCTGAAGGGAGGCAGAAGGGGGAAGGTGGGCCGGATATGGAGATGCGAGGGCTCCATCTGTGCTGCTAATCGGGCCATGCTGCTGAGCGGCGGCGTGCTCGGCATGCACAGCACGCTCAGCACATGCGTGTTTGCATCCTCACAGTCGTAGTTGTAATTGATCTTGTAGCGGGCCAGGGCCACCACGATGCGCGCAAACTGCTGGATGGGCTCGCTGCACCAGGAAGGCTGGGTTTGAGCGTGTGAGTGCAGCGGCAGTGGGCGGCCGCGGCGGCAGCGGGCGTGGGAGGTCAGGAGGCACCGACAGGCAGCACACACAACCAAACATGTGCATTGTACAGAAGAGGCAGCACCTGACAGGGAAGAAAATGCCACGCAGGTAGGACCACTTCGCAGTCTGCATGGCAGGCAGGCATTGTGAGGGTAGATTGAAGGCGAGGCAGTCGAGACAGATGGATGGCAGCAGGGTTGGACAGGCTGGCTGCCGGTAGCAGGCAAGCCAAACAGCAGGAAGCAGTCCCTTCGACACAAGAACTGATCAGCTCTGCTCTCGCCTTGGTGTACACAGTTGTGGCAGCCTGGCCTGCGCCGGTCAGGTTGCTGAGCACAGCCGACCACAGCTGCTTCTTGGCGCCCTGTGCTCCCGCCACAGCTGCCTCTAGATCCGGCGCCCACTGGTTCAGCATCACTGTGCCTTGGCCTGCACCAGGGCGGGATCAGCCCGACTAGTCTGGAATGCGCCTCGACATTGCACGGCTTGCAAGCGCATGGGCTCTGAGCAATGTGCAGTGGCGGCAAGGCTGGTCCAGCAACTAAGGCATTAATGGCGCCGGGCATGCACCAAACAGCTGCCATGTAGTGCCATGAGTCAGCGACGATTTGGTTTGCTCCCGTATCCACTGCACACAGGATGAGGAGTGCGCATTGCAAGAGTCGCCGAAAGCTGTCACCCAATGCAGCAGGCTGAGGCCACTGCCCAGCAGTGCTGCAGCCATTTGCATACCAGCGACAGCACTCACAGCCAGTTGCTGGTCTCCGAGAATCCTCCGGCCGCTCTGAGCGCTGATGGCGTCTCCCTGTGCSWYCCWYYG
>JADXDR010000068.1:655455-679014 GCA_025026875.1 Chlorella ohadii
CGYCMGWNNACACAGTCAGAACCTAAGTTCYGTCGACTGTACACAGTCAGAACCTAAGTTCAGTCGACTGTACACAGTCAGAACCTAAGTTCAGTCGACTGTACACAGTCAGAACCTAAGTTCAGTCGACTGTACACAGTCAGAACCTAAGTTCAGTCGACTGTACACAGTCAGAATCTAAGTTCAGTCGACACTGCACACCCGCCCCGGAAGGGAACCTGGCATCAACGGCCCAAGTTGAGCTTTTTCCACGGGTGGCAGGTTAGGGCCCTCTGGCCTGCCCACAACCAGCCCAGGTTCGATTCTCGAACTTGCAYCACCGTGACTAGCGTTAGATCCCAAAGGTGACTGGCGGGTTCAGGAGTAACAACCTAGCAGCAGGCCTAAGTCCACACTGGTCGAATAAGTGGAAGTGGCACCAAGGGATGCAACTAAGCGTGCAGGAAGGTGGAGAAAACACCGACCAGTACTGCTAGTAGGTGCAAGGATGCCCCGGCATTCGGCTCAAATCCCKTCCAGGTGTTAACTCACCCACCAGCACTCCCCTACTGGTTATAAAATGTGGGGCAGGGAGCTTCAGGCTCCACCTAACGGGAAAAAGCAAGCCAGAGTTGTAAGCGGGTTCATATCCGCCCCGGAAGGGAACCTGGCATCAACGGCCCAAGTTGAGCTTTTTCCACGGGTGGCAGGTTAGGGSCCTCTGGCCTGCCCACAACCAGCKCAGGTTCGATTCTCGAACTTGCAACACCGTGACTAGCGTTAGATCSCAAAGGTGACTGGCGGGTTCAGGAGTAACAACCTAGCAGCAGGCCTAAGTCCACACTGGMCGAATAAGTGGAAGRYYCACCAAGGGATGCAACTAAGCGTGCAGGAAGGTGGAGAAAACACCGACCAGTACTGCTAGTAGGTGCAAGGATGCCCCGGCATTCGGCTCAAATCCCKTSGGCGGGACCGGAATGCATGAAATGAAATTACAATGGGCTTGTCGCCCCCAGCTGCCAATGCACAGTTTTCTGCATGTCCAGACGCATAGAACAGCCATCAAGGCAGCACTCGGCATTCCTCCACCCCATGTCTGCTCCCCATGCCGCAACCCAAGCCTGTGTTGGCTGTGGCGGCTGTGGCTGCCCACCTTCCGTCCCTGCACGCCCACCCAGCCTTAATCAATGCCGTCATGCACTGCCTGCTTCCTGCCCTGCATTCAAACACTCAACACAATAACCACCCACCGGTTCAGGGTGCTCCGTGAATTCGCTCTGCGCTATCAGCTGCTGAATCTGCTGCTGCGGGGTGGTGCCGGGAGGGAAAGCGATGGCTGCGGCCGCCGGCGCCGGCACCGCCCNACCTGCCGAGCTCGCTGGTGTGAGCGGCCCGGAGCCTGCCGAAGGTGGCGCTGGTGGTGGCGCTGCCTGCAGCTGCGGCGCCGAGGTCGCGTGTGGCATCGGCTCGGGCGAAGTGGCGGCGGTGCCGCCCMGCSCCSYGGCGGCGGCGGYGGGCCCTCGGGYCGCGGCGGCGCTGCCATCGGTGTGCTGCACCGACACGTGATCGGTGAGTTGCCTGCAAGGTCGGGCAGGCCAGCCAGGGAGCTGGGTGGCGTGCTGGGAGTCGCATGTGCTCGCGATCGGCGGCCGGGGCGCGCCATCGGGCATGTGGCCGCAACCTCGACCGCTCACCGCAGCACCGCCAGCAGCTCGGTCGCCATCGGCACCTCTTCCGGCGCTATTTCCACGTTTACTGTTATCCTCATGCTGCCGCTGCTGTATCCAAACCCCCTGATCAATTGACGGTTGCGGGACAGCGCCGATGGGGCCGGGGCGCGGGTTGCTGTGCCGCCGCCGCCGCTGCCGCCGCCAGCGTGGCCTGCCGCCCGGGCACCGCCCGGAGATGGGATGGCAGGGCTGGGTGAAAGCAGTTCTGGTCAGTTCTGCCCGAGCGAGCCTCTTACGTTTTTGCAGTCGATTCCAGGAACTCCACTGCCTCAGTATCACTCAAGCACTCTCAGTATGCTAGGCGGTCACAACCCTTCCGCCTGCCCTACTTTCTTCAGATGCCCATGTCCCCGTTACAAGCAGGCAATTTCCCGTGAAAATGAGATACATCGGGCACGTGATTATTGCACAAGCTTCTGTAAGGAAAAGAATGGCAACGGTCCTAACGTATGGAGTCCACTAGAAAGCTGGGTGCCAAGGCAAATGGTGCGGAATTCGAAGGACGGCATGGGGAAATGCATCGTGCAACCAATTGGGCTGCAGTGAAAAATCGAAAAGAGAGTGGGAAAAAAGTACAGACCAGATGCAGTACCTGGCAGAAAGTGTATGTCAATGCAACCTGTGTCAACCGAGGCATGCCCAACCGGCGGCGCTCAGCGCTGGCCGAGAGGCAAGCCCTGCCGATGGAGCCACAGCACTGCAGCGGCACGCGCGCATGCGGCACACGCGCATTCGTGGCTCAGCGGCGGGCGCGCTTGGACGGCCCGGCCTCATCACTGGCGTCCGGCGGCCCCCGGGGCCGGTGCGCTGTGTACGCCATCTCACACAGGGCCGCCGCCACATCTTCCTCATCCCGCCACTTCACCGCCCGTGCCCGCTGGCCCACACTGCCCTGCGCGGTTGGCGGCGCCGCAGCGGCGCTGCTGGGGCCCGCCTCGCCGCTTGCTGTGCTCGCAGCAGGCTGGGTGGAGTCCCCCATGAAGGTGCCGCTTGGTGTGCGTGTGCGTGTGCGTGGGCCCCCACCTGCACCAGGCATGCACAAAGGGGGGTAGTTTGTGCCACGCACTTGCCCCTACAGCTTTTTTGCTGAGCAACCACCATGCATGCCACGTGAATGGGTGTCCCACGTTGTGCCGCCTAGCCTACACTGGCATGCAGTGCGGTGGGCGCTGGCGCCATGCCTCGCACGCAGCATGCCGCGCAAACAGCTGCCCACACCGGTCTGCTGCCCAGGGGCCACATCCACCCGCAGCAGGCAAGAGCCCACCTTGCGAGTGGTGCGAGGCTTGCACCGCGCCCTGGCTCAGCAGCGAGTAGAGCTCGCGAGGCGGCTTGAACAGCGGTGCGAACATGGGCTTGATCACTCCCTCAACCATGCCGCCGAACAGAATCATAGGGAACGCCTTGATTGTGCCTGCGCAGAGCCAGAGGTTGGACCGGGTTGTTAACACGGTCTCATCCTAGCAGGTGGGCCGGCAGTGTGTCAAAATCTCCACCATGGTATGGCGCCAATCAACATTTCAGTTCTCAGCGTGGCTGGGCGTGGCGCCTACCATCTATCTGCCCCAGACAGCGCACGTCCAGCAGGCAGAACACAGCCGGTCCGGCAGGGCACAGCCTAACAGGGCGCTCACGCTGTGGAGGGGCGGCGATGGCCAGGGGTGTGGCGGGCAGCAGGTAAGCATGGAACCTGCCGCCGTCCACTTGCTGGGTCGACCAGATCAAGAACGCCTGGTCCTCCTTCAGGCAGGCGGTCGCCAGCTCCTGCAGCTCCAACAGGCCCGAATACCTTTTTCCGTCCTGCAGAAGCAGAGCATGGGGAGCAGGGCGGCGAGAAGACAGTGCGGCAGGGCACAGAGTGTTGAGTAGGCAGTACACAAACACAGCAGCAAGAAAGTGGTATGTAGTATGTTTACATTACAATGGCTTGCACCAACTTGCAGCACTCGCAACAAGAAGCTCACCGCAAAGTCGAGCATGTAGGTCAGGGCCTGTTGCTGCCCCACAGGCGCGGGCAGCAGCCCAGTCCGCTCCAACTTCTGCACAAAGGGGAGTCCACTTTGGGATATTGTCTCAGGATGAGACCTCGGCCCACCCTGGGCCTGCAAAGGTTGAGCACAGGGTGCTTTCCTGACAGCGACTCAGGATTGCAACCCATGAGACGCAGGCACCCTGCTATGTATGCTGAGCCCGGCTTTCGCGTGATAGCTCCCATGTCAGCCCTGTTTGGGGCTCTTCCCTGGTTCCATCCCCATGAGTAATGTATACACGTTACACCTGCCCTCACTGACCTGTGCCAGCGCCTCCTGGCCCTCCTCAAACATCTGCTTTGCAATGATGTCCCGAACCTTTTTCACATTGCTGTCTTGTGTCTGCAAGAGAAATAAGAGGGGCAGCAGCAGCAATGTTGGATTGGCCTATGAGCTTGCAGCTCAGCAGTGCACCTCGGCAAGACAACAGCATGTCATGGGTGATCGCTGCATGCACTGCCTGTTGAAAGGCAGGCACGCGGCTGCGATTGTATGCCTGTCAGGCAGGGCAGCGTAGTGCATTGCCAGCCCCTGCCCTGCGCACCAGGCGTCGGCCGGTCAGGCAGGAGTATCCCGCCTTGAGCGCATTGTCTGGGCCTTCAATGATGGCGTGCTGCTTGTGGCACGTGAGGAGGTGCTGCTGCAGTAGTGCACCTTGCAGCCGCTCCAGCGCCCCTGTCCTCTTGTCATCGTCCAGCCCAGCGGGAAGGCTCAGATCCCTACGCAGGCGGGCACACAACGAAGGCCAAGTTTAGAAAAGCGTCGCATGCCAGCTGTCGGCAGCTCCCACTGCCATCAGCAGCCGCAGCAACAGCAGCCTGCTCTTCCTGCATATGCGGAACCCAGGTCTGGCCTGCCATGGGCAAGCTGGGGAGCTCACCCAAGCGTCGCTGCAAATGTCCCGCCCTGCACTGCCCAGCCGCCGCTAGGCAGCTCCACTAGCTCCACGTCAAAGGCAAATGGCTCTGCTTGCACGCTGACCTCCGGGCTGTTGGCCAAAACCTGAGGGGATAAACGCGTCTGTGTGCTGTGAGCTTGGCAAGGCCATGCAGGTCATGTTAGCAAAGGAGGCTGCAGACAAACCAGACAGTCACAGGCGAAACAGGCAGGCGGCGTCTCGTGCCGCTGCGCAGGGCTGAGCCTACTCTGCAACCCACCCAGTCGCAATGCTCTAGAGCACACACACATGACATGATGCTGCCCACCTGCGCAAAGCGCTTGTGCTGAAGCACGGAGTGCAGCAGACTGCGTCCCATCTGGTGGCAGAGCTCGTCGTACCCTTTCCCTCCGCTGTACATCTCAACCGCCGCCTCCAGGTCTTCTTGCAGCAACTCCAGCTCCTTGAGCAGAATTGCGCGCTTTGGTGCGTTCGTCTTTTCCTGTACAAGGACCAATGGAACTAAATGGGAAGGGCGGCCGCCTGTTGTATGCCAGCAGCAACTGCAAATGTGGCACACAGGGCACGTCCGCAACCTGGTACAACAGAGCCGTGAGATATGCAAGCTGGCACAGCAGGGTAGAATCGACACATGAGCATTTGATGCAGGCTCAAGAGCCAGCGGGGCCGGCACAGCTTGATCCCAATACTTGCCTGGATCACCACAATGGAGAGTGCATCTTTCACGAAGCGGTGCAACGCGCGCCACAGGGATGCCTGCTGCTCATACTGCTCTTTCCGGCTCAACTTGGGGCGGCCCCGGCGCCCCGGTGTTGCAGCCGGCGGTGCCGCCAGGGCTGGCGCCGCGCCCTGCGCTGCGCTGTCTGCTGCGTTGGCAGCATGCTCCTGTTCACCGTTGGCATCCGCTTCCTGGCGGGTGGCTTCCTGGCGAGCAAGCCCGTGGGACCAGCTCCTGCAGACGTACGCCAGACAGGCGAGGAGGGCAACACCTTTGAGGGAAACAGAAGAGGTGTGCACCCAAACGCCAACACACCCTCCCCGTGCAACCAATGCAGCACAAATGGGGCAAAAGCACAGGGCGTGCTGAGCTTTGTGCAAGCACTGCTGACTGGCACAGCTGTATCTTTGTGCATATCCGCACTTGCTAATGCAACTGCTGCTTACTTGAAATACAGGAACAGCCGATCGTCGCTGAAGAGCTCAGTGTGCACATGGTCGTGCAGCTGCTCCCCCAGCTTCACCGGCAGCTCCTCACGCACTGCCTTCAGCGCGGCGATGACCGCATCCTGTGAGGGAGCAGGGATGCAGGCGGGAAACAGCATCGAACGGACGCCCACCGGTTGCCCAGCCGGCAGTCAGAGCGGAGTCACTCCTGGTGCGCAGTGCGGATCGCAGCCGGAACAGCGGCATGCAAGGGCCCACAGCTGACGGATGAGAAGTGATTCCGTGTCTCACCTGGAAGTGTGGCCAGAACCTGTCCTTGCGAGCAAACCTGGGCACCACTGTGTATCCGCTCAGCGGCATCAGCTTTGCACTGCAGACAGTGAACATGCATGGGCGCAGCTATTGGGCCCTCCCCGTGGGGGACGCTGGCGCAGCATACAGGGCCGGCCAGCTGGTGTAGCTGCTCTCAAAAGCGCTCAGGCAAAGTACTGTCAAGACCCAATGGCAGAGGCGTGGGAAATGCAGTGCCACTCACGACAGTTGGGTCCGCAGCAGCTCGCCAATCGCATCATCAAATGCCTGGCCCTTCAGAAGGTTGTTGTTTGCCACCCTGCAGCTAGCCGGGCATGAAAGGCACGTTTGGTGCTTCATTCCAGATGCATGCACCTACTTTGACCAGAGTATTCGTATTAGCCCGGGCTGTCCACAATGTGGCGTAGCAACCACAGCTGCCTCTGCCCTGTGGCTGGAGCGCCAGCCAGAGGGCTTTCGAGCTGGATAAGGTGCTCAGCTGCACCCTCGAGTATGCCAGTGCCAGGGGCTGCAACGCTCCAAGCAAACATCAACGCTGCTGACGTACATGGCGCGTCTCCCTCTCACTGAAGGCCCCCTTACCCACCGCAGCAGCTCAGCATTGGTGCGCTCCACAAGCAGCTGCCACACCCGCTCGCTCTTCAGGAAGTCCAGCAGCTCCTCAATCGGGGAGAACGCGCCTGTGAGACAAGCGCAAGAAGAGGCAGGGAGTAAATGCCATGATGATGCGCCGTAACAAGGTCGGCAAACGACCAGCCAGCCAGCCASCRAGCCAGCCAGCCTGACATCCCCACTCAATACACAATGCAATTGCAGTGGCCATGTACTCACCCATACTGTGCTTCAGAACGTTGGCAACGTCCGCCGCTGCCTCGCGGTGCGGCTGCAGCACCTCCTCAGCCCGTGCCGTGAGCGCTTGGGACTGGCCCACCATCAGCTTCGGACGCAGCTGGTCCAAAACGTCAAACACGTTTGGCACCTGCGTGTCACGTAGAGGACGCTTTTGCTGTTGGACATGCAAAACGTAGCTACAAAATGGCAACGGAGCATGCAGAATGAAGGGCATACATGCTCGCAGAGTGGCACTACAGGTATTGCAGGCCGTATCTGGTACCAGACAGCACAATAGGCAAGCGCAAGTCACAGCCTCACCATAATGTTGGAGCTTCTGCACAAGCGGCGCAGCGCGGGCAGCGATGGCGTCGCGTCTTTCAGCAGCCCCACCATCTGTTCAGTCATGCTCGCAATCATGGCTGCATGCAAAGGCACGGCGCAGATCACTAGTAGGTGTAGAGAGAGCGAGTTAGCAGGTAGGGGCAGGCGCAAGGTCTGCAGCAAGCTGCCCCTGATCAACTGACGCGAGGGTGCTCAGCGGTCGGCGAGCAAGCGAACAGCCACCCAGTGGTCAGCCCCAAGCGAGTAGCAACGCCTGCACCTCAAGAAGGTGGCGCTCAAAATTGCAGTGCACCCACGCACCATCGCTCAGCTTGTCTTCACGGTAGTGCTGCATCAGGCTTCGCAGCCACCCCGCCCGCAACCGCGCTTCCAGCGCATCGGCGGCGGACTTCATGGTGGCCACCTCAGCCACACCTGCGTGTGTGTATTTGGGTTCCAAAGTTTGCACTGCCAACTACTGCCGCAGCATGGTGGTGCCGAGGCACTTGCAACTGCCGCCCCAAGGCAGGCTAATCTCAGCACCCGCTTTGCCTGCCCACCCAGACTCACGCCTTGGAACAGACCAACACAACCTTGTAGCCTCACCGCGGCGTGAGCCCTGAAAGGTCTTTGCTGTCTGCACGAAACCGGCCAGCTTTGACGGATCCGCCAGCTTGGCCTTCAGCAGCGCCTTGAACTTTTTTGCCTGCTCCTCCGTCAGCGCTTCTGCTGTGCCCTCACTGTAGGGCGGGAAGAGGGCAGCACATGCCTTACGCAATGTCTGATGGGAGGCGGAGCATAGCTGATGCACAGCGCAGGCATCCTGCAAGGCGACGTCGGCATTCCGTCCGGCATTCAGTGCAGGCATGCAAATCTCCCGGTTGACATGCCAGCGGACACGATGGTGCAGGTTTACAAGTTGAGCAGCGAGCCTTAAAGCAACCGCACAAACCGCACAGGATGCAGCGCATACCCACCTTGAGCAGCCACTCGCGCAGCGTGTTGCGCGAGGCGATGTGGTTGTCCTTCACAGCTTGCTGATACTCGCGGCTCCACAGGTCTGCTGCGTGCAGGCCGTTGTTGAACTTCTCCGGGTTGTGGACCACGACAAGGCGCCCCGTTGCATTGCCCTCCAGCTGCACAATTGATGTGGGCAGCGGCTGCTGGATTGGGTATTAGCAGAGCTGCTCAATCGTAGTCAAAGGGCAGTTGGGGTGCATGCACGCATGTCCCAGCCATGTGGGCTCCTCAGGCTGCCGCGGCAGCCACGCTGCACTGCTCAGCAGCTGTCTAGCGCTGCCAGCTCAAGGCCGGGGTGCATATCATCACGAGTCATACTAGCCGCCAGCTCTTTGCCCCTACCTGTTTTGTGAGGAAGCCTGAGCTGATGAGGAGCTGCAGCGTCGCTTCCTCGCCTGCCAGGTTGCGGCTTGGCAGCAGGAGCAGGTCAGTGGAGTCGGAGACGGCCTGCGGGAGAGCAGCGGCATCAGGCACTGGGCAAGTAAATGCTCAGAAGGCAGAAGATTGCGACCGCAACTCACACTGCTGGGGCTGGCCACAGGATCAGCTCTGGCTGACCGGTTTGGCGGACTGGCTGCACAAGTGGCAGCATCGCAGCAGACCTACATCAACCCACAGCAGTCGCTGCCTGCCTTGCCTGGCTCATGTTGTAGTTGGCCCAGGGGCGGGTGTCGTTCAGGCCCGGCATGTCCACCAGGTGCAGCAGCTGGTACATCTCGCACGGCACCTGCAGCACAGGCAGCACAGAAGGCACAGCTGAGCCTCCGGCCGAGTACAGCAGGCAGAGCGAAGCTGCAGACAGGCTGTGCCCCTGTGCTAAATGCCGAGCATAGGACATGGTGGGGCAGCGGCGCGATGATGTCCTGCTGCCGCAACTGCCCCAGCTGCAACTGCCACCTCGGCCAGCATTGTGAGCGCACATCCCAGCTGTTACGCACCGTCACTTCAATCTTCTCCACAAGCATGCCATGCCCAGCACATCGGTGGTCAGCAGGTCGGGCGATGGCTGGTTTGCGCCGCAGCACAGGCCCACCATACTCTCCAGCGGCTGCGCCAGCACATCCTTCACGTAGCGAAGGTCGCTGTTCAGGTCTTTGCGCTCGCCTGCATGGAGGGGAGGGCAGGGGCCGAGCAGACAGGTTGGTTCGCTGGCATCTTGGCTGACATGGGTGGAAAGCAAGTAAGGAGCAGCTGAGCAGCGAACGAAGGACACAACGATGGAAGGGCGAGCCTCCTGCTGGGTCTGCCTTGGCACTGGTAGGTGCAGTGCACAGTAATCCAACGTTGAGAGGGGGTGSTCGCACAGCGCGCGCTTCGTCCTGCCAAATGCATCCCCAGCCCTGCCACCCCCCCCCNGCTCCCATCCCTACCAATGAAGGCGCATGGCCGCAGCTGGGACGCCAGCTTCTCCAGTTCTGGCAGCAGCAGGCTGGTCTCGATGCTCTCTTCCACCTTCCTCTGCAGAGCGAGAGACATAGAGAGAGAGAGAGAGTTGTCAACGATTAGTAGCAGCAGCTCAAACAGTTTGCGCTGCCCAGGTTTTAACCCCGGCCAGGGTTCATTACGTTGTATCTTTCTGCGCCAGCATTGGGCAGCTTGAGCCGCCTTGCTGGGCAACACAGAGCTGCGCTGAGCTTAAGAGAGGGAAGAAGTATGGAAGGCGCTGGGATCGCGGCATGCTGCCCTGCAGACATGCTCAGTAAGTGCGGCATGCACCTGAAGGGCAACCCCTGCTGGTGCTGGCAATCCAGTCTTCCCAGGGCATCGGGCACCAAGCAACAGCGCATGGCAAACCACCTGCACCACAATGTGTGCTTGCCTGCAGCAGCGCCTCCAGCGACTCGCCATTCTTCTTTGCCTCTGCCACCACATCAATGCCGGTCATCTTGGCAAAATGGTCTGCGGAGTTGAGGTGGTGGTATGTGGCAGGGAAGCGTGAATCGCGGGGAGCGCGCCACACGATGGTCTTTGCGCTGTGCAACCTGCTTCGACACATCAACCCCTTGCAGTGCAACACTGCCAGCAGCTGTGAAAGATCAAGCATCTCCCAAATCAGGCTTACTGCGCTGCTGGCTGAAGTCTCGGCTCTTGATCAGCTCTCCCACCTCGGTCGCATCTTGTGCCAAGTCCAGCAGGCTCTGCAACAGCATGGCAGGGCGCAGTAAAGCAGCCGTCAAGAATGGGCAGCAGCGGCGGCATCAGGTGCGGCGGCAGCGGCGGCGACACCAGCGGTGGTGGCAGCAGCGGGAGCGGCCGCACCGGCCGTAACAGCGGCGGCGGCAGTGCCACGAATGCACACGTTAATAGCTGAATTGCGGCCTCACCTTGAGCACCTCCTCCGCCTGCTCGTTGAGCGCCGCCACGCTGCGGGGAATCAACAGGCAGGCCACCTCCGTCCCGTACAGCACTTCAAAGGCAGCCTGCGTGACACAGGGGGTTGAGGGCGGCGGGTGTTGTGGAGGAGCAGGCATCGACATACAAAAACACGCTGGATCTGCCGTGCGCTGAACGCCAGATGTGTGTGAACGCCGACACATTCGCAGCCTGCACACCTGCTGGCATTGGGCACCTGCCTGCACCTGCCTGCACCAGGCTGCACCTGTGCCTGCTGCTGCTGCCTGCGGCGGCGGCACTCGCCCCCGGCTGCGCTTCACCTGTGTTGTCGTGTCCGTGGGCTTGCCCACCGGCAGCAGCAGGGCCGTGTCTTGACGCCCAAACTCAGAGCGCTGCCCAGCAAAATATTCGTCCAGGCTGTCCTCAACCATCTGCACATGCCCCTCAGCCTCGATGTCAGGCTGCGGGCGCATGTTGAACTGCACCACGAGCTCGCCGCCACGCCACGCCGCCAGCACGCCCTCCCAGTCGCCGTAGCGCCGAGCCAGGAGGTGCAGGCCCGCCTGCAGGTCGCCGCCGCCTGCCTGGTACGCCGCGCTGCTTATCATGCTCCACTGGATGAGGAGGTTCAGGAAGCAGGTCTTGCCAGAGCCGTTCCTGCGGAATGGGGGCCAACCAGGAGAAGCGGTGCAGGGTGGGCCAGGCAGCTGTGCGGGGGCGCGAGGCGAGCTGCAGCTCCCAGCAACATGCGCTTCTCAGTGGTCATTCATTAAACCATCACAGTTGCGTGCAACGATTGGGCATAAGCATGTCGAGACATCCCCAAGTCCCGCGCCAAGTCCGGCCGGGCGGCGCCCTGTTTCATTGATGCCGGCATGCCCACATCAGCCGACTCGCGAGGCGAGCATTGCATCGGCACGCTGAGCGCTGCTCAATCCTCTCGCCGCCCCGATCGCCCCTCGCAGGCGCTCACCCGGCGAGCACACCCAGCGTCCGGGGCTCTGGGCGCTCGTTCGCGACGGTCCGCGCCACAGCCACGTTTGGAAAGAGGCCCTCATGGTTTCTGGCGAGCCTGACTGCTCGCGCTCTACTTCTCGCCGCTGTCGCCATCGGGCGCGCAGGGCCCCAACCGCGGGCTGCAATGCCAACCAATAGGCTTCTTGGAGCTTGTTCAAGGAAATGGCGGAGGTGCAAATGCTCCGCGGCGGCCGTCGGCGGGCTTATGAGCAGCCAGGCAGAATGAAACGCATGATGCGCATGCTGGGACCGCATGCGCGCATAGTAGATTTGCTGGATCTGGCAAGGCGCCATGGGTATGCCAAGTGACCAGCGTGTGGATGATGACGCAGCACACAGGCGTGGGAGATTCAAAGACGAGAGCGGTGCAATTGCTCCACCCCGCCGCCAGCTGCCTGCTGCTGCCCATGCGAGCCCCGCAGTGCACCTCTAGGCACCTAGCGAAGGCTACGGCAGGTCAATACACGCCCACCTGGCGACGACTGGCATGGCTCTGTCTGCAGGGCTGTTTACCGGTGAATGCTAGCTGGCTCAATATGCTGCAGGCAAGTCAATACACTTCAGGGGTCGGCGGCTAGGGTGGGCTAAATGCGTGGGAGGTGGCGGAGGTGCAACAAAATTGGTGGGAAAAAAATCTCTGGCAGGAACAGCGTCTGGAATACAGCAGACTTTCAAAAGGCGAGAACAACTATCGGGCATGTCTGCATGCTGCAAGCGGAGCGAGTACAGCTATTGAAACGTGGGTTGTNGGGCGCATGGGCTGGGGAGGTGAGGAGGGGAGGGGAGCGAGGAAAGAATCGGCGGCGGTGGATGG
The DNA here is from genome assembly GCA_025026875.1 of Chlorella ohadii. NCBI lineage: Eukaryota > Viridiplantae > Chlorophyta > Trebouxiophyceae > Chlorellales > Chlorellaceae > Chlorella > Chlorella ohadii. The sequence continues at coordinate 667,909 of JADXDR010000068.1, forward strand.
TGGTGTACATAAAATGCACTGCGAGCCGGCAGCAACGGCAGCCCTACGAACCGGCTGCTCTTTAACTGGTCAAGCTTCAACCCATGTTGGGGAAGCGAATGTAGCAGCCCAGCGGGCCGCTGNAGCAGCTCCGCCACGGCATCAGTTCCAGAGTACAGCACGGTCAGCACGCAGCCGGCACCCACAATGCCGGTCAGCNAGCANTGACGACCAGGGACGCGCGGCCGCTGCGGCGCACCGNCTTCCCCAACCAGGCCCACGCCTGCGAATGCCGCCAAGGCGCAGGCGGCGCCAAAGGCGACGGCGTAGCTGGTGTTGAGCCGGCCCTCCAGGGCGAACGAGGCTGCCGCCGAGGAGGAGGAGAACAGGACCATGGCGGACGCGGTGGCCTGAGTCACTTGGGGTGGCACACCCAGCTCTGCAGGTGGCAATGAAGAATGCGGAGGCAGGGACAGCAGTGCAGTGAAGGGATTGCGGGAGTCCAGCCATGTGGTGCGTGGGCATGCCCGTGGCGGCAGCTCCAMCAAGCAGCGCATATCAGGCAGCAGCAGCAGCAGCAGCAGCAGCAGCAGCAGCAACGATCCAGCGGCAGCTGTGCCGGACCAACATGGAGTGCGGGTCATGCCACTTGCGACTCACCCAGCATGAGGGGCCCCACGATCATGCCGCCTGCAAGGAGGGTGGAAAGCAGCAGCAGCGCCATGAGTGCATGGCCCATGCATGGTGCAGGCCAAACAGCTGGGATGCGCACCCCAAGCAAAGCATTTCTTCCATCTGACGCAACACAATCCCCAACGAGCAGACCGCCTGCGCGCACCTCCAATGCCCAGCATGCCGGCGGCGGTGCCGCCGCCCAGAGCGATGGCTGCCGATTCAGCCAGGCACTCTGGCCCCCAGTCAGCCGGGTCCATTGTGGAGCATGGCAGGGCGCCAGCCTGGCCCTCTGCCTCTGCCACAGGCAGGGGGGCGGNCGCCTCCTCCCAGCTGCTGCCCAGCGTGCCCAGCACGCTGCCGCCGCGGTTGTACACAGCCTGTGGGGAGGGGCACCAGGACAAGGGAACAGGGGGATGAAAGGTGCAGGTGAGGCAAGCAGGTGCTGACTTTGTGCAGCATAGACCAGCAGTTGAGTGTGGTGCCCTGCAGTGCAGCGTGCAACGGGCAGTTTGCAGGCTGCGTGCCGGGCTGCGCCGCCTGCACCACATTCGTGCTCTGCCCCAGATCAAGACCCCGCTTGCCTGCCAGATGAAGAAGCCGCTAGCCCCAATCGCAGCTGCTGCCTGGGCGGCATAGAGGGCAGCAAACTGCAGGCCCTCGCTGTGGGCCTTGGCGTGCTGGAGGCACAGCAGCACCGCCCACAGAACGAGCAGCTCTGCTGCCTTGCTCCAGGGCACGCGGCAGCCGCGCTGCTGCTGCTGCTGCTGCTGTGCTTGCTGAGTCACTGCGCCTCCATCGCCGCCGCTGGCCTCGCCACAACAGTCGCAGCTTTCACTCTTGGGTGAGTGCACCGCCTGCTGTCCTGGCAAGAGGTGACCAGCTGCCGCTGCTGCGCTCTCGGCTTGGTACAGCCGTGCAGCCGTCTTGCCCATTCGCAGCGTTAGGTAGCACAGCAGCGGGATGAGCAGGAAGGTGACTGCCCAGTTGGGGAGCAGCTGGTTGAGCAGCACGCCTGCAGCAGACAAATGGCAGATAAAACTGGGGGCAAGTTGTGGGCCGAAAGGTAGCGCCCAGCCAAGCAGCTGAGATGCGAAGGGCTAGAGCCAGATTGCTCTCAGCTTATAAAGAATGGTGCATGGGTTTGCGCCCAGCCCAGGCATGTGCCACGCCCCTCATCGCCGCACCCGTGTTGCACCCCAGCAGCAGGGTGGGGGTGAGCACGAGGGCCAGGCTGTAGTCAATGAGTGGGCGCCGAGGGTCGGCAGGGTGGTGCTGGTGCACAACACATGCGACAGACCCAAGGGCGCCACCCTGCACAATGCATGGCAGACAGCCATGACGCTGTGCTCATCAGCAGGCCCATGCGCCGGGCAGGCATTGCTGACCTGGCATGTTGGCTCTGCAAGTTGCTGCTAATGCTCCGAGCATTTTCATACATAGCCAAGCACATGTTTTCCGGCTTTGCCCAGCTCACCGCAATGACGGCTTGAGAGAGGGCAGTCGAGTCCTTGATGTCAAACCCTAGCCCCAGGTACATGAGGGGCACAATGAAGGCGCCTCCGCCGATGCCAGCGCTGTTGGCCAGTGCTGCGACCTGTGCAGCAGGAGGCAGGCGGGCCAGGGTGCGGCAGAGTAAAATGCAGTGAGCTGGCGGATGGTGCATGGCGGTAGCAAGTGGGTGGGTGGTGCAGGCAGCAGTGCAAAGGCATGCCACCAGGCAGCACTGAGGTCCAGTGTGCTTGTGCAGGCTCACACTTTCCAGCATATCCAGACCAACTGTTACGCATAGACTGCAGCAGCAGCTTACCACCATGCAGGCAGCCAGTGCGCTGGCCGTCTGCCCATCAAACTCGAGCGGGCGGTCGGCGCCGCTGCTGCGCTGCTGCTGTAGGGCGGCGGCCGGTACGACCTCTTCCTGCTGCTGCTGCTGAGATGCCGGAGCCTGTTCCACTGCCTGCTCTGGTGCTGCTCCCAGCAGGGAGGGGGCTGCCAGCACGGACAGCTGCTGCCGCTGCCGCTGCCGCCATGCATGCTGCGCCTGCAGATGCGCCTCGGCGGCCGATCGTGGTTGCTCATGATCCGACGCCTCTGTGATGTTGCCAGATCTTAGCTGCAGCTGACTATCTAGCTGCCCATGGCCGGCCAGTAGCAGCAGCGCGGCAGCAGAAGGCACGAGGAGGGCTTCCGGGCGCACAGGCCAGGGCAGGCCCAGCGGCGCATCCCTGCTGGGCGCCTCCCGCCGAAGCACCTGCCGAAGCGGATGGGAGGCAGGGGCCGGGGGTGAAGGCAGGTGTTGCCTGCATGGCTCGCTTTTCGATGTTAGATCATCATCACAGTCTGCTGGCGGGGCTGCGTCGCAGAGGCATGTACGGATGCATCTCGCCTCACCTGCACATGCACACGGCGCGGCGAGCGGCGAGCCGCAGGGCGGCGGGCACCATCGGCCGCAGGGGCGGGAGGCGAGGACGCCGCGCAACGGAACATGAGCTCCTGAGGCCAGCTCAACAGCAACAGCAGCAGCGCGCGGGCTTGCGCGAGCCACAGTCGAACTTGCGGAGCATATGCACCGGGCTTTGCAAGCCTTCCCGCCGCTGCTTTCACGTCGCGTTGCAGTAGAAAGGCGGGAGGCGTCGTGGGAGAGGGCCGCTGCCCGGATCGGATTTAAGCGGTTGGACGGCACCCAGCTGGTGGGGCGCGGGGACGTGCCTGCGAGTGACGTGGCGGCGGCGACGATTGCTGAGCGCTGCAAGTTGGTTGTGAGGCGGTGGGCCCGAGTACCTCACTATCTGCCATAACAGCGTCCCTCGGAGTTTTGGCCTGCTCCAGCCGTGCCATACATGCGCTGCTCAGGTTCAAATGCAGCCCGCCGGCGCCCTGCCTGCGGGTGCGATCGCATGCATGCCCTCCCGGCCAACCTGTGGCAGTCTTTGGGCACAGACTCAATCACTGATCGAGAGCAACCTGCACCACAAACACCCAGAGGTTGCATGGACCCCCAAGTTACTGAAATGCAAAATGGGACTGCACAAGCTCAGCAGGCAGCTGGAGAGCGGCGGTCAGCGCGGGTCAAACTGGCCCATGTCGCAACAAGACAGTTATCCATGCATCGTTCCGCCCCGAGACCGCGACTCCTGTGGTCAATTGCGACCTTGTAGCCCATCCTCTCAGCGTTCTAAGGAGTGCCAGCCGCTCTCGCTGCCGCTGTTGACCGGGGCGGCATGGCCGGGCGCCGCGCTGCCGCCCTTGTGCTGCTGGCGGGCCTGGCGGGCGTTGCGCACGCCGGCGTGATCGCCGTGGGCAGCCTACAGTCGTGCGTGAACGACGGCACGGTGAGTGGAGCGGCGCCTGCGCCCAAGCTTGCATGGCGCTTGCCCTGCCTCACTTGCACGCGCTGCCTGCCATTGCAGAACGCNACCACGAGGCTGGAGTGCCAGAAGAAGATCGTGGTGTCGATAACCATCGAGGACAGCAGCCTCTACCAAACCGAGGAGCTCAGTTTCAGCGTCTCGTGCGTCAACAGGTGCATGGAAGGCTCTAAGATCGCGGCTGTAATTCGATCGGATTGCTAGCGCCTGCACCCGTTACTGCCGCCACCGCCGTTGCCGCTGCCGCTGCCGCCAGCTGCCCTGCCGCCGCCGCTCACCCTCCTCCCTTCCCGCTTGCTGCAGCACCACTGGCAGCTGCCCCTGCGGCTGCGACTACACAAAGGACCCCGGCTGCAGCTGCCGCAACCTGCAGCAGGACATCCGCGTCTCCCTGCAGAAGACGCCCGTCTATGCCTCGTACCCGCTCACCGCGCACCGCACTCCGTTTAATGGCGCGACGTACGAGGTGCGCGCGGGCGGGTGAGGGTGCCAACAGTGTTAGCAAATTCTGCATGCGTGTGGTTGCGTTTACAGCGAGCTGCTGGTGTCAGTGAACAAGGGTAGCATGGGCTGCCTTCACCTGGCCGGCGTGATGATGCCGCTTTGCCTGCCGCGCAGCGGCGTCTCCTGCGCGTTCCGCACACCCTTCCACCGCCGCCCTGCCCTTTCCGCCTGTGCTTGCAGTACGCCACGGAGGTTGGCTACTGTGAGGATGGAGAGTTTGCCCAGTTCCCCACCTGTGGTTGGGCCACGAGTGCTGAGTTCCCAACCGGCATCCCGTGAGCTCCTTGTGCTGTACTGCTGCTTGCCTTCCTGCCGATAGTTTTGCTATGCAGTTGCGCTATTACGATTTGCCAGTCTGCTGTGACTACTGCTGCTTGCCTTTTAGTTCAGTACATGCAGTGTCCGTTCTTGCGGCCCGCCCAGTCTGCTGTGCTACCGCCCCGATGCAACGGCCACCATTGCACTGCGGCGGCCCTGTGCCTTTGCCCTGCCTGCGGTTGCTCGTGCGGCAAGGATGCCCCTGCAAACCCGCCGTGTCGCCTGCCCTGTCCGGCTGCAGCTTTTCGCAAGGCTTTTGCTGCACCTGCTTATCCTACAGCTCAACCGACCTCAAGCGGGGGGCCATTCAGTGTGGCGGATTCCTGGGCTGGGGAAACACGCAAAGCGCGCACTGCCTGCGGTTCCACCCCGACTGGTGGCACGCGGTGAGACTTGCCTATTGCTTGGGAAGTGCACGCTGGCGCCTGCAGAACGTGTGGCGGATGGGTGACCCTGCGAGTTGCAGACAGCCCTGCGCAGATGCTGCACCGCAGCGCATTCACGCGCAGGCGCTGTCTTGTAAGCAATGCTCCAACAGCACATGCGTGCTGCCTCCCTGCTCCCCATTTCCAGGGCTTCCGAATCGGGGAGTTTGCGCTCAAGTTCCGCATCAACTTGAACGTGACGACTGTCACGCCAGCTCCAGCTGTAAACGGCACAGCCTCCAACGGGACCTCCAGCAGCGGCGGCAGCCCGCCGGGGGCCCCAGTCGCCAGCCCCCCGCCANCCCAGCAGCGGCAGCAGCAGCAGCAGCAGCAGCAAAACGGAGTTGCTGACCCTCTCGCCCTCCCTACCGTACCAGCGGGATGCCACCAAGCGCGTCTCGGCTCGGCTGGTGGGAGACATGGTGGGATACCAGCAAGAAGCTCAGCTGGACGGCAAGTGGCTCATGATTCCGTTTGGTGCCGGTGAGTACAAGAGGGAGAGATTTTTCGGTGTTTGTATGGAGCTTTGGGTTGGGTGCGAGTGGATTGGTTGGGCGCATGCTCTTGCATGGCAGTGTGCATTGCATGGCGCGAAGCAGCCGGCAGCCATGCAATCCTCCATGTCTCTATCCTGCAGGCGTCTCTCAGTCGGCGTATCAGGAGTACCTGCCTTACAACCGAGACAAGTGGATGATCGTTGAGCCGACCCAGGTGTCTGCGGATGGCACAGAGTGCAACAAGATCGGCACCAGCTACGCGTGAGCGCCCTGATAGGGGTTTGAGCAGAGGAGCACGGGTGTGGGCAGCGCCTGCAGCTGCAGGGCAGGGGCCAGCTGCGTGTGTAGTGATGTGAGCCTGCTTGCATGTTGGAGCAGTCTTTCAGGCATGGCCACACCCCTGTGGTCTGTCCTCTCGCCTGCCTGTCACAGCGGCACACCCGCGCCCGCTCGGCCCTCCCTGCTGCAGTGCATTCCGGAACGCGCAGGGCTCCAACGCGTGCCGCTCCCCGCAAAACAGCTGCTTGGCCAACCAGCTGATTCACCTTCACGCAGCCGACATTTCCCGCATCAACAGGGGTGAGGACTGCTTTGGGAAATGACCTTGCATGGCAGCGGCGGCTGGGCAAATGAGCACACAGCTGTGAAGAGCATTGCTACACACTGGTGCACCTGCACCTTTGCTTCATCCTGCAGGTGAGACACCCCTGTACCGGATTGGGAGGTACGGCGGCGGCCCTCAGAATGGCGAGCAGGCAAGAGGTGACCTCGTCTGCATGTGTCAATGTGCTTTTGGCCCCCATTGCCGGCTGTCTTATTGTGCCGCTGAGAGCTGGTGCGAAGCCGACTCCCTTTTATCACAGCAGCCATTGCTGCACTCATTCTTCGTGCGTCAACCTTGCATCGCCCCAATGAGCTGCAGATCGATTTCAACCCCAGCACCGCACAGCTGTCCCTGAACCTGCCCGTCCCCGGCATGCGGACCAGCGTTGTATCCCTGTCGGTTGCTGCCGATGATGTTCAGTTTGTTGTGAACAACTCCCCAGCCAACATCACCCGGGCTCAGGTGCGTGCTTGCCTGCCAACTGTGTTTGGCTGCATGTTGTGCAAATCTGCACTTGACTGGCCTGGCTGCTCTTGCCTCGATGGATCTGCCCCACGGCAGCCCTGCACTGCCGTGCGGCTTATTCTGGCGAGGCGTCCTGCTGTGCCAGGCTGGCTGATTTTCCTTGGTACCCCGCTGACGGCAGGTGTGCACGTATGGCGGCAAGATCTGCGGCGGCTTTGAAGCCATGACAACCCAAGGCTACCTTTACGGTGAGGGGCTGCACTGGTAGCACCTGCTTGGGGGTCGCAGGCTGCAACCATGGCTTTGGCCATGTGCCACCCCAGGCCACCCGTTCAGCGTGTGCAGCCGCCGACTTTCCTTCCCACCAGCTGCCACCTCGCTGTTGCCTCTGGTGCCTGACGTCGCTGCTGCTGTTGCCGCTGTGGTGCTGTGCATCTGCCATACCAACCTATCACAAGTTTTGCAAAACTTTTGCCTGCAGTGGATGTGAGAAATACGGGCTATGTGGCAGCCAGCTACATTGTGGGCGTCACAGAGTGCACCGGCGGCGTGATGCCTATTGTGGTGCGTTGAGTGATGTCCTGCAGTGCCGCTGCACTGCTGCTGCTGTCGCTGCTGCTTTTGCTGGTAGGTTATCTGGGTGGCGTGTGCTGTTGGCACCTGCAGCACTGCCCCCAAAGAGATGTGGCTGCGGAGAATTCACTCGCATGTTGTGGCCCAACCGCCCCTACCCGTCTGCACATGCAGGCCCAGCATGCAAGCATCGATGCCCAGTCCACCGCGACCCTCATTTTCCAGCTGCGCATGGAAACGGATCAGGCCACCAACAGCAGCTGCAAAGGTGCGGCGCGCTGCACCTGTGCAGCATGCTTGATCTGCTAGAGGATTGTGAGCGGCAGCTGTGCATCTGCAGCAGGGTTCCGCCCTGGTTCCGCCAGCCAGTGGCAAGTTTGGTTACGACCGAGTGCCCCGCATGCCCCACCCTGCAGTGTCTGTCACCGATTCGCTGGGTGGCGTGGCGGCCGCTCAGGGTTTCAGCTTCTATACCAATGCCACCCAGTACGAAAAGCCGCCCAACCAGTCCGAGGTGGATGGAGAGGCGAGTGGGGCAGTCACTGTGTGTTCTGCGTTCTGCCCAAGCTTGCAGGCTGGGCACATCTCCATTGCCGGCGTTGCAGCTGACCATAGTCTCACTGCCGTTATAAACTGGCCATGCTGCTCATTGCTGCAGAACCCGCCGCCTGGAGGCCCCACAACCGATTGGTGCCAGAAGGCAAGCTTGGCTGGCCTGGCTGCAATTTGGATGTGCGGTTTGCAAGCAGCTCATGGCTCTTTCGCACCCTGCTTATGGGTTCGCTTTACGCCCATGCCGGATTGCAGGTCTGCCCCAACATTCTGGACCTCAAGTGCTCAGCTCTCAAGGGCTGCTTCGGCCGCCTGTCCAAGGCAAGTGCCTTGTGCCCGCGGCCAGGAGTGCTGCCAGGGTCCCAGAACAGCGCATCGTCATACCCCATTGTTGTGCATGCATCAGCAGCCTGCATTTGAACCTTTTGTACCAGTCATTTTGCACGCAGCAGTTGTCAGGCCACACAGGCACAACAGCTCCCGCCACATGTGTGTGGGAAGTTGATGTTCCTGCCACATGTTGTCCTGGCCGCAGGGCATTGCCACCATTGTGGGCCCGCTGACCGCCCTGCTGGCGCTCGTGTTTGCCTACCGCACTGGATACCTGCAGCTGCTGTTCAGGGCGGTGGCGGCTGTGCTGTTCACCAGCCGCCCTGCCGCGGCCAGTAAAGCCAGCAAGGGCAGCAAGGGCAGCAAAGGTGACAGCAAGAAGAGCAAGCGGCGGCAGGCAGCATCCACCAGCGAGGGCGAGGAAGAGCGGGATGGAGCTCAGCGGGGCAGCGCCAGCCAGCAGAGCGTGCAGGTCAAAACACCTTGGCCGCCCTCCGCTGACGAGCCTCCGTCTGATGCGATCGCCGCGGTGCGCCTGGCTTCTGAGAGCGGCGGGCAGGTGCCCAGCGGCAGCGGCGGCGGCGGCGGCAAATGGCCCGCCAGCTGGCAGATGCAGCGGCAGGGCAGCGGCAGCTTTGGGCGTGCCCGGGCCTCTCTGGCGGCCGCCGTGCAGCAGGCGCACGACATGCTGGCCTCGCTGCGAAACATGGTCACCAACCCACTGGCTGTCCCAGAGAATGAGCAGGCGCAACAAGAGCCGCTGCCCGTCCGGGTGGCCATGCCAGCAGCCTACCCCGCCCCCCAGCCAGCGGCAGTCGGCAGCCCAGCACTTGCAGCCGGCTGGGCAGCGCTGCCCCAGGCCTCCCCGGTCCTGCCCTACAGCAGCCGCAGCCCTGCAACTGTGCCGCTGCTGGCGCCGGCGCAAGCCGCTGAGCTGCCGCCAATGCATGCGATGATGCCAGCGACCGCGCCGCCGCTGCCGCCTGGCATGGTGGCAGTGCCCGGCCTGGCGCAGCAGGTGGCCTCACCAAGCCTAGCGGCAGCATACGCTGCTGCTGCGCAGCTGCAGATGGCAGCGCTATCGCCCCCTGCGGCCCTGTCCCCGCCTGCTGCGGCACCAGCCCCGGCAGCTGCAGGGCCGCCACCAGACTGGCGGCCGCTGGTCCCTGCAGCCAGCGGCAGCACCGCGCCTCCATGCAGCCCTGGGCAGACGTCCATCTCTCTTGCCCAACTGCTGGGCACGCCCCAAGCAGGTCCCGTTGTGCCGGCAGCGCTTGATCCTTCTGCGCCGGCACCAGGGGCCGCAGCGGCTGCTGCATCGCCTGGCTCCATCGGGGCCGCTGCAACGCGTGCAGCGCTCGAGCAGCAGCTTCGGCAGGTGCAGCTGCAACGCCAGCAGCTGCGGGAGCGCCTGCAGCTGCAGCAGGGTGCTGTGGTGCCGCCGGCCAGCGGGACTGCGCCGCAGATGCAGCACCCGGGTGCGCAGTGATTGCGCAGGGCTGTTATGATACTGCATGTGTAATATTCTTCACCTCCATGTCAGTTGAGGGCTGTAGCAAAGGACGCAGGGCACAAGTGATGCACCCAGTCGCTCAGGCCAATAGTACTGCCGCTGACGTGGCTGGCGGTGGCTCACTGGGCAGCCGCGGCTGGGGCGAGGCACACACAGCGCACGCCCGTCCCATCGCGTCGTTTGGCAGCGCGCTCGCCTGCAACTCTCCCACGCCGCCCCTGAAGCGGCGGCTCCCTCACTCTCGTGAGCCTCTTGAGGGGCCGCCAAACAAGCTCTCGGGCGCGCGCAGCAGCTGTGGAGCCGCACAGCAGCGCGCAAGCCCAGCAGGCGCGTGGGCCCTCCCCAGCTGGTGAGGTGAGCCGCTTGCAGCGCCCGCCGCCGCCTGCTCGGGCTTGGTGGCACGCGCGGTAGCTCGTTGCTGCGCACAGCAGGCCGCCCCAACGCAGCGCGACTGCCGCCTGCAGGGTCGCACCCGTTTGCCCCCGCTAGCCGCGGCCGCACCGGCGGGACAACACACGGCATGGCGTGGCTGAAGCCGGGCCAGGCCCCCGCGGGGCTGCCCCCCTTTGCGCCGCGGCCGCCGACGGTGGCGGCACCGCTGTGCAGCAGTGGGCGGGCCGGCAGCTTGTCCAGCGAAGGCGCCCTGCCCTCGCACTACAGCACCGACACGCAGCCGTCCACGCTGGAGGAGGAGGAGCTGAGCCGGGAGCTGACCATGGAGCTGCTGGAGGACTTTGCACTAGAAGAGGGGCGGTCTCGCCGCGGCTCGGCACACCCCTCACGCAAGCCCAGCAGCGGCCTGGCGACGTCAGAGGGCGCGGCAGCGGCAGCGAGCGGTGCAGCGGACGCACAAGCAGCGGCGGACGGTCAGCAGGGAGGGGAGGATGTGGGCGACGAGCCGGCGGCCTCCCCAGAAGCACTGCAGCCCTCGCTCTACGATCAGCTGGGCGGCGGCGTGGCAGTCAAGGTGCGGCAAGGGCTGTGGGTGGTTGCCTTATGCCGAATCACAGCACCGATGCTGCGGGCAGATGAAGGGACTGGTTGTCTCGTGGCTACTGGGCTGGGTGTCGAGACTGGTGCTTTGCAGCTGCTGCCGTCGCCCGCCGCCTCCAGAACCATCCGCAGCCGCCCGCCCCCGCCCGGCATGCCCCTGCATGTTCCAGCACCTGTNGCTTGCAGCCTNGCACCCGCACTTGCATTAGCCTCCNAACTGCTACCTCAATCTTCCTGCCTGCATGCTGCCATTGGCCATCCCTGCTGCTTCCATCTGCTGCCTGCTGCAGGCGGCTGTCGCGACCAGTCAMKC
>JADXDR010000068.1:679113-702406 GCA_025026875.1 Chlorella ohadii
CKMYCSGGNGCTGMNGRSACSCAGCRTGCTTSARMCCTCRNCAGATCRGCCARCTSCNNCTGRNCRRTSCTGSRCWRMCCRGCAGGCSGTGGTSGACCAGTTTTACCGGCGGGTGCTGGACGACCCGCAGCTGGGCCACTTCTTCCAAGGCGTGGACATGACCAAGCACACCCGCAAGTTCCTGCTCTTTGTCACCTACGTGCTGGGAGNTGCGCTCTTTTCTTCCATCCGTACTTAGTTGCGATGTGTCCTGCGCCATTGTTCCTGCTCTTCGTCGCACACGTGCTGGGAGGTGCGCTTTGCTACATGCTTCGCTGTGCAGTTGACTGGCGGCGTTTGGGCAGGCTGCACGGCCCGCTTGGAGCTCACGCAAGCAACTCATGGGCGCTGCCCAGGCTGGCTCAGCCTCCAGGATTCACAGCTCCTCTTGCCTGCCCCGCCTCTTTCCACAGGCCCCGACGAGTACCTGCAGCTCAACCCGCAGCCCTGGCCCGCGCTGTACAGCGTGCACGAGGAGCTGATGCGCAAGTACGGTGAGTGCACACAGCAGTGGGTTGGCCTTTCTTGCTGCAATTGTTGTGCAGAGTGCACGAGGAGCTGATGCGCAAGTACGGTGAGTGAGCAAAGGCAGTAGGTGTGCTTTATCGGCAGCCAGTGGCGTGCCGTGACGGCAGCAAGCCTGTGTGTGTGCAGCATGCTTTGGCACCTGATTCAATGCCTGTGCACTGCGCTGTGGTTGGGATGCTAAAGACCAGGCTGTCCATCAATCCCAGCGAGTGGGCTGTCTATCTGCTGAGATATCAATCCCAGCGAGCTGGGCTGCGTTCCAACCGCTTGTTTGCCCCTTCTCTCTGTGCAGGGCTGCGCGAGCTGCACTTTGACCTGGTCAAAGTCCACTTTGGCGAGGCGCTGCAAGACGCCGGCGCGCCGCAGGTGACTGCTGCTCCCTGCCACGGCTGTAGTTGGAGGGTGCAGGCTGTTTGGTCACGGCCGCTGCCCCCGTGCCGAGGCCGCACGTGCGCTGTGCACGGTCGCCTGCTGCGCTGAGCCATCCCGCGGCAGATGCTGGGCCCATCAGCGCCTGCAGTGCCCCTTCCTGCCTGGCGCCCTCACTCACACCTCCTGCCCTGCCCTGCTGCGCCTCCCCTGCTTTTTGTCTGCAGCGCCTTATAGACATGGCCCTGGGAGTGGTGGAGACGACTCGCCGCATCATGTTCCCTGCTGGCGGCGCGCACGAGCAGGCCGTTGCTGATTTGGAGGCCGCCAAAGCGGCAGCCAAGACGGGGGGCTGCCCTGCTGAGTACCAGGTCTGATCCTACCGACTCAACATCGGTGCCATCTAGCAATGGTGCCATCCAACAACCCTGCCACAGCTGTAGCTCTCTGGTCTGTTCAACATAGCAGCCGCCGGCGGGAATGCTTCGTTTCCCGTCCCACCCACGCCCGTGCATGCACACCCACTCGCGCCCATACACACACCCCACCCCACCGCCCCTGTATTTTCCTATTTATTTTCCCAAATCAAAGCCTGACCAGCACCGCCCCTCACCTGCCCGCATGCACGCGCCGTTCAGATGCCCCATCCTTCTTTCCCCAGCCGGCCGCTCTCTCAGCCACAGCGCCGCCGGCCCCCCTGTCTGCCTGCCTGCTTTCCCCCCTCTGTGCACCGCCTTGCGCCATGGCAGTGTGTGTCATGCGCCCTCTGGAGCGCTCTTTGCCTGACCGCGCACTTGGCGCCTTTCTTCCTCCTTTTTTCCCAACCCCAAGATGCCTCGCCCTCTCTCCCGCCCGCCAAATCCCCCATGCATGCCCCTGCTCGATCCCCCCCCATAGACCCAAACACAATGCATACACACTGTATTCGCTACCCCTAAGTTATTCACGTATTGTGCCCACGGGGCCCCTTTGATGCACCGCATCTTCCCTTTCCAACGCCGACCGGCAATTAGGGGCCGCTAGCAGAAATGAGTTTGTAACAATTGCGCTTGCGCTTGCATCAGTGGGGGCCAGCGGATGGGCAGGCAGTGGGGCGAGGTGTCGAGGAATGCTGAGTTGATGGTGGGACAGATCTGCTCAAAAGAGGTGCGCGAAAAGACGGCTGGCTGCAAGTGGTGGATGCAGGTGGGTGAGGCTCCAGGTAAGGAACGTGAGAAGACAGTTGCATGCAAATGGAAGTATTGCAGGTGGGTGAGGCTCAAGGCTCAGCGGCTGCGCATTTGCCCAATGATTGGAGATGATGGGCAGCAGCAGCTTGGCGCAGGCGGGCTTGTGCAGAGCGGCCGCAAACCGCAGCAGCTGGGCAATACAACAAGGCGTCATATGCGCCCATGCAGTGCAGCATTGTGGAGCCGCTCAGTACGGCTTGGGGGATCCAGCCACGTAAAACTGCTGTGGCGTCGGCTGGCGGGAGACCATGAACTGCTGCGTGGGGGCAGCCATTGCGGTCGTCTGCTGGCCCGCACGGGCGGCCTGCATGCGCATCTGCAGGCAGCGAGCAGGAGGGGCGAGGGCGGTGATGGGAGCTGGGCAGGCATGCGCTGCGCCTGGACGTGCAGGCTGACTGCAAGCGGGGCTGTCATACCGCTCGGGAGCTCGGGAGCTGGCCGGCCGGCTGCACCTGGCATCAAACACAAACCATTTGCCAACATGCGTAACAACCCAGTCAAGCACAGCGCGTCCCACCTGCAGCTCGCGCGCCTCCTGGCACAGCGAGCACCGCGTGCAGCAGAGGTGGGTGCAGCAGTCGCTGGAGCCGCAGCAGCCCTGCGCCTTGAGCCCAAACATGTCGCGAATCTTGCGCCGCGTCTCCTTGGCCACGCAGCACTCCATGCAGCACAGGCTGAGCACGCAGTAGCAGCAGCAGTCGCCGCAGCTGCGGGGCAGGGCGGCAGGGAGGTGGGGTCAGCCAGAGTCAATCTGATGCAGGTCCAGAAGCGGTTGGCTGGTCACGCATCGCTAGCCAGCCCAGCTAGCTAGCCAGCCCAGCTAGCTAGCCAGCCCAAGCATGAGTGCATGTGTCTTCAGCGGCGGCGGCGCCGGCGGCGGCCGCGGGGACGTGCCGAACATGCCGCCGGGGCTCACCAGTCATCCCGCCCCTCCAGCAGCGCTTTGTTGTCGGCGTACAGGATGCAGGGGCAGAAGCAGCCCTGCAGGCACACACCGCAGTCCGCGCATGAGCATCCACCGCAGCATTGCCGGGTTTTGGTCTCCCAGCTGAACTGGTGCCCGAACTGGCTGAATCTCGGAGGTGCCTGCGCCATTTGTGGCGCTTGCCGGGCGTCGCAATGTACTGCTCGCTCGCTGGGCTCGCGGACCGGGGCGAACGGCGCAGGTTGGAGTGGACAAGGGCTTGCCGACGCGTGGGGGCAAGCGGTGGGCGTCGACCAGCACCGGGTCGGCGACCATGATGCCATGCGCCGACAGCGGCAACCCAGCGCGAGCGGCAGGCCCCATCGGCGCTCATCGCTGTTCTCGTCCCCAAATGTGACCGGCGGGCTGCTTTGCGGGTCACCTGCACGCGTCAAGTGAGCTCCTTGTTCCTGTCGTGGCCTTGTCCGCGGGTGCAGGGAATGCAGCGGACGTGGCCGTGCCACAATAAGTAGTGCTTGACAGCCGAGGTGCTTCAGTGGCAGCAAGCAAGAGATTCAGTAGGGGGAAGCTGTGGAAAGCAGGTATTGGGGTAGGAATGCTGAATTGGAGGAGATGGAAGTACGCGGGGAGGTACGTGCTCAAGGGACAGGTGTACTTGGAAGGGGTACACTTGATGCTGCAGAAATGCCATGCGCTGGCACCTTTCTCAGCTGGCGTGCGGCGCTTTTTTCACAGCCGCCGTGGCAGCAGCTGCAGGAGCACCGGCGAATGATGCTCCGCCTGGCCCTGCCGCTGCATCGGCCCCGCCGGCGCGCTGCCGCAGCGCTGCTCGTGTGGCGGCCCGGCCGTTGATGGCATCTATCATGCTGGCTGCCACCTCGGCATCAGGCACCTTGACTGTTAGCCAGCCGTCAGTGCCCAGGCGCACCGACACACCCTGTGCAGCAAGCAGAGGGGCGCAGGATGTGGGAGGCTTGCGATGGCATTGTGCATGTGAGCATCATCAAGCAAGCAGGTGCCAACACGGCATGCATTGATCATGGCAGGCCGCAGCCAGAGCTCAGCGGCGGCACTTGCAGGGCGCAGCAAGCGAACAGACTCACCGTGTCATCCCGCACAGCGCGCACAGCGTCTGCTGCCTCCACAAAGATGGTCTGCCCCGCGCCCAGCACCCACAGGTGCTGCAGCGATGAGGCCAGGCCTACGCAGCCGCTCTGCCCGGTCAGCACCCAGTTCTTGCACCAGCCGTTGCTGGTGGTGCTCAGCACCACAGGCAGCGCGTCCCAGCGCAGCAGTTTGTCTGCAGCAGAGGGCAGGGTTGGGGAGGTGCAGGATGAGGGGAGGCATGACAGCATTGCACTGCTAGGGCCGCCTGAACACAGGTGCAAACACTGCATTCGTCCCCCTCTGCTGGCATCATGGCCAGAGGCCACTCCACTCACAGTCTCCGGGCGACAGGTCAGATTCTGCGGCACCCAGCTGCTGCCGCTGCTCCGCCGGCGGCAGCTCGCGAGCGGGAAGGAAGCGCCGAGTGCCAAACCTGCCAGGGTCCATGCGAGGTCGGTGGNTGGGNTTGGGTGCATCAACGCAAGGGCCAGGCTGAGCACATTGCGCAGGCCGGGTAGGCATGTGCACCAACCATGCCATCTATGGTATCCATCTTGTTTGCACAGCAGCCATGTCAGATGTACTTCATTAGCATGATTCTAATACAGCCATGCCATGTACGCCCACCCAGCTCACTTGGCGCGGATGGCTGCCAGGCGGGCCTCGCGGGCCGCGGCATCGCCCTGCCTGCAGCCGCCGCCTGCGAGCGCCGCCMCCCCGCTGCCCTCAGCAAACAGCGCTCGCTCGACGGGCTCCTCGCCCTCGGCTGCCTGCGTGCCGTTGCCGCCATTGGCCAGCGGCGGGCTCTGCAGCCATTCGTCSGGCAGCGGGGGGCCGCCCGCKGTGCGCTGCCGCTTGCTGCGAGCCGCTGCTGCCGCCGAGGCGGAGCTTGGGGATGGCCCGGCCGCCTGCTGCTGCGGCTGGCCCTCGAAGATACATGCTAGTCGTGCCACAGTGCCCGGCGGCGGCAGGGGGCGTGAGGGCGATTTGGTGGCCGCAAAGGTGGTGGGGTTGTCGTCCGGCTGCTGCACTGCTGCTTCCGATTCAAGGGCGGGCTGAACACCCAGCAGCGGGCGCATGGGGATGCGGGGGACACGGGTCAACGAGGTTTGGGGGAGCCCGCGAAGGGAACACCCAGCCCAGCGCTCCAGTAGACGGTGTGTGGCAATGCAAATGCTGGGGTGAGCGCGATGGTGCAGTCTAGGCTGCTCAGAGGGCCACCCTCCAAACTCACCGCCAGCGCTCTGCCGCCCAGCGGCCGCATTTCAGGCCAGGGCACAACATCTGCTGCCAACTGCCTGACTGCCTCCCTGCATCACCCGTCCTGCTGTTGGCAATGGGCCTACACAAAATCGTAAATCAAATAGGGCACCGATTTGCCAAAACCAGGAGAAAACGGGCCGGTGCGCCGGCCGCCAAGAAGTGCAATGCGATTCGGGTTCGGTGCGTCAGTGTGCCGGACAGTGGGGGTGGAACGGGAGAGCTGGGAGCAGAGAGGGAGGGGGTCGTTGCGTTGGCAGCTCACTGCGCGCGGCGGTCGCCGGGCGCTCACAGGGGCCAGCCGCCCGCGCCGCCCAGGAAGCCCCGGGCGGTGCCGGCAGCGGCGGCGGCGGGGGCCTTGGCTGCGCTAAGCCAGCAGAGGCCTCGTCCGGCGCAGCCACACCTGCAGCGTTGAGGGCCGCCTAGGGCAGGGCCGCTCAGGCCTCGTTGAGGGCAGCCACACCTGCAGGGGAAGCGGGCAGGGCAGCGGCAGGCAAAGGGTGGGCGGGGGCAGCGTGCGGAGGGGGGGGATCCGCGGCAGCAGCAAGCAGCGGCAGTACTGAAAGTCTTTGCCAGTGAGCATGCAGAGCCCAAGGCTGTGAAGCGGCAGCGGAGCAAGCCGGCCTCAAGGCAGTCTCTTCACTTTGCCAGCTGGACGCAAAGCTTCTCTCGCCCGCGGTGCCTAGCCTTCCCTTGGCACATCCTCCATGCACCAAAAAGCCCAGCAGCAAGCCAATACGCCTTGGAACAAGTGCACTCACCGGGCAGCACCTTGCCCTCCAGCAGCTCCAGGGACGCGCCGCCGCCGGTGGAGATGTGGCTCATCTTGTCAGCCACGCCCGCCTTCTCAACAGCCGCCACAGAGTCGCCGCCGCCTGGTGGGTGCATGGGAAGTGAGGTGGCGAGGTAAGGTGGTGAGCTGGGTGGACTTGGCTGAGCTGACTTGCTCGTGGGTTGCTGCCAGAGGCATGCGCTGGGCCCGCCAGGCAGGTAGCGCACGGCAAGGTGGCAGTCATCGCGACATTCCTTCCCTGGCTTGCCATTTTTACTAGTTCAACAGTGCTCACCAATGATGGTGATGCAGTCCTTCATGGTGGCCAGCTCGTCGGCAATGGCAAAGGTGCCCTTGGAGAAGGCATCAAACTGCAGGAGTGGGANTACAGGACGAGGCGAGGAGGCGGGTGAGCAGGGCAGATGCGGAACGCACCGAGCTAGCTGCTGAGCAGACCCCAAGACGGGCGGCAGCCAAATACACCGTGAGGCTGCTCCACATCAGGGCACGCTGTGCACAAGCCCGCAAGAGCCAGGCACGCGTTGAGCCGCAGATGGCACAGATAAAGTGAGCTGCTCAGCCCAAGCCAAGCATGGCTGCAGACCTGAACATGCCCGGCAAGAGCCGAGCCCCCAGCTGCAGCGCACCTCGAACACGCCCATGGGGCCGTTCCAGATCACGGTCTTGGCGCCCTTCAGGGTGTCCTTCAGCAGGTCGATCGACTTGGGGCCGATGTCCAGGCCCTGTTCAGCGCAGGCAGGCAGGAGGAAAACCGAGGTGAGTGAGTGGCGAGCTCTTGGCAGGCCGGGAGCGATCAGCAGCTTGCAGGTCAACGAGCAAATGCGGCATTCATGGACGGGCTTGCTGCCATGAGCGAGTGAGGCTGGCCAGCACAGGCCATGGCACGCGGTGTGGAGCAGAGCTCACTCCGGAGCAACCCGCTGGGTCAGAACATTCAACTCACCATCCAGCCGTCGGGGATGGCGGTCGCCTCCACCACCTGGGTGTTGGCGTCAGGGGCGAACTTGTCGGCCAGCACCACGTCGGTGGGCAGCACAAACTCCACGCCCTTGGCCTGCGGTGGGGAAGGGAGGGCATGCAGAGAGCAGGGATGAGTCAGAATGTTGCCGCCAATGGCTGGAAGGGCGCAACTAGCAGCAGATGCGTAGTCCGCCAGACGCTGCTGTTCTGGTTCATCCGCCCTGTTGCAGCTCGCCCAAGCCCACCTTGGCCTTCTCCTCCAGCTCCTTGGCCAGGGCCAGCTTGTCCTCCTCCACCAGGGAGGAGCCCACGTTCAGGCCGCGGGCCTTGTAGAAGGTGAAGATCATGCCGCCGCCCTGCAACGCAAAGCAAGACAACCGACGATGAGTGCAGGATTTGCAAGGCYCACCAGGGGGCAGAACCGTGTAGCTGCCACTCCCGGGGCTAGCCTTCCAGACCTGCACTACCCACTGCTCACCAGGATGATCTTGTCGCACTTCTCCAGCAGGGACTCGATCACGCCAATCTTGGAGGACACCTTGGAGCCGCCCACGATGGCCACGAAGGGGCGCTTAGGGGCAGACACA
The DNA here is from genome assembly GCA_025026875.1 of Chlorella ohadii. Classification (NCBI taxonomy): domain Eukaryota; kingdom Viridiplantae; phylum Chlorophyta; class Trebouxiophyceae; order Chlorellales; family Chlorellaceae; genus Chlorella; species Chlorella ohadii. Next base: position 686,911 of record JADXDR010000068.1, read on the forward strand.
GCGCCATCTGCAGGGTGGCGGTAGTTGGGCGGAGCGGGGCAGGTGGGTGGGTGGGTGTTGGGGTAGGTTTGCAACACCAGTCGCCGGCTGCATAGCATCACATTGGTAGCTCACCCAGCAAGTTCCCGGCTCAAATAAGAAGTCTGCCTGCTGCCGCACGCTGCCCCTCAGCAAGAAATGTGCAGCTCGCCGGCGCTTGCAATTAGATCACAACCAAAATCAACGCACCCAGGTAGTCCAGCTCCTTCTGCAGCAGGAAGCCGGCCACAGAGGGCTTCAGGTACTTGGTCACGCCCTCGGTGGAGGCGTGCGCGCGGTGGGCGGTGCCGAACGCGTCGTTCACGTAGCTGCGGGCAAGAAGCGGGCAGCAGCAGGTAAGTGTGTGCTCACACGGGCAGCTTGCGGCGGGCATAACGCGGCCAGCAGGCTGAAATGCTGCACTGCACAGACAGGCACTCCCCTTCAGCAAGCCAAGCTACAAGCGCAAACGCTGCACAACGTGGCTTAAGGTCCGGGTGTGCTGCGCTCACATGTCGGCGTTGGCGGCCAGCTTCTTGGCGAACTCGGCATCGTTCTTCTCCTCCTCGGGGTAGAAGCGCACGTTCTCCAGCAGCAGCACCTGTGAGCCAGGGAATCCACAAAGCAGACGTGGTGAGGCAGTGCAGGCGCGGAGCAGCTGCCTGCCGCAATGTGGGTGCAGCAGCCACAAAGGTGATGTGCGGGCAGTGGGAGGCAGCAGTGCCAACCACAAGGGAAAGGCCACATATTTCTGCCCCTCACCTCGCCGTTCTTCAACTCGGCGGTGGCCTTGGCCACGGCATCGCCGATGCAGTCGTCCACCTTCTTCACGGCCTGGCCCAGCAGCTCAGACAGGCGGGGCTGCAGAGATGAGGGAGAGAGCAGATTGGGGGCACAGGTCAGTTAGATGCATGCGCCAGGAAGAGGCCAGCCAGCCAGCCTGCAAACTGCTATGCACAAAGCCAGGTGCATCGCTGCGCCGTTCCAGGCGAGCAGGGTCCAGGCGAGGCATGCCTGGACAAGCACATCTACAGACAGGCACAGGCACAACACACGACAAACGCACCTGCACGGGGTTGAGGCGGAACTTGTCCTCGGGGCCCTTCTTGGGGCGGCCCAGGTGGGAGGTCAGCAGCACCTGCAGCACAAGACAAGTGACAAAGGGGCGGGTGGGTTTGAGGTCAGCTGCAAGCCGAGCCATGCGCGCAGCATGGCAGCAAGGAAGCATAGCAGGGGGCGGTCCCGGTCCAGGGTGCAGATCAGCTCCGCAGGCCGAGCTGCCCCCGCCTAGTGCTCCGCGGTGAACACCCCCTGCCACAGCCAAGGCTAAGCGCCTTCCTCTCAACTTGCTGTTGGGCTGAGCTGCCACCGCAAAGATGCAAAAAGTTCCTTGTTCAGCCCACCTTGGCGCCGTTGTCGGTCAGGTACTTGAGGGTGGGCACGGCGGCGCGGATGCGGGTGTCGTCGGTGATCTTGAGGTCACCGTCCAGGGGCACCTGCGTGTCGGGAATGATTTCAAGAGAGAGAAGATGATCAGCATGCCTGCGACAGCGATGGTGCTGCCAAGCGCTGGGCGGCCTGCTGCGGTGCGGATTGCCCCCGCTGCGCCAACGCCGCCTGCTGCGCCAACGCCCGCTCCGGCGGTCGCCACTCACGTTCAGGTCCGCGCGCACGAACACCACCTTGCCCTCCAGGTCAGCCTTGGACAGGTCGCCCACTGCGGCAGGAGCACAGCAGCAGCGACAGCKTGCTCAGCTGCCGGCATGTTGACACAAGTGCAGCAGCTGCAACGGGCGCTACCCCCGCGCGCCGGCGGCGGCGCGCGCTCCAGGCGGTGCATCGGCGCCATCGCCGCCGCCCGCGTCATGKCAGGAGCCGCCGCGACCCCTCGGTTTGCCCGCCGGGCCTCACCAGACTTCTTGGCCATGGCCACCACCGCGCGGGAGCCAGCGCCCTGCAGCCATGGGAGGGGCAATGCGCTATCCGGTTGGCCTAGATCTGCGTTTGTGCGCTCGGAAAGCGCGCGGATCGGGCCGCAGGCGCCCGCCCGAGCGCCACTCTCGGCCCTTCCCCGGCGCCCACCTGGGGGGCAGCCACGCGCTGGGCGACGGCAGCCTTCAGGGACTGCTTCTTCTGGGCCAGGGGAGCGGCCTTGAAGCCGGCGCAGGCCTGCACGCGCTGGGCGCCGCGAGCGCGGGTGGCCTGGGTGGCCTGGGCCACCACGGCGGTCTGGGCAGCGATCGCGGAGGCCATGGTGCGACTTGATCCAAGGGCAGACAGGGAAGATTGTGGCTGGGGAGGGGGCTTTAGCGTGAAGGCCGTGCTGCGCCAGCAAGGCCGCCATGCCTCAAAACGGGCCGATCGCGGCCGCCACGGTGTCCTGGCGATTGCTGGGGCTTGATACAAGGGCACCCAGGCCAGGAGCCGCACCCTGCGCTTGAACCAGCCGCCTCCCCGCTCTCCTGCTGGCCCTGTGCCCGTGGTATGCTCCAGGGTGGAACGGCACACGCTCCTTGAATGTCGCCGATCACGCCTGGGCTTGCAGCAGCAGCCGCCGACCTGGCGGCGGCGGCGGCCCTGCGCTGGTCCATCGCAGGTGTGTGCGCACTCTCTTCCATGTGCCTGCATTGAGCATCTGCTGCCTACATGTGACTCTACGATCACCAACCCTCTGCCCTGCAGAGCGCCTGCGCCACCCGACGCAGCAAGCAAGCGCCATGGCCACCGTGCTCTTGTGCGCCACGACCGCTGCCGCGCTAGCTGGGGCAGCCAGCCCGCTAGCCTCCCTCCAAAATCTGCTGTTGCTGGCAGCGGCAGCAGCAGCGCTGACCCCCGGCGGCGCTGCTCTCTCGGCAGTGCTGCTCGCAGCGGGGTCTGCTGACTGGTGGCCGGGCGCCGTGCTGCTGGCGGTGCGTTGAGTTGCATTAATGGCGGCATGGCTCTCCTGCATGAGCACCATGGGCCCTGCCGCATACCTTTGCCATGCCCAGCCCTGGCGCCACTGCGGCGCTCAATGCATGCACCATGCTGTGCTGTTGCTTCCATTGCAAGGCCCATTGTTGCTGCTGCCGCCGCCGCAGCCTGCATGTAGGTTAGTGTTGCCCACTTGGTGCCCTCCCCTGCCCGGTCCCTGCAGGTGCCGGTTTCCATGCTGGCTGCCCAGCGTGCCCAGCAGCCCGGCAGCAGGCCCAGCAGGGCACGCACACCACAGCAGGCGCCCCTCAAGCAGCTGGCAGCCTACTGGGTGCTCCTGGCGACCACTCTTGCCGCACTACTGCAGCTGGCGCGCCTGCTGCCGCCGCCCGCTGGAGCGCAGCTGTCAGCCCTGCTGGGCCTCGGCGGATGGCAGCCCTTTGTGCCGCCGCTGCAGCAGAGCAGTGGCAGCTCAGACCCACTGGCATGGGTGGGANGCGCGGGCCAGCCAGCAGCAGCTGTATCAGCACGGCGGGCCGCTGCTGCCGGCCACCTCGCTGCAGCCTGGGCTGGGCCTGCATTGGTACCTGCTTGCGCAGGCCTTCCCGCAGTTCAGGTGAGGTTGCAGGGGTGGAGCAGCATGGCTGGAGCGTTGGTNGNCCAGCAGCGTGACTGCCTTGGNCTGGCAGCTCCCTGCTGAGCTCGGTGTGCTGTCGGTTTNGCAGNCCCGCANCCTTTGCAGCANCTGTCACCTCACACATCACCCACCCATGCCCTCGACTGTGCAGGCCATTCTTCCAATACGTGCTGGCAGTCCTGCCGGCAGCCACCATGCTGCCGCTCGCGCTACGCTTCCCTGGCCGCCCAGACCTGCTGCTGGCAGCCGGCGCCCTGCTGCGCTGCATCCTGCACCCGCAGCCGCGCCTGGCCATGGCGGCCCTGTGGGCGGTGAGCTTCCAGGCTGTGCAGCCAGGGCTTGCAAGCAAGGCTGAGAGCGCAGCAGCAGTAGCACCCTCACAGCATGTGCTTGCATGGATGGCAGCATGTGGATGCAGGCAATGTGCCAGCCGCAGCCGGCCAGCTCTGCTGCTGCCATGCTTCGGCCTCTCATACATGCACCCTGCCCATGCTGCACATACTGCCGCAGGCGCTGCTGCCGCTGGGCCGCCAGCACTTGGGTGGCGGCACTGTGGTGGCCTGGTTTGGGCTGGGCCTTGGAGCGGCGCTGCTGCTGACGTCCGATGTCATGCAGGTGGGTGGGGTGCCAGGAGGTGCACAGCGTTTGCTGGTTTGCTGCGATTGGATGTCCCGGCATGCTGGCGTGCTGCCATCCTGTCATGCAGTCAACCCATGCCCGCTCTCAGAGCCGCCCACCAGCCCTCCTGCCCGCCTGCTGCATGCAGCTCTGGCTGGGCAGCGGCGGCGGCAACGCCAACTTTGTGTATGGAATGAACCTGCTCTGGGGCGGCCTGCAAGTGCTGCTGCTGCTGCGCCTGCTGCGCGGTGCTGCACGGGCCGAGGCGCAGCCAAGCGGTGGCAGCAAGGGCGAAGCTACAGCGGCGGGCAGGCAGCGGCAGGCGGCTGCCACTGATGCAGCAGTTGAAGCCAGCGGGCAGAAAGCAGACTGAGTGCCTCTGTTTGAGCTGCCGCCTCACCCACCACAGCTTTCCAACGCATGAAACTGGCAATGCGATGGGAAGTTGTATGTAAAGCAGCACATACAGCGCTTGTTTATGTGGAACATGCTGTGCAAAGCACCTGTGCAGACGACGCCGGCACACAGCCAGGCCAAGAGCGATTGTTGCAGCCAGCGTATTGGAGGGGGCTGTGCTGGCAGCTATTCTGTGCGCCGGCATTGATCCTCTGCATCCTGCAGCTCCGTTTTTGAAACTCCGGTCAGCTGTGCTGCCGCTGTTGCGCCCAGAGTCCTCCTGGCGTGCTGCAGCAGCAGGTGCCGGGGCGTCAGGCCCCAGTCTGTGGGTGCATCCAGGCTTGCACCAGCTGCCAGCAGCGCCTCCATCATTTCCGCCAGGGCGTATTTGCAATCGGGATCCGACAAATGCCAGTCGTCCTTGCGCACGTGCAGAGCCACAGAGTGCAGTGGTGTCCATCCATCATCGTCCGCTGCAGTCGCATCTGCACCTGCTGCAAGCAGCAGCTTCAGCACTTAGGCCTTGTAGAAAATATCACTCTCAGGCGAATCAGGAATGTCGCAATCTGCAGCGCAGTGCAGCGGTGTGCTGCCAGGGAGGAAGCCACGTTCTGAGCCGTGCCCCTCCCACTCTGTGCTGCGTGCATTGGGGTCAGCGCCAGCGTTCAGCAAGATTGGCACCATGGCCTCAAAGGTATATGTGCCCGCATATGCCGCAGCAAAGTGCAGCGCCGTCCAGCCAGAACTGTCTGACTTGTTCACAGCTGCCGGGTTCTTCTGTGCAGCCTTGAAAACTTCCTCGCCCTTCGCATCCCATCGAGCGAACCGCGCCAGGATGTGATGCCACTCAACATCCTGCATCAGGCATTGGAGGCACTGCCAGTCGTGAGGCAGCCACATAGGCCCAATCGATGGTGTCATCCACTGTGCAGCACGTCCTCTCACCGAATCATTGCTGTCCTGTGCCTCGCTGCCCGAGGGAGGCGGCGCGGCACATGGCGGCGGCGCCGGCGGGCGGGGTGCATGGCGGTCCAGCGACCCGCGCTGCAGATCTGTGAACCTTAAGGTGCATGCAGGGCGCGCTGCGCAGCTCAGAGCCAACATTGCTGCAGAGCTGGGGCCGGGAGGCGGGCAGCCTGCGGGCACTGGGGTCTGGAGGGCTGACGCGCAACTCAGCAAGTACCCGAGCTTTTAAGCAGTGACCTACTGGAGCCGATCAAGGCAGAGGGCAAGCGGCATCAGCCTGCCGACGTCAGCAGTGGGCTGGAAGGACCTGCAAGCTCAACAGCCGCCAATTGCGACTCTTCAGCATCTGTTGATCAATCTAGTTGCTCCTGCCCACGCCCCGACAGCCCCTGCGGCGTAGCTCGTGGCTATGTCCGCGCAGGCCGCTGCTGGGCGGCTGGCCCGCCTCACAGCCCATCTACAGACTGGCGCAGAGTCATCGAGCAGCTCTGCAGGCGGCCTGCAGCAGCAGCCCACTGCCGCCGCCGGTGGTGCCGCTGCCGCCTCGCCAGGCTCGCCGGCCCGCTCATTTCACCAGCGCTGCTTCAATTTCGAGCCTGGACGGCTGCTGCTGGACCAAGTGGCGATTGTGACGGGAGCCGGTGCAGGCATTGGCAAGGCGGTGAGTCCGGAGCGGCTGGAGACTTGTGCAGGGCATTGCGTGCCGCAGGCAGCTGGTCGCGCCATTGCAACCAGCTGCTAACCCTCGTTATGCTGCTGCTCTCGTTTCCCTGCAGACAGCCATCCTGTTTGCCCAGCAGGGCGCCAAGGTGGTGTGCAGTGACCTGGATGCAGCCAACTCCCAGGCAAGCACACTCCCTCTTGGTGGCGTCTCACTGTTCAGCAGCTGTGGGGTGAATGATCGGCCAGCCGCTTGGGAGAGTTTGGAACTGCTCCTCTATGTGAGCTGGCGCCTGATGTATGTTGCATGCCATGCCCTTGTGCGCCAACAGGCCACAGCAGACTTCATCCGCAACAGCTGCGGCTCGGCTATCAGTGTGGCAGGAGACGTGACTGACCCCGAGCTGCCGGCCAAGCTGGTGGCTGCTGCGGTGGACAGCTTTGGAGGGCTGCACATCCTGGTCACCTGCGCAGGTGAGCTGTTCGGTTGCACATATTGATCGAGTGGAACTGCTGCGGTGGACAGCTTTGGAGGGCTGCACATCCTGGTCACCTGTGCAGGTGAGCAAGTCCCTTCCTGATGCTTGCCAAATGTGGCGCACTGTGGGCTTGTGCGCACAGCGGGCGAAGCCCACAAGCTGCCGAGCTGCCCACGTGCACAGCAGGCATGCGCCGGTGCATGCTGAGCCGCCCTCACCCCCTGCCTCCCTCAATGTTTGATGTGGCCTCCATTTGTGGCAGGCTTCACGTGGGACGGCATGCTGCACAAGATGCCGCATGTTCAGCTAAAATCACACCCCCTGACTGCCTAATATTTCCTTGGCAGGCTTCACGTGGGACGGCATGCTGCACAAGATGCCGGGCAAGCAGTGGCAGACGATGCTGGACGTGCACTGCACCGCGCCCTTCCGGCTCATACAGGCGAGCGAGGGAGCTTCTAGCGCTTCAGCACTCTGCAGTGTCGGTGGTTCACAAGCAAGTTGCGCCTCGCCTGCTGCTCCCAGTCTGTGGCAGGGGCAGCAGGGGGAGCCCTTGCAAGTTTCCTCCTCCAGGCAGCCATGCCCCGCTGGACACGCCCCCTGGGCCTGCGTGCAGCCTCCCTGCCTAATGCAACCAACTTCCTCTCACCGAACCCTCTCACTAACAATGCTCTGCAGGCAGCGGCGCCGCACATGCGGGAGGCGGCCAAAGCAGAAATTGCGGCCAGCGGGCGGCCGCGCCCGCGCTGCATCCTCAATGTGTCGTCCGTGTCAGGTGCGCGCTGTGCATGCTGGGTGGGCATGCTGTGCGTGCTTTCGCACATTCTGCATCCTGGTGCGGTGTTTTGCCTGGTGGGCCGCGTCACAAGAATTCCACTGCCAACCAAGCATGTTCTACGGCTGCATGCAGGCTTGTATTCTGGCCCTTTCTCATGGACCTGTGCCCCTACCATCCCCTGCCCTGCAGGCGTGCATGGCAGCATCGGGCAGGCCAACTACGCCACAGCCAAGGCCGGTGTGGTTGGCCTCACCAAGGCAGTTGCCAAGGAGTGGGGACCTTTTGGTGTGCGCTGCAACTGCCTCACTTATGGCTACATCAACACCCGGTGCGCCGTCGCTGAGGTCTGCTGCTGCTGGTGCTGATGTGTGCCACTGTCTGCTGGTGTGCTCTACCGCCTGCGCCGCTCATAACCCCTTCTGGCCCTGCTGCCCGCTGCAGGCTGGTGCAAGGCAAGGAGAAGGGGGCGACCATCGAGGTGGATGGCGAAAAGGTGGCGCTGGGCATCCCACAGGCAAGAAGCTGATGTAGTGCACAGCGGCTCTGCTTACGGCACATTGTTGCATGGATGCCAATTTATCGCAGTGCTCAGTCTAGCTGAAGGCCTACTCGGGGTGCGCCACACCTACACCAGCAGTGCTCACCACCGCTGCCGCCGCCCGTGCAGGCCGACGGCGCGGCAGCCTATATGAAGCAGCAGATCGCGCTGGGGCGCATGGGCGCGGCAGAGGAGGCGGCGGGTGCCATGCTTATTTTGGCCAGCCCCTATGCTTCGTACATCAGCGGGCAGTCGATCGAGGTCACAGGCGGCGGCTGGCTGTGAGCGGACGGCTTGTATACGCCTAGTGCAGGCGCAGGGTGTGCTTGCTGTATGATCCTTCCTCTGATGTTGTATTTTCACAGTAACAGAGTACGTGCGGAGTTTCAGGGGCACAGTGCTGGCTGTGCAATTGGGTGCACATGGTTGGCATGGCGGGGGGCGCAGCAGGTGCTGAGCAGGCACCGTCGACGGCATTGGCCAGCATGGCTGGAGCCTCGCCGTCTCCCTGATCACACCGCTTCGATATTTAGGCTGGTTTACCTTGCAGCGGAGCCAGCGGGCCTCTGGGTTTGCAAGCTCGCCCGCCGGGTTGGCGCCTCCTGCGTTCCACAGCGCCGCGGCTACCTCCCACGTCTTTGAGTAAGTTTGGATGCTCCTTTATGACCGCCCGCCCACAGCCTGCCCGACGCTGCAATCCACACCGCCGTCGCCGCCACCAGGAGCCGCCCAGCGNCTAGCGCTCGCCGTTTTGCCATCGCAGGCCCCTGCTCGAATACAGTCCAGGNCGGCATGGCCAGGCTGGCCAACTTCTCAGACCTGNCCGGGNCGGANGTGCTNGGCCCNGCANTCMTGGTGGCCCTGGCATCGCCTGAGCCTGGGGATAGGTAGGGCAGTTGACCGCTCTGAGCTCTGTTGACTGTCGTTCTCCGTTGACAACGGCTGCCATGCTGCCCACCGCCCCCAAGCCTCTCGCCTCCTCTGCTTGCAGCCCCGATGTCCATGAGCTGGTTGCCAGCCAGCTGCTCAGCCGCGCCTGCCTGGTGTGCAAGCGCTGGCGGCAGGCGATTTATGCCGAGCCCACGCTATGGCGCTCCTTCACTCTGCGGCCGGAGCTGCTGGATGATGCTCCGTTTGGCCGGCAGGCGCAGTGGCTGGCTGCCACTCACAACCTGCTTCGGCGGGTGGGACGACATGTTGAAGCATTCTCATCCTACATCTTTGATGCATATGAAGCCGGCAGCGCCTGCACAGCAGGCGGCTGGAGCCTGCCGCAGTTCCTGCGCCTGCTGGACCCCAGCAGGCTGCGAGCGCTGAGCCTGCACCAAGCAGCGTGGGAGAAAGCAGCCGCTGCTGCGGTGCCCAGCTTCACGCAGCTGACCGCGCTGCATTTCGCCTCCCGCCGTATCCCGCCTGAGGATGCGGCCGCGTTGCTGCGGCCGCTGTCGTGCCTGCAGCGCCTGCGGATGCAGGTTCATGTGGGCAGCGAACCGAGTGGCGTGCTGGGGCACCTGCACCAGCTGACGTGGCTGGAGTTTCATTGCGACAGGCACCCGCCAGCCCGAGGGGAGCTGACACAGCTGACGCGCCTGCGACACCTGGGCATGTTTGGAGGCCAGCTGCAGGCCCCCGGATTGGCGGCCTTTCCAGCCCTCAACAGCTACGATCTGGAGTATGTGGCGGTGAGTGGTCAGCGCCGGGATAAGAGCAAGTTGCTTGTAGCCCTAGCATGCCTGCTGTTGGGGTGATGACTCAAATTGTGGTTGCGCAGCGGTTGCGTAGCGGTTGGCTGGAGCTCTACAGGTTGGGATCCAAGGCTGCTGCACAAAGCTCCACGGCATTCCCTGGCCCGTCCTCACCCTTGCAGATTGAGGACACTCCAGCTGTGCCACATGCCATGAGTCAAGGCGGCACGCTCTGGCTAAACTGTGTGTGGAGAATGTCGCACACTCAACGCCAGCCTCTGCAGCCGCGCACGCTGAACGCCTTGCTGCCGCCGGGATGCAGCGCGCTTGTCCCGCTGACGCGGCTGGAGCTCAGCTGCGTGGAGCTGCCGAGCCAGGTTGCGGCATGCTCGCAGCTGAGCAGCTTGGCATGCCTGACTGTGTGCGACTGCTACACGTGGGACCGGGACCCGGCTCCTGCCGACAACAGCGACAGCGATAGTGATGGCGATGAGGAAGCTGCCGAGGCAGCCCAGCACGGGATCAGCAACTCCACGCTGGCTTCCCTGCTGCAGCAGACGCCGCAGCTGCGGGAGCTGAGCATTAAGGAGTGCCTGGCAGGCGACCCGGCGGTGCTGAACAGCGCTGTGCTGCCGCCGGGGCTGACGTGCCTGTCGCTCCGCTGCAACTACCTGTCAGCAGCGCCGGAGGGGCCGTACCCGCCAGGTGCGCTGCGGTTCAGCCTGCTGTCTGGTTGTGCAGGGCAGTGGCGTGGCTTGCGCGCATGCGCTCCAAATGAGGTGCATGGCTGTGCTGGCATGGCCGTGAGCCTCTGCCGATGCGCCAGCTTGTTCTCAAATATCAGCGGGCCTGGTCTCGACTCATCTCCTCTGCCACATAACACTGACCACACTCCCTTCCCCTTATCACCACTCTGCTGCAGCTCTTGCCGACCTGGACCTGGGCGGCAACAAGCTGACGTGCCTGCCGCTGCAGCTGCTGGACTGCACCGCCCTCACCCGCCTGGCTTTGGACGCCAACGAGCAGCTGGTGCGCTGCTGTTGTTGTTTTTGCTCGCGCACATGCCAGAACAGCATTAACCAGTGGTGCTCATGCTCCGCTCGGAATGCCGCGTGCAAGTGGGTGCGTGCGGTGGTGGGCATGCTGGGCATGGCAGCATGGCTCAGCTCGCTGCTGGGCTGCTCAAGTTGACAGATGTTGACGCCTGGCACGAGAGGATCCCTCCCACATCACACGCAGGTGCTGACGCTGGCCGATGCGCGCCTGCTGCTGGGCCGGCTGCCGCAGCTGTCCCGCCTGGAGCTGGGTGCTGAGTCGCTGCTGGCCCCTCGCGTGCACCGGGCCCTGCTGGAGGGCCGGCCTGACCTGCAGCTGAGCTTCACATGGGGCGACACGGAGAGCGAGGGCACCAGCAGCAGCACCAGCAGCAGCAGCAGCAGCAGCGGGGAGGACGAGGAGAATGAAGAGGAGGATGAGTGAACAGCGGTGTGCGATGGCGGCATGATGAACGCAACAGCCCGCTTGCTTTCTGTGCAGTCTTTGATGCATGCACAGTTGTCCGCTTGCACCTGTGCCAATGCATGTTAGCACGAGTTTGAGAGCAGGGGCAATGCATTGGCAGTGCGATGCCGCCGCCGGCAGCGGCCAAAGCGGCGCCGCGTTGCTGGCTGCCATGCGCCTGCTCGACTCTGATTGATTGGAGATCGAGGCTCACCTCCTCCGGCAATTGATTGGCGTCGCTGGAAGCGCCACGGCGTGGCCCAGCTTTGGAGCGACGCTCTGGGCGACCCATTGCTTGCGATCGCTGCACTCCACGACTCCGACGGCGTCTGTGGCAACATCCCAGCGTAAAGCAGCCTCTATGCAGCTGGCTTAGGCGGCGCACCACATGGCCGGCACGAAAGGGGGCAAGGGCGGGCCCAAGCGGCAGGCCAAGGTGCGCAGCCCGCACTCCCTTCTGCAATGCACCGCAGCGCCGCACCATTTGGCCCGGCGATGGTTGCTGCCGCCGCCACCGCCACTGCCGCCGCTGCCGCTCCAGCTTTGCTCGGCTGCCGCTCCATCTGCAACTCTTGCCTTCATGTCCGCGTCGTCCCGCAGGGTGGCGCCGAAGCCGCGCACTCCAGCAGCAGCCGTGGCAGTGCAACCCAGCAGCGGCCAGCCCAGGGGGAGGAGGCCCAGCAGCAAAGAGAGGAGCTGGTGCGTTCTGTTCTTGTTTCAGGCTGTGGGCGGCTACTGCTTTCAGCCTGTCACATGCCGCTGCTGGTGATCAGATGCAGCCTTGCGAGTCGCTGCACAAGGATCCTGGAGCATCCAGCACTACTGGTTAACTCGCTGCTCTGCTGTTGCCCATCTTTGACCGCCCCCGCTGCCCGCAGATCCGGCGCTACCTGCTGCACCGGGTGCAGGCAGCCGAGGCAGCCGCTGCCAATCACTCAGCTGGCGGGGATGCAGGCAGCAGCGGCGAGGAGGGTGGCAGCGCTGCCGGTGGCGCATCGGCTGCCGCCTTCCTGCAGCTGCTGGCTGAGGCATCTGTGCGGCAGTCGGAAGTGCGGCTGGCCATACGGCGGGCGGGCCGCGAGCTGGGCCTGCCTCCAAAGAAGGTGGGTGCTGAGGGCAGGAGGGATGGTTGGTGGGCCACCATGGATGCAGTAGTAATAGTAAAGGGTAATGGGCGCTCAGCTTGTGCGTGAGCTGGGGCTGCCTCCCCGTGAGGGTGGGTGCTGAGGGCGGGAGGAGCAACCATGGATGGATTGACACACAGGCTGTGCAGGTCTTTGCCCGGTGGTCTGCATGCTGTGCCTGCTGGCATGCACCCCCCATGGCATTGGATGGCTGTTGCATGCCGGCTCGTGTCTTGGGTGCCATTTTGTTCTCCCTCTGTCCAGCTGTTGCTTCTTTCCCTCCCTCCCCTCCCGCGTCAGGCCAAGTTCCTGGAGAGCGTTGAGTCTCGACTGGCCAAGCACGGCCCGCTGCTGTATCAGAATGCCTCGATCGCAGCAGGCACATCCGAGTGGCAGCAGCGGCGGGTGTCCAGCAAGGAGCGATTCACCGAGGGTGGGTTGCAGGGCTGCTCCTGTGCTGCCAGGCTACCTGCGCAAGCAGCCAGCTGCTGCCGGTGGCTGGGCACCGAGGCACAGCCATGTGCAGTTGCTGGGGGAGCGACCCCACAGGGGCAGGAGTGCAGGTCCTGCCCGCTGGCATTGCCATCGCGCATGAAGCAGCAGTGCAGCGTGTGCATGCTGCGGCGCAGCGCTGATGCACAGCTCAGCTGCTGACCGGCTTGCACGTGCGGGGCTGCCTGCATGGCCATGCCACTACTAGCCATGCCATGCCTCAGCCATGCCTCGCCCAGCCTGGCCATGTCACACCAGCTGCGCTGCCTCTGTGTGTGGCCCCCCCTGCAGACCCGGTCCGTTTCGAGTTGCAGCTGGACCATTTCGAGCTCAATCCAGAGGCCACAATGCAGAAGGTGAGGTCATTGGCTGCGTGCCACAGCTTCTCGGCTCTGTGGGCATGTGAATGGGTCGATGGTGGGTGGCGCACTGGAGCGCTGCGCACCACACAGCAAGACTGCGCACCACACAGCAAAGACTGCCTCAAAGCTCCTGCCGCCTTGCCTGTGCCCTTGCATGAGCTAACTCACATGCTCCGCTTGCTCTTACTATGCTGCTGCTGCGTCTGCTGCTGCTGCGCAGATTCTGGAGAAAGGCAGACAGCCGGCAGACGCCTCGCCCTTGGCAGCCGCAGCTGCAGCCCTGGCGGCGGCCCAAGTAGACGTCAAGCGCGTGAAAATCCAAGTGAGCCTTGCGCTGCGCTATGCTGTGACGCGCTGTGCTGTGACGCGGGACGCTACGCTTCGCTGTGCTACGGCTGCGCAGGCCGCAGCATGCACTCCGCAGCCGTCCTGGCTGCGCAGCACCTGGCTGGCCCTCGCGTTGCCGGCAGCGCGCCGCACACCTGAGCAGCAAGCCTCTGCACGCTGCTGCTCATCCAGGTGCCCACCTCAGTTGCTTCACTTGTTCCACCTGTGCCACTCCTGCCGCCCGCTGCCTTGCCGCAGCCCCTGCGCGCGCACTCCTGCCTGTTTGTGGACCGGCTCCCCACACCTGCTGAGCTGGTGGCGCCACCCCCAGACGAGGCAGCGGCTTCACGCACGGAGAACCGCCTGCAGCTGATGGCGGGCCAGCTGTTTGAGGAGCTGGCCACGCTGCAGCACGCGACACGGCTGGCGCAGGCCGGCTTTCCCTCCGACCACGTGTCGCGCATGGGAGGGCTGGCCTCCAGATGTGAGTACCTGGACGGACGCATCCAGCTGGCCATGATCGGCACGCGGCTGGCGGGTGAGGTCCTCAGTGGCTCGCCCACTGGTGCTGTGCTACGGAATTGTGCGTGTGTGTGAAGCAGTGCGAGAACCTGGGCAGCCCATCCAGCTGGCGATGATCGGCACGCGGCTGGCGGGTAAGGCGCCGCTACTGCCGCTCGTGCTGCCTGTGCGGGATTGCACGTATGTGTGTTGCAATGCAAGGGCCTGGGCAGCCGCACCAAGCTGGCCATGATCGGCAAGCGGCCGGTTTCCTGCGCATGCCTATGTGCAATTTTCTTGCCCACGCCCGTGCGTGCATGTGTGGTTTGTGTGTCGTGTTGTTTGTGGGCGTGTATGGGCGGCGCCTCGGCCCTCCCTGCCGCTTGCCCAGTCCGATTGCGCGGCTGGCAGTTCTCACAATGCCCTGTATTTTCGGAGGCTTGACTTGTGTTGCACCCGCTGGGCCGAACTGCAGACGACGTTCTGGAGGCTTTGGAGCCCGGCATGTGGACGCAGCGCATCGCCGCCCTGGTCAGCAATCAGCACCGCACGCTGCACATTCTCCATGTGAGGGCGCACCTGGGTTGCAGTGCGCTGTTGAACTTCGGTGCAAAGCGCACTGCACTGCCTTGTGCGCTGCGCTGCATTCCGTGTCATGCCCTGCACTCTCTGTGCCGCGCAGCATCGTGTCGTGCGTCATGCTGCTGTCCATGCTTGGGCCTGTCCGGAAGTGCCCTGCGCATGCCCTGCGCTGCCCTGCTGGGCGTGCACAGCGGGGCGCCAGGCGGCGTCACAACAGCCGCCTGGTAACCCTTTGGCCTGCCTGCATGCGCCCGCTGAGTGGCCGCTGCGCTGCGTCGTGCATTTGGTGACGGCTTGCCCTCAAAGCGGCCCCGCCCCCGCCCCTGGCTGCAGGACGCCGTGCACGATTCGGATGTGGAGGTGGTCCTTCCTTCAGCCGTGAGGGGCCACCTGCTGATGCAGCTGCAAGCCAAAGCTGCGGCCCTGGGCTGGAGCGGCGTGCCCCCTGAGCTGCAGCGCGCGCTGCGCCCGCTGGCGCTGATTGCGGAGCAGCTGGATGCCGGCGAGCGCGACGTCCTGCTAGAGCTGGTGGCTGTGGCCTGCTCCGAGGTGAGCTTGCACATGGGCTTGCTTCTGGGAAATGCCCAAAAGTAAGAGGTGCTTAGCCCAGCTGAAGGGTGCCGTTCAGGGGGATGTGAAGGCAGCAAATTACGTGCTTGCCCGCAATTTGCTGGGCGGCTGGCGTGCATGCAGCCACGGGGCCGTGCACCGACGCTGCGCCCTGCCCTGCGCCACCCAAAGCGTGGCACGATTGGTGCAGCTGTTGTGTGTTGGGCGGGAGCTTCACTGCTCATCGGCCACTTGAGGCGCCTGCCTTTCCCTCGTGCTACACCCGCGCTGTTCTGCGCCGCTCCATGCTGCTCCAGCTGCGCTGTGCTCCTGCCACCCCTTGCTGTTCACTGCAGGCCGGCATGGATGCA
>JADXDR010000068.1:702594-744197 GCA_025026875.1 Chlorella ohadii
CCGGCGCGACGCAGCAGCAGGGCGGCGGCCAGTCGTCGCTGGCAGCGCGGCCGCCGCCCTCCGGTTCTACCGAAGAGGAAGCAAGCACGATTAAGTACGTGCGTGTGGCCGCCAGCCAGCTGGCGTCGGACGAGCGGCGGCGCGGCATGGCAGCTGCCATCGTGCTGGCGCTGGCGCGCATGCAGCTGCGGCGGCGGCTGTACGACGAAGCGGTGCTCGGCCTGATGCGGTTTGTTGAGGAGGAGCTTTCGATAGACATGGCCTCGCCATTCGACACCCTGCGGCAGGCAAGCAAGCGCTGCTGAGCGGAGCGTGCACACCTGGGGCTTGCTTGGTCGCTCGCTGGGTTTGCTGGGGGAGCTCGTGGGCCTCGGCGTGCTGCATTTCCGGACAATCCCCATTGGTATGGCCACAGGCAGCAGAAATGGGGGGATAGGCTAGCCCACGCAAGCACCACCAACACCACACAACCTCCCTATCCACCCCTGTATGTTATGCGGCCCGGCACCTCTTGCGCACGCCCCCCCTGCGCAACTGGCCGGCCGTCTCAAGTTGCCCAACCCACCCTGCACCCCTCCTCGCAGCTGGGTGCCCTGCCGCCTGACAGCCTGCTGCTGGCCTACTCCTACGTGGCGGTCATGTTTGGCCTCTCGTTCCCAAGCCCCGACGAGCTGGGCAGCTCAGCGGCGGCCGCCAGCCGGGTGCCCCATCTCGCTGCGCTGGGTGGCGCAGACCTTGCGGTGAGGCAAAGCACAGCCTGTGTCCTGCTGCTGTGTGGCTGGTGTGCCTCCTTGCACCCTTGCAGTGCTGTTGTCCAAGAGCTGTCCTGGTGTTAGGCACTGCAGTGCCTGTGGGAACGGCCGCTCGTGTGTGTGGGGACCTCACACTGCGCCTTGCAGCACTGTTGCCTGGGCAGCTGGCCTGTCTTGTGTATACGGTAGCTCGGCCGCTTCTGAGTGGGCAAACGCTTCAACTGCTGCGGTGTTGCCACGTGTCTGCGTGCTGATGCCGCCCTCGAGATGTCCACCTGCTGCTGCGCCATCTCGTGTGATCGCCCTGCGTGCCGCCGCCCATCCCTGCTGCAGCTGGCCAGCCTGCTGTGCCGTGAGGGAGCGCTTGAATGGGAGCCGCAGGCAGCCGGCAGCGGCGGCGGAGCAGCAGCCGATGCGAAGCTGCGGCTTGGGCCCGAAGGGGTCGACGGGCTGCTGCACTGGCAAGCCGCAGCAAAGGTGGGACGCGCACACGCATGCACGTGGCATGTGTATTTGTGCCTGGGAGATACTCGAGAGTATGTGTCAAGATTTGTCCAGCGTTGGAGCACATGTAGGGGGGTCTGCTCAACCGTCCCGCCACTGCAGTGCGCTGGTTTGGGCAGGCCCACAACCGGCACTCGCCTCACTCCTGTTCTGCGCTTGCCTCTCCCCCCTGCCTGCATCTGCCAGGAGCAGCAGCAGGAGCAGCAGCAGGGCGAGGGTCAGTTGGACAGCGAGGCTACGCTGCCTGCTGTCCCACGCTTCCCGGGCACCCATTGCAGCGTGGGCTGGTGCCCAGAGTGCCGCGGCGTGCTGCCTCCTGACGCTTCCACGGAGGACAAGGTGGCAGCGCTGGCCGCTCTGGCGTGCGGCAGCGCGGGCAGCACCGCGCTGGTGCAAGGGGCGCCGGGGTCGCAGGCCCCGCCCGCCGTGCAAGACGCACAGGAGCCTGTGGAGCGGCTGTTCAATGACGAGCCGCTGCTTGCAGGCACAGAGATCGAGGTGGGCTGGGGGAGATCGTTAGCTGGCCTTTGCAACAAATCCGCCATTCAGTCGCATATAGCCCACTTGGCTTCGTCGACTCTAAAGCACCCGCTGGGGGAGAATGCCTCTGCACTGCGCCCAGCCCAGGACTCAGCCCCAGCGCCGGCGGGTGGTGCCCGCCGGTTGGCGCTGTCGCTGCATGCTGACGCTGCATGCTGCCGCCCAAATGTTGCCCGCTGCCCCTGCCCGCTGCTGAATCCTGGGCTGACAGCAGTGCAGACTGTCGCAACGCATCCCGGACTTGATTGTTTGCACAGGGTTGGCTGCCTGGACTTGCAGCTTCACGCGCTTCCCCCGCCTGGCTGCTACGGGTTGCTCGCGCCCATGCCTGTGGGGCGCTGGCTGTCCAGCCCCACCTTGGGGCCCCCATCGGTACCCAGCAGCTTGCACGGTGCGTTCTTGCCAACCTAAGCCGCCCCTTTTCTGTGCCTGCAGGCTGTGCCTGAGCTTTTGGTGGAGCAGATCCACACGCTGCACATCCTGGTGCGTATGTGTTTGGTTGTGTTACAGGGGGAGGGGGCGGTTGAATTGACCTGCATCTGGTGTGCGAACAAGACGGCTGCTTTGCTTGCACAGCATCAACCGAAGGTTGACCTCGCTTTTCCTGGCAAGGACGACTGCAGCATGCCTACTGGGCCTCTGTCTGCTGTATTCGTCTCCCGTCCTCGGCTGTGTGTGTGCGCTGCCAACTTGCCATCCCTGCTACGTCCCGCGCACCGGATGGCGCAAGAAGTGTCCCATCAGACACCCACACCTCCCACCCTCCCATCTGCCGCGCAGGGCGCCACGTGCTACGTCCTGCACACCAGGGTGCGAGATGTGGTGCACCAGGCGCGCGAAACCCTCCAGTTCATGGAGATCCTTGCCTCCAGCCTGTGCGGCCCTGGGGTGAGCACGGCAGCTGCAGTCAGTTGGTTGGCTGTTCAATCAGTTTAGTTGTGCTCGTAGTTGTGGCTGGCTGCCGCCAGGCTGCAACGCGGGGACGTCCTTGCCTGCAGCCTGCATGGCCCAAGGGCAAGCAAGCAGTTACAGCTCAGCGTGTGGCCAGGCAGAGGAGCAATGCTTTGATGGCCGCCAGCCTGGCCGGCCAGCTTGGTGCACGTTGGGTGCGGGAGCCTGTCTGGTTATGAAGGCTCCGCTCCCACCCCCTTTTGGTGCAGGAGCACCGGCCGCTGCCCTTCCGTGCAGAGATGCTGAAGCAGCATGCCGAGGCTGCCAACTCCCTGGCTGGTGAGTGCACTCATGCTCAGCAAGTGCTGGCACGTCTGCCAGAGTCGGTGCTACAAGTTGACTCCGTGTGTGTGCCTGTCCCTACTCTCCCCCCACTCCAGAGATCGACACGCGTGTGCGCATGGCGCACCTGATGACGGAGCGGCTGAGGCTGCTGGCCAACCACCACCGCCTGCAGCAGGCCCAGGAGTGAGCCGACCTTGTGTGGGGCTGTTAGCAAAGCTGCTGCTCAGCGCAGCTGGGGTGCAGTCGCCGCTGCTGTACTGCTGCGGCAGAAGACAGCGGCTCGCAGAGGGCAGGCAGTACACGCTGCAACGCCCGCGGTCAGCTTACGGAAGTTCTGAAAGCTACGAACTGCTCGCTCAACCCCTGCCTGCTGCTTGTCCCTCGTGCTCCCCGCCAGGCTAGCGCACAGCGTGCTCAGCGCGGATGGCAAGGAGGCCCGCATCCTGCTCCTCATAGTGGACGCTCTGCAGGAGATTGTGCGGGACAGCCGTGAGAGCGTCAACCAGCTGCAGCACCAACTGGGTGAGAGCAGGTTGGGAGCAGTTGGCTTGCCCTGGGGCAAGTTGTTTGCCGGCGCCGCCCTCCTGCTGGCGCCGTTGCGCTGGGATATGCAGTTGCCCTCTGGACAGGGGCCAAGGTGCCCTAGGCTGGGCCAGCCGTGCAGCGCTTGAGCCGTCTGCAAGTGGGCTGGGGGTTTGCCTCCTCGAGGCAACGCAAGCTGACTCTGCGCAGCAGCGGCGCATGCCCTTTTCGAACGGCCGCGCCACTGTCCTGCTGATGTAGATCGTTCCTGAGAACTGCTGCCTGCCCGCTGGCCTCTGAGCTGCCTGTTTGCGGCGTTTCTGCCTGCAGACAACCCTCGAGAGGCTGCCCAGTGGGCCGTGCAGCTGCGGGTGACGCTCAACGTGCTGCACGTAAGCTGCTGCTCTGCAGCCCGCTTTGGTGTTGCCATGTGTGCCGGTGCTGCTCTGCAGCCGCAGCTGCGGGGGGCGCTCAAAACGGCGGAATCATGCATGGGTGTACACACACGATAAATAGCACTGCTTGCTGCCCTCGCCTCGTCCTGTCGCCTCGTCCTGTCGCCTCATCCCAGCCAGTTGCAGACGACTGTCTGATTGTCCAACTCTCCCAGCCGCAACTAGCATGAGTGCCCAACTCCCAACCCCCCACNGCTCCCTGCACAGGCGGGCGCTGCCGCGCACGAGGCCCAGATTGCGCAGGGCGCCATCACCAACACCAAGCAGCCCTACAGCCCGCCCATCAGCCTGGCTAAGAAGCTGGATGGCCCACTGGAAGAGATGCGGGACCTCTCTCGCAACGCCCACAACCAGACCAAGCTGCTGGAAGCGGCGTCCACCATGCTGCACCTGCGCGCGCAGACGCTGGTCGGGTGCGCGGCCTGCTGCGCTGGGGCAGGGGGCGGGGATTCGAGGCGGAAACACGCATGCTGCTCGGCACGTCGCTGTGTGCGCCATGCATGGGTGCAAGCTCTGAATGGATGTGTGCATGCATCGAACTATGTGTGCTGAACTGTGCCTGCAAGATTTGTTTGCGTGACTTCTGGCGCCCACAGTCAAGGCCCCCTGACCAGCCGGCTTCTCACCAACCGATGCAGCCAGCTGCGCCGGCTCTGCCACGTCAACCTGCTGCTGCCGCTGGAGAGCTTTGTGCTGCAGCACATGCTGGCGCCTCGCTGGGAGAAGGAGGCGGCCGCGCGGCTGGGCCAAGGTGCGGCTGGTGGCTGTTTTGCATGAGCTACACCCCTGTGCAACTGCTGCTTTACCCTGCGAAGTGCAGTGCTGTGGCCCAGCGCCTGTTGGTTTGGTCGGTTGAGAGGGGGACGCGGCAGTGCAGCGATGGCAGTAGGCTGCTTGGCTGCATTTGTTTTGCATCAGTGTGGCAGAGGACCCGATCATCCAACACACACACAACTGCAACCCCCGTTTGCAGGCTCCGTCACTGCTACAGGCAGCACAGCAGCGGAACAGGCGGCGGCCGAGGAGGCGGCTCGGCGGCTGTTAGAGGAAGAGAGCGCCAAAGAGGAGGCTGAGCAGCGGCGGCGGCGGCAGAAGGAAGAGCGGCAGCGGGCGGCTGAGCAGAAGCGGCTGGCAGATATAGAGGCGAAGCGGAAGGTGGAGCAAGAGGAGCAGCGGAAAGCGGCAGCGGAGCAGCGGCGGCAGGAGGAGGAAGCAGCAGCGCGGCAGCGTGCAGTGGAGCAGGCGGCGGCAGAGAAGGCGGCGCGGCGGCAGCGAGCAGCCGCGCATGCAGCAGCGGTCGCGGCTGGCATTGCTGAGGAAGAGGAGGAGGAGGAGAGTGAGGGAGAGGAGGAGGGCGGGGCAGCGGCACCAGGCGAGCAGCAGCGCAAGCGGCACGTGCGGGGCGGTGCCAAGAGGAGGGAGAAGCGGGAGGCGCGCTTGGCTCGAGAGGCAGCTGCCGCTGCTGCGATCCCAGGCTTCACGCCCCTGCCGCCCGCAGCGTCGCCCAGCAAGAAAGCAGCTGCTCCTGCTGCAGCTCCCGCCGCTGCGGCTGCGCCAGTCACCCTGCCAGCAACGCAGCAGGCAGCGGCAGCAGCCACACCAGCGGCGGACGCAGCAGCAGCAGACCGGCCAATGGGCGCTGAGCGGCGGCAGCAGCAGCAGGCAGTGCAGCAGCAGGCAGTGCAGCAGCCAGCACAGCAGCGGCCGACGTCACCACAAGATCAGCTGCTGGCACGTGCCGGCAGCAGCAGCAGCGTGGGCAGCACTGGCGGCGCTGGCAGCGGGGCTGCCGGCAGCAGCAAGCAGACCTCTCCTGCAGTAGACGCCAAGGTGCGAATCCTGACTGTTGTGCGGCCCAAGGCACGCCAGTCAGCCGAGCCGCAAGCCGCCCCCTCAGCTAGCGCACCAGCAGCAGCCGCAAGCGCACCTGCAGCGGCAGCAGAGGCAGCACCCGTCGCGGCCCCTGCACCACAGGCGCGGGCAGCGGCAGATGTGCCAGCAGCGGCCCAGCCAGACGTGCAGGCTGCCGCGGCCCCCCCTGCAGGGACTGACGCTGTTGTGCAAGCAGCGGCAGCAGCCCCGGCAGAGCAGCAGGCGGCAGCTGAGGCTCCATTTGCTGCAGCACCAGCGGCAGCAGCGGCACCCCTGCCGGTAGCATTAGCGGCACCACCAGCAGCAGCAGCAGCACCTCCTGCAGCGGCAGCCGAGCGCAAGCAGGCTGGCCCCACTCTTCGCACCTGGGCGGCCCTGGCCGCCAAAAAGCCAGAGCAGGCGGCGGCAGCTGGCGCGTGGTCACTGCAGCAGGCACGGCAGGCGGCTGAGCCGGCAGCAGCTGCGGCCGAGCCAGCAGATGCATGGCCCCAGCCTGGCGGCGACGCCGCTGCAGCAGGCGGCGCGGCCAAAGCGCCAGAGCCAACTGCAGCAGCAGATGCAGAGGCAGCCCCCCGTGCNGCCGTCCCCTGCGCTTGCCTCCGCTGCTGCGCCTGCTGCGCCCGCTGCGCCCGCTGCGCCTGCTCCCTCCTGGGGCAAGCCGGGCCTCAACTTCTTGGCAGCCCTGGCCCCCGAGCAAGCTGAGGTGGCGGTGCTGGCGCTACCCGGACTGCGCAACGAGTCTGGGGAGTTCAACTGCTTCCTAAACGTCGTCCTGCAGGTGCGTTTGCAGAGAGTGTGTGAAATTTTCCTAGCTGCTAACTTGGGCGAACATGGCTGGGGAGTTTATACTGCTTCTTGATCATATTCCTGCAGGTGGGTGGTGCTTGCAACGTACTAGCATTGGTTTTGGGTGGGGGGCCTTCGTGCGGGCGTGGCAGTGCGGCTGCTTCCCCAAGATCGCCACATGTCTGACATGCAGCGCCGTTCACCCGTCTGCACCACACTGCCAGTGGCACTGTGCCACCTCTGGCTTGCTCATGGCAACCTTTGCCTGACTGTGCGCAACTGTGTTCCGCTCACCATTGCAGTGCCTGTGGCGCTGCGCCGACTTCCGGGCCGAGGTGCTGGGCTGGGTGCCCGCTGTTTACCGGGGCGATGCAGTGCTGAAGGTGAGAACTGCTGCTAGCCAGGCTGGCTCTGTATGCCGCGCGCTTTTCATGATTTCAGTGCGCGTGCACGTTAACGTGTCAACTTCCTGAAACTAGCTGTCTCGTGGCTTCCCTGCAGGCGCTGCACGGCCTGTTCTGCGAGCTGACGGCCCTGGACATGCAGAGCAAGGAGGCGGCAGCAGCGGTGAGTCCCAAAAGCTGCCTGCGTCCGCTCTTGTTGCCTAGCTGCAGCCGGGAAGCGCCCATACACAGTTGTGCTTGATGCGGTCCAGACTGCAACAGGCTCCCAACTTGCGTACTCCCCTTACTATTGCGCCTGCCAGGCGGCGAGTGGCGCTTCACCGCCCCGGCGGCAGCGCCCCGTCATCGACCCCACCCCGCTGCGCGAAGCACTGAATGCGCTGCCTTCGCAGGAGTTCAAAATGGGTGAGCGGTGCTGTGATGTTTTGGTGCAATGCTTGGCGGTTGCAGCACGGCTCAGCAGTGCACGGGTTACTGAGAAGATGGCTGTGAAGTGACTTGTGCATCTTCATCAATTGTTCTTTCAATGAACCCTTGGCAGGCGAGATGAGCGATGCGGGCGAGCTGCTGCTGGTGCTGTACGAACACATTCAGGCGGCAGCGCCGGTAAGTGAAACCTCTTACTGCTGCGCAGCATTTCTTTTGTGTGGTATCAATTGCGACTGCCTGCTGTTGCCGTCTGCGCCTGCCAGGCCAAGCGATGCTCTACCCACACTCAACACGCTCCCCGTCTCGCCTGCTCCCATCCCACAACCCCAACCCTGCAGGCCGAGGCTGCCGCCGCAGCAGTGGACCGCGCATTTGGGCTGCACATTGCCGAGGCGGTGCGCTGCCAGAAGTGCGGCCGGGTCACGCAGGAGGGGCGATACACGCAGGTAGGGCACTGCGATGCTGCATGGCGGCTTCAATGCCATTTTTGATGTTTCAATGCCATTTTCAACGCCAGCTATGCGGCAGTCTGGTTATGCGTAGTACTCGCAGAAGGGGCAGTTGATTTCCCTTAGCGAATCAGGCACACTCAATCTGCTTGATCACCATCCATGCATCCCATTGCAGTACTTCCACAACGTGCCGGCAGCGGCATCGAGTCATCTCTGCAAGAAGGCTTCATGTTGATTACAGTCCCTAATGAAATCTACCCTCTCCCTCTCACGTACAGTACTTCCACAACGTGCCGGCGGTGGCGCTGCGTGGCAGCCTGCGGTCAGGAGCGGACCCAGGCTTTGGCGCCCGCCTGCGTGCGCTGGAGGACAAGCACCAGAAGACGTGTGACACTGATGTTGGTGAGTGCCTTGCGCACATTTAGCCTTCCAGGCTCCACTAGTGGCATGACCACTCAGTTCGGACTGAAATTCACCCCCGCTGCAAATCTCCCTCATATCACCTCACCCTGTCCTCTGCCTCTGCACTGCAGGCGGCTGCGGGGCCCCCTGGCCGGTGAGCCAGCAGCTGCAGGACGGAGCGCCGCCGCGCATCTTCACCCTGCAGGCGCGTGGGGGGCACTCTTGTTGGATGGTGGCGAAGCATTGCCGACGTCGTGCTCAGTAAATCATTAGGCTCCTGTTTGTGAATGCTCCTTACCAGCCCTTGCCGTGCGCCCCTCAACTGCCAAAGCGTTCCCACCACTGCTTTGTTCTGCAGCTGGTGTGGGAGAGCCACAATCAGGAGCCCTCGGCCATCGGCGCCACGCTGCGGGCCGTGGGCGAGACGGTGAGGCAGCATGGCCTTGCTGTGGTTCGTTCCTACCAAGCTCTCGTGCCATAGGGTGTGCGCACCGTGCCTTGATGTGTGTTGACCCATGCTGTGGTCCATTAGTGGTTGGATCTCATACTCGACTGCTGCATTTGCCTGCAGGTGGACCTGTCCCAGCTGTACAGCAATGTACCAGGCGGCCTGCGCTGACTGGCCTGCTGTCATTACCCTCAACTTTTCCACCTTCCCTTTCGCAGGTGGACCTGTCGCAGCTGTACGCCAATGTGCCCGGCGGCGCGCGCTACCGCCTGCGCTCCCTCGCCTGCTACTACGGCCGCCACTACTCGGCATTCGTGCGCCTGCCGGAGCTGCACGACCGCTGGGTCATGTGAGCGCCGCAGCTTGCATTGTTGGCCGGGGCTGCATTTCGTTGCCAGATGAGACGAGTCATACAGTCATGTATCGTCGGTCCCTCGAAACTTGCCTGCACAGTCTCCCATGGGTCACAGTCTTATCTGTCTGAATCTGGCGTTCTTGACAATGCAGGTTCGACGACGCTTCTGCCTCGGCCATCGGTTCCTGGGCTGACGTGCGGCGCCGCTGCGAGGGCGGGCGCATCCAGCCCTCGGTGCTGTTCTACGAAGCTGAGTTTGAGCAGTAGCCGCTCCTTGGCTCGGCTTGGGAACAGAGCAGCACCGGGCAGCAGGGCCGCAGCAAGGGAGCGCTGCAGCCGTGGATGCAGCGCGGCACGGGGCGGCAAAGCACACGGTCGGACGCTGCCGCGCTGGCAGCTGCGCTGTGCTGGTTGCAATGGTTTGTTCCCCGCCTCCTGTGTAATGATGTAAGCACACAGAGGCTTGCTTCAATGCCGCCCAGGCCAGGGCAGATGGGAGCACATGAAAGCTTACCAAACGTCTCAACATGACTGCTCCAAAATGTAGCACTGATTCAGCCAATTGTTCAGCCCCNAAAAATCCATCAAATGGGCACATGATGCCGCCGCCAGCNTGGCGCGAGGCTCAGTGNCCAGATTGAATGGGGCCCCACGANGGCTTGCTGGCCCCGAACTGCGACTTGATCGTGGTCGTGAGCTGCCGTAAATCGCTTNAAACCCGTGTTCCCAGCNAAGGCCGTTGCCCCCTGCGAGAGTTGCCTCCCCATTCGCCGTGCAGAGACCGCACCCGACGCTGCGCCTGCGGATTGTCACTCAGCAGCGCATATAGGTTCGTTCAGGCAGCCGCTACGGCGCAGCCGGTGCAGGCAAAGGCGGGCAAAAGGCGGCGGCAGGCGGCGGCAGGCGGCAGCAGTCCGAGCTTGATCATTTTACACCACTAACCAAACCTCCTGGGCACGCATCCTGCACAGGAGCCGCACCGACAATCATGGAGGATGGCAACGCTCACAGCCACAGCATGGCCACCAAGGCAGTGCACAGCGGCGAGCGCCCCAAGCCTCGGGTGTCGGGTGAGCCAGCCGAGCCTGTTGTCGCTGGCTGCCGCCGGTTGAGCGTGTACTGTGCACCTCAGCCGGCCATGCGCTGACAGTGGCTGCCTTTGGCCGCCTTGCCGCCATGGCAGGTGCCGCTCCCAACCGCACTCTCCTCCCCGCTGCCCCACCCCGCCCCACCTTCCCTTGCAGATGCGGTGTGCGTGCCCATCGTCCAGACCTCCACCTATGCCTTTGCGGACACAGCAGAGTTGATCGCATTTAAGGAGGGGCGGGTGGCTTCCTGTGAGTATGGCCGGCTGGGCAACCCCACCACTCGAGCCTGCGAGGAGAAGATTAGAGACATGGAGGGGGCAGAGGATTGCCTGGTCACAGCATCCGGCATGAGCGCCGCCACCACGGTGAGGTGTTGCTGATACATAAAATAAAATGAACCTGCTGTGGTGCCGCTGATGTGGCATGGGGTTTGCATGGGAGTTGCTTTGCCCTTGCTGGGCGTCACAGCACTGCTGTATTGTACAGCGCTCCCCATGCATCTCTGGCATGAGCGCCGCTATCATGGTGAGGCATTGCTAGCCTAAGAGGCTAGCCTAAGAGGCGGCAGCAGCGCTCATGCAGCATTGAGGGCACTGTGCATGTATCAGGTGTCGCAGCAGCAGCTGCTGCCAAGTGTGCAAGAGTCGCCCATGCTGCCGGCATGCATGCTGTGCTGGACAGGCTGGCAGCAAGCCGCGGCCGGGCTCAGCATAAGCCTCCTTAGACATTGTCCTTCCACTGTGCGCATGCCCCTACAGATGCTGCTGGCGCTGGTGCCTGCGGGATCGCATATTGTAACAACCACGGACTGCTATTTTGGCACGCGCAACTTCATCCAGACGGTGGGCAGAATTGCTGGTGCTTGCATGCATTGCTGATACACGCATGGACACGCGCCGCTGCACACAATCAGCCGCTCATGATGAAAGCACTCCTGCACCTCCCGCCTCGCCGGCATGTGGTCAAGCCCCTTACTCTGTTCAAGCTGCCACCAACCCCCTGAAGGTGCTGCCTAAAATGGGAGTCACCGTCAGCGTGATCGACCCAGCCGACATCGGCGCTCTGGAGGCGGCGCTGGAGCAGCACAATGTGCGTTTTGCAATTGCAGCTGCTGCTGCACCTGCTCCTGCTCCTGCTGCTGGCGCCACTCCTGCTCCTGCTGTTGCACTGCTTGCCATCGCCACCCCGGCCCCTTGTGCTCGCTCCTGCTCTGCCGCTGCAGCGGCTCGGCTGCTGTTGTACGAGCCTTGCGTGCTTGCAAGCGGCCTGCCTGCTAAATGTTGGATGCAGCTCCTTGATCGATGCTGGCCCAACAGGGAGTCTCCTGATGGCCATAACGTTCCAGCCGGTGTGCCCCCGTCTGCCCGCAGGTGTCGCTGTTTTTCAGCGAGTCGCCCACCAACCCCTGCCTGCGCTGCGTGGACATCCCGCGAGTCAAGGCGCTGTGCAAGCCAAAGGTGCTCCCAGAGAACCTTCGATGAAGGCAGCCAGGCTGGCGGCCAAGTTGTTTGCGTTTAGGGTTTGGCCAGCACTGCAGTCCGCTTGAACTGCCACGAAAATAGGGCATGCCCACTTGCTGCCACTCAACACACTCAACACCACCCAATGCAGGGCGCGATTGTGGTCATTGATTCAACCTTTGCGACGCCCATCAATCAGCAGGTGACATTTGGGCAGGGGTTTTCCATGGTTGGAGATAGGCCACCATGCTGACGTATCTGGGCTGCTGTATATATGGTTGCCGCCTGCCCCGCAGCACACCGTCCCGCCCCTGGTGCGCAATTCAACAAGCGGCATGAGCATTCCCCTACCCTGCCTGCAGCCCATTGCTCTGGGAGCCGACCTAGTGATCCACTCAGCCACAAAATACCTTGGAGGCCACCATGACCTGCTGGCAGGCGCCGTGGCAGGTGGGCGCTGGCCGAGGAGACACATATGGCGCAGCACACAGCTGCGGCGGTGGCAGCACACAACAGCGGTACCGCACGCAGCACGGCTTTGTTGCGCGGGGATGGCAGCCACCATGCTGCCTGCCACTGACCACACCCTGCCGCCTCCAACTCTGCTGTGCAGGGCGCCGCGACTTGGTGGCTGCTGTGCGCGACATGCACATCATGCTGGGCGCTGTGCTAGACCCGCACGCCGCCTTCCTGCTGCTGCGCGGCATGAAGACGCTGGAGCTGCGCGTGATGCGCCAGAACGCAACGGCGCTGGAGATTGCGCGCCGGCTGGAGGCGCATCCGCAGGTGACAGCTGGCGGGAGCGGTGTTGCATTTAGGCGGTTGCATTCACTGGGTCGGCGGAGGCGGTGGCCGCTTGGGCCGACATTTGCTTGGGTCAGCACTGACGCGTGCCCTGATGGCACTTCCTCATCTGCATTTCTTTGAAGCAGAGTGAACACTCTGCCCTCCACCCTTGTGCGCCCGTCCCCTTCTCTCAGATCGCACGCGTGCACTACCCCGGCCTGAAGAGCCACCCCGACCACGCAGTGGCGGCCCGCCAGATGACCGGCTTTGGCGGCGTGGTGTCCTTTGAAGTTCAAGGCGACCTGTGGAGCGCGGCCAAGCTGGTGGACAGCCTGCGCCTGCCCTACATGGCGCCCAGCCTGGGCNGGGTGGAGTGCCTGGTGGAGCAGCCGGCAATTATAAGGTGTGGCGGTGCTGTTGAAGAGCCCAGCAGGGTCAGGAGGAGAGCGTGCTGCGCACAGCCAAGCGTGCATTTGCCCGTCTCAAGGCTGCTGCTCAAGGCTGCTGCCTGCAACCTCGCTTGATAACTAATTATTCCGTTGCTAACTAACGGGCAACTCTCCGTGTTGCAGCTACTGGGACCAGGGCGCCGAGAAGCGCGCTGAGGTGAGCAGCATGGGCGCATTGTTGCAATGTCGACCGCTTACTGCTGCAGCATGCTGGCACGGCTGACGTCCTGTCGGACCGGTCTGCAACGGCACAGCCAGCATTGCCTGAGTGGCCACCAGCTGCTGCTGCGCTCCTGCCAGCCCTCCGGTTAAAAGGAAGCAGGGTGACTATTGCCGGCAGCTGTTGGCACTTCCTGCGCCCCTGGTGTTCATAAAGTGCACCATCACCGCCGCCGTTCCAAATGCTGCGCAGATGGGCATTCAGGAGAACCTGGTGCGCTTCAGCTGCGGCATTGAGAGCGTGGAGGACATCTGGGCCGACTTTGAGCAAGCGCTTGCTAAGTGCGCCGGCTGAGTGGTTGTGAGGCCACGTTTACACCGTGGCACTCAGCAGGCAACTTGATGCAGCCACCACCAGCGGCTCCCCGAATGCCATGCTTACAAGCTCTGCTGCTGCAGGCCCCCTTGCGATTGTTGAATGCTGTGGTCATTGCAAAGCAGCTGATCAGTCATGCATTGATTGCCAACATGTGTCCATGTAAGCCAGGCCTGTGTTGCTGAAGTGCGGCCAAGCAATCAGTGTGCGCTGCTCAGTCGCTGCAAGCGTGTCTGCTCGTCCGCTTCCCCCAGTCTCCCCAATGCCGTCAATCAGCAAGCCGATTGCAGTATTTTTGTGTGGCAGCGGCACTTGCTAAGCAACTCAACATGGCGCTTCTAGTAGTGGCATCAGTCAAACAGTGCCTACTTCTGCTCAACTGCTTCAATCCTCGTCATCGCTGCTGCCGCCCATGCCCTCCAGCTGGTCGCCGCCGCCCGGGCCCTCGTCATCGCTGCCCTCCTTGTCCCAATCCTTCATCTTGCCGCCGCCTGCGGCAGGGAGCAGAGAAGGAAC
This sequence comes from Chlorella ohadii, assembly GCA_025026875.1. Classification (NCBI taxonomy): domain Eukaryota; kingdom Viridiplantae; phylum Chlorophyta; class Trebouxiophyceae; order Chlorellales; family Chlorellaceae; genus Chlorella; species Chlorella ohadii. The sequence goes on from JADXDR010000068.1 coordinate 716,586, forward strand.
AAAGGACGATGAAGCACAACCTCATCTAACAAAAATGCCGCTTGTCCCGATCCTTTATCTTGCCGCCGCCTGCAGAGCAACAGGGAGCACACCAGAAGGGCGGCAAAATAAATGCAATCAGAATCAAAAGGGCCCGAATGTGGCGCCTTGCGGAGCCAGGAGTATATACCGGCTGCAGAACACATCGAACCATGTGCAGACAGCCGCACCAGCACCGGCAGCAGAGCAGAGGCTTCAGCAGCAACAGCGGCATCGCAGGCACAAATTTGAACCATAAAGCCCACCTTGCAGGCCCACAAAGCCCTGCTGCAGCACGTCCCAGCCAGCCGCATCCTCCTCATCACTGCTGCTGGCCGNCGNCCCCCCCCGCCGCTGCTGCTGCTTCCTGCTGCCGGCAGCGGGTGCTGCTGCCGCTGCCGCCACGCCTGGCACTGCCTGTCGAGGCGCCGAGGGCACGAGCGGTTGGTCTGCTGCACCGCCAGCTGCCGCCGCGCTGCCCTTGAGCTGCGCCAGAAAGGAAGCTTTTCCCAGCTTGACAGCCTTGGCTCGGCTGCCGCTGGCTTCCTCGGCCTCCCGAAGCTGCTTTTGCGCCTTGGCGATGGCGTTGAACAGCCGCACAACTCCCTTTGTGGCCAGCCGCTGCAGCGACTTCTCGCGTGCGTCGGCGGTCGGGTCCTGGCCGCGCCGCTTGGGCACCTGAGCAGGATTGAGCGGCAGTAGAGAACAGTGAAGGGCAGTGAGCAGCAGCAATAAAGGTGCAGGGAGGGCGCTGACGCTGAAGCAGGGCAGTGAGCGACATTCACAGTGCCATCACTTAGCGCAGGGAGGCACACCGCCGCAGCTGCAGGCACGCACCACGCACAGCTGCTGCCCTGTCTGCACCACCTCTCCATCCCAAGGCAACATCGGCCCTGCCAGCCCTCCCAAAAAGAGAGCCCTTGAAACCTCACCACGTGCCCCCGCTGCTTCATCTCCTGACGCAGCTTCTTGGCCTCCCGATCCGCCTTGGCCTCCGCTTCCAGTTCAGCCTTGCGCTTGGCAATCGAGCGAGAAGCCGCCAGGATGGGCGCTGCACCCGCTGCGCCTGCTGCGCCTGCTGCGCCCGCTACTGCCTCGGCCTTCTTGCCGCTAGTGTCCAGAATCTTGGCAAAGGCCTTGGCGAAGGAGGCGGCCTTGCCGCCCTCCAAAAAGCCGCCCTGCCGCCCGCCTGCTTCGTCATCGCTGCCGCTGCTGCCCTCCTCTGCCTCCTCTCCCTCCTCCTCCTCTTCATCGCCTTCGCTGGCACTGGGCATGCCCTCCTCAACGCCGTCATCTGCAGGGTGAGTGCAGCAGGGCATTCGTTGAGCAGCAGGCTGNAGAATACGCAGCACAGGCGGGGTGATGGGCAGCGGCTGGGGACAGCGCAATGCAACGGCACGGCGCCACTGGGNCAGCAGTGACTCTAATCCTGTATCAAACCAGGCACTACAGCAGCACTGCCCCTGCTCACCACTGCCAAAGTCATCCTCCTGCTCGTCCTCCTCTCCAGAGCTGCCGGCAGCATCGAGCTCCTCGTCGCTGCCGCTGCCGCTGCTGCCGCCGGCGTCCTCCTCCACCTCCTCATCGCTGGGCCCCGCCTCGAAATCGTCCTCCGGCTCTGCGAGCAGTGACAAGACATTTGAGTATGCAGTCTGGCGCAAGGAAGCGGCAGGCGCGAACATGCGGGGCGGCGGGGAGCAAGCGAGCATCACCTGCGACGGGTAGGCGTTTCTTGCCCTTCAAAACAGCTGCCATGGTGGCTCTGGCTTGCGCGATGCTGCTCCCGGGTGCTCAGTGCGTGAGGCTAAAGTCGAGGGCGGCGCAGGAGGGCTTGCTAATGCATGCAGCGCCTGCAAAGTATTGTATGTAGCCCTCCGAATTGCAAGACAGCGCGCAAGCGCCGCCAGACGCCCCAGCAGGCAGTGCGGAGGCGCATGCGACGGCGGCGGCGGCAGCGCCGGCAGCAGGAGGCCCAATAGCGCGATCCGCCGGCCTGCGGCCATCCCACAGTCCTGCGCATCATGGTGGCTGCAGTCACTGCCGCCCTTTCCCTGCAGCTGCAGGCGAGCGCGCAGGCCTCCAGCGCCTCCACCTCAGGGCGGCCCTGGGCGCCTCTGCGCCCCGTGGCCGTGCGCCAGCAGCTGGCTGCRGCGTCTGGACGGCGGCAGCGCGCGGCGGGCGGGCGCATGAGTGCCGCGGTGCAGGCGGTGGCGGCGGAGCCGGCGGTAGCTGCCAACGGCGCGACGGGTGCGTGCCAGCTTGACGTTTGGCGTGTTGTTGAGGGGCTGATAATTGCACTATGGAATGTAGAATGTGCTTGGGCTGGGCAATGCCACTGAAAGCAGCCCGCCGCTGCCGTGAAGGCCCTGCTGCGGGGTCGACATTTGCTGCGGTGCTATGCTGTTGCCAGCCGGCACTCCAGGCTGCACACTCTGCTTTGCGCTGCAACTGCTTGTTTGCTGCACTGCCTGCCCTGTGCCTGCAGCCCGTGTGGCCACTGTGTCTCGGCAGACCAAGGAGACGAGCGTCAAGGTGACGATCAATCTGGACGGCACCGGCAAGTGCCACTCCAAGACACAGGTGGGTTTTGTGCGTGCATGGCTGGGGTACATTTGGTGCTTGTGTGCTGTAGCTGCATGTAGGAACGGTGCCGCATTGGCATTGCAAGTGCCACTCCAAGACGCAGGTAAGGGGTGCACGTACTCTGGCGCATGTGCGGGGCACGACTGTTTGGGTTGCTTTCAATTTGGATCATTTGTTTGAGTCACATTTCCCATACTTGTTTGCAGATCCCTTTCCTCGACCACATGATGGACCAGCTGGCGTCGCACGGCCTGTTTGATGTCACGTGAGGCATTGCTGCGGGCGGGGTAGCAAGTACAAAGTCGGTTGCGGGGGGCCGCTTTGGCATCACGTATGGCAGCGGGATGCAGCAGGAACGCGCGACAGGCATCCCTGCGTGCGCTGCCAACAAATGCCGGCGGTTGCAGGTCACTTGGCGTATGTTTGGACAACCTGGAAGACGCCATCGTGCTCTGACGTTGCACTGACTTTGGAGCATGCTTGCTAATGACAACTGTGCAGGGTGGAGGCGGAGGGCGACACCTGGATCGACGACCACCACACCAACGAGGACATTGCCCTGGCGCTGGGCACTGCCCTGTCCCAGGTGCGGCAGCAGCGTGCTTACTGCACCACTGTACCTGTTCACCTGCCGCACACATGCACACTTGTTCCCTTTTAGGCCTGCTCAGCCTTCTTCTGTGCTGCCCTGCTCAGCGCATCGATGCTCACCCTGTTTGCTTGCCCTGCCTTGCCTGCAGGCGCTGGGCGACCGCAAGGGCATCCACCGCTTTGGCGACTTCACAGGTGAGGGCTTGTCACTTTGGTTTTGTCGCTGTTGGCTGCAAGCTGCAAGTCTGCAAGCCGCTGCTAAGCTGATGGTGATCTGCAGTTTCACTGTGCCCTGTCCGTTGCACCTGCGTGCCGGCCCATGCTGGCTGCCTGCCCTCTGTGTTTCTGCACTGTAGCCCCGCTGGACCAGGCACCCATCCACTCAGCTGCTCTGTTCTCTCCTGCATTGCTGATTGGCCTCCAACCTCCCTCCTTGGTGCCTCTCCGTTGCAGCCGCTGGACGAGGCACCCATCCAGTCAGCTGCCCTGCTCTCGCCTGCTTTCCTGGATGGTGCCTAATCTTCTTACCTTGGCATCGTCTATGCTGCAGCCCCGCTGGACGAGGCGCTCATTCACGTGGTGCTGGACCTTTCGGGGCGGCCACACCTCAGGTGCGTGCGCTGAGCTGGAACGGGCGCATCTTTGGATGTGTCGGCTGGGTGCATGGAGCACCCGGCACATTGAGCCTGCCCAATGGTGTGCGTACGAAGGCCAACCATGCGATGTGTTCCCCGCCTGCCGGCCCCCTCCTYGGCTGCAGCTGCGGCCTGGAGCTGCCCACGGAGCGGATAGGCAGCTACGAGACGCAGCTGGTGGAGCACTTTTTCCAGTCCCTGGCCAACACCAGCGGCATGACGCTGCACATCCGGCAGGTGGGCCATTGCCGGCAACTAGAGCTGTGTAGATGGATGGTGGGAGCTGTGCCTGCTGTGTGTTCAATCGCGCATGTTGCATCCACCACCAACAAGGGCTGGTCCTGCGCAGGTGGGGTGGGGAAGCAATGTGCGATCTTGCTGCACATCCTGCCAATCCCTCGCTGCTGCCGCTTCCCCGCCACAGCTGGCGGGCAAGAACAGCCACTGCATTGAAGGTTTGTTGGTTACCAATATTGCCTACTCCCTCACCGCTGCCGCAGCTGGCGGGCAAGAACAGCCACCACATTGTGGAGGCGACCTTCAAGGCGTTTGCTCGTGCGCTGCGCCACGCATGCGAGACCGACCCCCGCCGCGCCGGCACCATCGCCAGCAGCAAGGGCGTGCTGACGCAGCAGTGAGGCAGGCAGCAGGCCGGCTGCATGCCCGACGCAAGTGTCTGGTGCACCGGCAGGAGCGGCACAGTAGCAGCTGGCTCGAGCGTGGCGGCGTGCCCAGAGCCATGTGCCATTCCAAAGCAGTGACCTTCTCTTGTACTTGATCCCCACAGTTGAAACTCAAATCCTTGCCCAGCCCCTGTGCTCTGTAATATGCGTCTGGTTGAGGAACGCAAGGGCGGGGCAAGGGGAAGCGGTTGGCGGCGGAGCATCCTGCCCGGTGTCCTGGGCACGCGGCGCCAAGCTCCTTTGTCATTGATCGCTTGCTGCGACCCAGACAGCACTGCTGCAAGGTGCGGGGCGGCCCAGCAAGCACCGCTGCGCCTCTCGGACACATGCCGTAAGGCTTGCAGAGCGCTGGGTGCGGTGCAGGGCAAATGGAGACGCAATTCGGAGTGCCCTGGGTGCGGACGCAGCCTGCGCCTCGCAGATGGTGGCCCTCCCAGGCATGCTCATGCACAAGGTTCCAGAGACACTTGCTGGCGTTGCTGGACCGATCCTGCGGCGAATCCAGGCTGTTGCCGACGCATCCACCAGCCTTCCAGACTTGCCAGGAGGCGGAGAGGCGCTGAGCTCGGAGGCCAGCGGCGGCGAGCAACTTTGGGCGCCAGCGGGCGGGTTGCTGCGACAGCAGGGTGCACCACACCGCTCACAGACGCTGAGCAAAGGCCCAGGTGCGAGCGGCTTGCTGATGGGCGCCATCCGCATTTGCTTCGCAGCCGCCGTCCAGGCGCCTTCCTGCGCAACCTTGCGATGGTTTGAGCAGTACTGCAGCGCCGTAGCAATGCACCCTGGCCGCCGGCGCCCCAGCGAGACTTGGCAAGGGGCTGCCGCCGCTCCAGCGCTGCCTGCCCGCGTGCCGCCGCTTCCGGGCCATCAACACCTGCCTGCGCTCTCGTCGCAGGCCTGGCACGCATCCTGTAGTGTAACCCCACTCGGCGGCAGCACAGCGGCGCAGCCATGTTCTTCGGAGGCGGCTTCCCGGGCTTTGACATGCCCGGCGGGTTTGGCGGCGGCCCGCGCCGTGGCGGCGGCGGCCCGGTCAACAACTCGCGCTACTACGAAGTGCTGGGCGTGCCGAAGGATGCGGATGAGGCGACCATCAAGAAGGTGAGGAAGAGCCGGGGGCAGGCGAACGGATCCAGCCGGGCGGCTGTGCAAGTTTGGTTCTGCTGCCCGCCGAGCGCCCGGCGTGGTAGGCGCATGTCCTTGCCGGGACAAAGAAGGCACGCAGCACAGCAGCGAACACTTGCACACCCTTCACCGCTGCTGGCGCCGCTGCTGGGTGCTGCAGGCGCACCGCAAGGCGGCGCTGAAGCACCATCCTGACAAGGGCGGCGACGAGGAGAAGTTCAAGGAGGTGCGCTTTTTGAGGAGCAACACACCAGACAGACTTGACCAGCTGCGGGCATGGCTGTTGGCATTAGCTTGCAGATGGGTAGCAGTCCCTGCAGCGCATTTGCCCTCGTGGTGGGCATGCAGCGGCGGCCTTGCACCTACCAAACAGCAACCACATGTGTGTTGTGGGCAGCCGCCGGCCAATCTGGCATGCTGTTTATCACTGCTCTCTGCTCCTGTGTGCTGCCTGACAGATCAACGAGGCGTATGATGTGCTGCGCGACTCTGAGAAGCGCCGCATCTACGACCAGGTCAGCAGCTGCTTGTACTGGGCGCTGCTGTTGGGTGCTGTTCATGGGGTGTTCATGCCGGACTCTGTGTGGTGCTGTGCTTGTTCAGCAGCAACGTTTAAGCAGGTTGCATCTATGAAAAGGTCAGCAGCTGCCGCTGGGTGCTCAGCACTTGAGGTGCTGTATGCTGTGCTGCGTGCCGCCGTGCCACACTGTGTCTTGCTGCGCTGCAGCTGCGGCTTTTCCTCGGCAGCTGCAGCTGGGCGTGCACACTGCCGGCTGCCCTGCAATGGCAGGCCAATTGAGGGTTGCTTGGCGACTCTTGTTTGTGTCGGCCGTTTGCCTTTGGTTCCGAAGCGCACCAAGCCGCACCGAGCGGCCATGTGCATCAGAACCTGCACCCAACGCACTGGCTCACAGCTGGCCCTTTCCACAACTGCTTGCAGTTTGATGAGGAGGCGGTGAAAGAGGGAGCCTTGCCTTTCAGCACACGCACTTCATCATGCACTGACTCGCCTGTTGCTGTTATGTTGCGCCTATTTGCTAACCGCAGTTTGGCGAGGAGGCGGTCAAGGAGGGCATGGGCGGCGGCGGCGGCGGCCCCGCAGACATCTTTGACCTGTTCGGCATGGGCGGCGGGCGGCGCGGGTCGGCGCGCGAGCGCCGCTCCGAGGACGTGGTGCACAAGTGAGCAGAGTGTTGCGCCGGTGATCTTTCCCGCGCCTACGCTAGGGCGCAGGCTGGCGGAAATGCGCATTCCCGGAATTGAGCAGCTCACTGCTGGTTGCTACACATTTCTGCAGCGCCTCACTGTGTTCTTTGTTCTGCGTCATGCAGGATGAAGGTCAGCCTGGAGGAGATGTACAAGGGCAGCGTGCGCAAGCTGCAGATGACGCGCAGGTGGGGCCACTGGCTTGGTGCCGCCCCGGGGGTGCACTGCCTGTACTGGGATGGTCATGTTGTGGCGTAGCAGCTGGCCAGCCTCTTGCGTTGCTTGCTCTTCCCACCAAGCAGCTTTGCGAAGCAGCACGTTCAAATGTTTCTGCCTGTGTGATGCCCCCCTGCAGCGTCAAGTGCGACAAGTGCAGCGGCAGCGGCAGCAAGAGCGGCAAGCGGTACACGTGCGAGGTGCGCTGCGCTGCGCTGCGCTGCGCTGCGCTGCGCTGCGCTGCGCTGCGCTGCGCTGAACAAATGCTGTGATCGCGCGGTGCTGCATGCTAGACCAGGCATGCCGCAGTCACATGCAGTTGCTGCCACCACTATGCCACTTGATGCACTCCCGCTCAACCTGCACCACATACACACACACTGCTCATCCTGTGCCATTGCCACCCACCCACCCATGCAGACGTGCCACGGCAGCGGCGTTGAGATGAAACTGCGCGCCCTGGGCCCCGGCATGGTGCAGCAGATCCAGCAGCGCTGCAGCCGCTGCGGCGGCGGCGGCTACTCCTGCCCGCCCGGCGACAAGTGCGGCCAGTGCGACGGCAAGGGTCTGGCCCCTGAGAAGAAGGTGTTTGAGGTAAGCAGTCCCATACAAATTACTGCGCCACAGATTTGCCTGTGCATCCTTGCTCCCTCTCCCTTTGTGGTCCTGGCATCTCTTGTGATCCCGCCAAACTGCTGCGCGCGCACATTCTTGCAAGCCTTCCGCTCATTAGTTCTGACCCTGCTGGGCTGATGTTACACTTGCTGCAGGTGCACATCGAGCCGGGCCACCGCCACGGCTCCAAGGTGGTGTTCCGTGGAGAGGCCGGCTCCGACTCCCCCGATGTGCTGCCCGGAGACCTGATCTTCATTCTGGAGCAGGTGCGGGGCATTATTCCTTGGGCAGTAGCTTGCTTGCGGACTCCGATGCATGCCGCTGGGTGCGTTACTAGCTGAGCCGCAGGCATGCAGCTGGCACGTGCAAGTTGAGCCGAGGCCCCAAATTTGTGTCGGCTGCCTTCTTTTGCCTGGCTGCAGAAGGAGCATGCGACGTTCAAGCGCATCGGCACCGACCTGTTCTTCGAGAAGACGGTGAGGGCTGCGCCAGTGCTGCAGTTGCTGCGATAACGGCATGCTTAGATCAAGTGGGTTGGTTGGGCAGCCGCAGCAATGATTCGCTCTCAGCGGAGACAGTGAGGGCTGGGCTGCGGTTGCCAGCCGGGCATGCACAGGCTGCTACACGCTTGCGCAGCATGGGCCAACAGTTGCCAGGCTTGCCGCCGACAGTTGGCAGCATCACAGCTGCGTGTTGATTATTTGATTTTTGTTGGTCGTTTATTCCTGCAGGTGTCCCTGGTGGACGCGCTGTGCGGCGCGCACTTCCACCTGCCGCACCTGGACGAGCGCGTGCTCGAGGTGGGTTGGCAGACGAGAAGACGGGAGATAGCTCTGGTCTCACCTTTACAGCTGCCGCCGCCCCCCTGCCTGGGTGACAAGCCCCATGACGCCCACCACTCATTCACTCAGTTTTACCATTGCCCTCCTTTCCACAGGTGGCGTCCACGGGCTTGAATCAAGCCCGACTCCTGGGCGCACATTTTCTCACTCGTCAGACGCGTCATTTCCTAACCATCATCCCCCTAATCCCTGGACGAACCCTGCAGGTGGCATCCACGGGCGTGATCAAGCCCGACTCGTGGGCGTGCATCAAGGGGGAGGGCATGCCGGTGCAGGGCCGCCCCTTCGACAAGGGCAACCTGTACATCCACTTCACGGGTGCGTGGCTGCTGGGTGCTTGCCTGCTTGACTGCTGTTGCTGCTTCAGGTTTGAGTGGGTGCTGGGCCAGCTTCGGTAGTGGGAAACGCGGCGTGTGGGCGCGCTGGGCAGTGCTTGCACAGTGGTCCACTCTGTGTACGTCTCACCCAACACATCCCCCTCTGCCCTGCTTCGTGCTGCAGTGGAGTTCCCCGACTCGGTCAGCGCTGCCCAGGCGGAGGCGCTCAAGGCGGCCTTTGGCGGCCCCACGCCCAACGGCGCGGCGCCCATGGCTGAGGTGGGTGCTTGGGGCGCTGTGGCGCTTGGGAGGTTGCACGGAGTGTGGATAAGTGCTGCAGCACCACTCGAAGTACGGAAGTGGACAGCAACGGGGGTGTATGCATCTAGCAGGGTGGCAGGCCGGCAGTAACAGCACTCGCCGCACTCCTGCTGCTTGCCACAGGTGGAGGAGGTGCGGCTGCAGCCGGTGGCCGACATAGAGCAGGAGATCAAGGCACGGCGCGAGCAGGAGCGGCGCACAGGTGCGCAAGATTGGACGCAGCAGCCGATCGGCTGCGTGTTTGCCGACTGGGCTGCATGGTGTGCACCAGGCAGCTTGCCGGCGGCACTGCTTCCACGTGCGACGTGCTCTGCCACTCACGGCTCGCCGCTGCGCTGGGCGTCTGAACTCCACTTCAGCCCTCCAGCCCCACCCACCTGACATCACCTATCGTTGCATGCATCCTTCCACCACAGGCGCGGAGGCGTACGACAGCGACAGCGACGATGAGATCCGCGGCGGCCAGCGTGTGTCTTGCGCACAGCAGTAAATCGCCAGTTGCGACGGCGCCCAGCCTGCACGCGTGCCCCACGCACTGGGGCAGGGCCGCGGCGGCGCTCAGCTAGCTAGCTGCCAGGCCCGCAACGATACCGAGCGAAGAAAAGTTCTAAACGGCAGCGGCGGCCAGCGGGGCAGTTGATGCGGCGGGGGTAGCGCTGTACGCGCCTCCCGGCACCTGCTGCAGCTGCCGCTTGCGTCCCACCTGCCACACCTCTCCTGTCCCACCCTTTTCAGTACGGCCGGGATGATCCAGGCCCCCGGATCCCTTTCATTAGCAACACCGTGCCTTCCCGCTTTGCTGCTCCTCGTCTTTTGTGCTCCAATCCCAGTCCCATGCACATCACAGCCCCCTGCCGGACTGCCACACATTCTTCCGTTGCCGTGCACAAACCTCCTTTCCAAGCCAGCAACGGGCATAGCCACCCCTGCCCAGCAACCACCTAGCTACCAAACTCGGCAATGCTTTACAATGCAACAGTACACACTGCAAGTTTGGCTGCGGGAGGATGGCAGTGCGCCGAGCCTCATGCGGCACGCTGGGTGCGGCTTGGGCGGCAGCGGCGGAGGGCTTCTTGCAGGCGTCTCACTGCCCGCCACCACTAAATTCCACGCAACCGGAGTTTCAAACGCGGCATAAGTGCGCCCACCGGCCCAACAAGGCGCAGTCAACCGCCCGCCAAACTCAACGCAACCTGGTGGACCTCGCGGGCGCTTGTCACGATGGCGAAGGTGAGTGGAGAGCCATTTGATTCGATGGACCGCGGCCGCCGTCAGCCAGCAGCAGAGCGCCGCCTCCGCCGCCGTCCTGCCGCCGCCGCCCAGCCGCCGCTGCCACTGGTGCCAGCGACGCCACGTCAACTTCAGATCGCTCCTCGTATACCTGCGCTCCTGGCACCCTCAGTTCGGCGCCATTTTCGCGTACCTGCTGTTCGGGCTAAGCTGGTGCAGCTTTGTCATCATGCTGGGCGGCGTGATCGGCATGCAGGCCAAGTGCGGCGGCTATCTGGGGCGCGCAGTCGACATCCCTGGAATGCCCGGCTTCAAGGACTTTGTGGTGAGACACAGCAGTCAATTGTCGTAAATGGAGCATTCAAGACACAAAACAAGTATTTGCATGTTGACTGCCGCATTCCCACTTCCTCACCCCAACTGCAGGAGGGCTGCAACGCCACCGACACAACCGCCTTCATCTGGTGGTGAGCTGAGCCTGCGCCGTCAGTCCTACGGCAGCCACGTCTGCACAGAACGTGCCTGCCACACCGCGGGACATGCTGAATTTTTCTGATTCAGTCAGTGCATGCCTGTCCATCTGCCGCAATGTCAAACCATCTCCCCTCTATCCGCTGCCTCGCTCGTGCAGGACGGTGTTCTTCGAGTTCTTCCTCCTCATCCTGTGCGTACGAAAGGGATGCGAGTTGCATGGCCCACCGCCACCCGCTTAGCCGAGCATGCATGCATGCATGCATGTATGCCTGTGCCACGCGGTCGCATCCACCATGATGCCAACTTATCAACCGCCTGCAGGCTGTCGGTGGCCGAGTGCGGGCGCGTGCAGGGCCTGTACCTCACCAAGCAGCTCTTCCTGGCCATGGTGTCGGTGTGCCTCATGCTGGCCGCAGACCGCGCCAACGTGGTGAGTGGCGTGTGCTGGGGCTGCTGATCACGCTTGCAATCTGGGAAGCCTCACTTGACCAGCATTTTCTCTCCACCAACACTGCTGTCGCACCCACCCACCCATCTGGCGTGCCACGCAGGTGGCTGCCACGTTTGACGGCGCGCTCAAGGCATCCGCCCAGGCCACGCTTGCGGGACAAGTCGTGACAATCATCTGCAACTTGATTATGGCAAGCCTGCTGCAATGTGCCCCTTCTGCCTGCTGCATAGCCAATCCACTGTGAATGAGGGGCGCAGCTTGGCAGCAGAGCCTGGCTCGCTGCAGCAGCACCTCACACACCTCCTGCCGCTCTGCACCTGCAAGTAACCACATGCCCCAGCCTTGCTCCCTCCCTTGTGCTTCTCCGCAGCTGCTCCACTTCGGCGGCGAGATTGCAGAGATGCGCAAGCCGGTGCCCTACGGCGCGGATGACAAGCAGCTGCCCATGGGCGCCGCCAGCGACGCCATGCAAGTGCAGATGGCGGGCGTGCAGTCCGTCAGCGGGCCCACATTCCGGGCGGCAGAGAACCCATTCGTGTCCGTCTGATGCTGCTCGTGGCTGCTGCCGCGGCTGCTCCAGCGGCCGCCGCCCCGGCTGCGGCGGCTGCCCAACGCTGACGTGTGCCCCGCCGCCCCTGCCTGCCGCAGGGGCGGCGGCGAGGGGCCCAACGAGAACCAGTGGGTCCAGGAGTTCAACCGGCTGGTGCAGGCGGGCACCGCCGACATGACAGCGCCCGTGGCCCCGCCAGAGAACCGCAAGGAGCACCGCAGCTTCAAGGCCGCCGCCGCCGCGCTGGGTGCCGGCAGCTGGCAGGCGTGACGATGAATGCACGGCCCTGTGCGCAAGGGCTGCGATTTTGTGTTGCTTGCGTTACTGAACTCAATGGATTTATTGGACGGATGGCGTTGTCGGTGTGACATGCTGTGAGAGCCGGCGGCAAGTGGACTGGAACGCAGGAAACGACGGCGAGCGGCGGCAGCGGCGGTTGCGCAACGTGGTTGAGGCTGGGCAGCTGCAAGCCGGTGCATGCATTTTCTGGCCGGTCTGTCACTCAGCCTAGGGGGACAGCAAGGGCTGGCGTGCCCCCGCTGAAACAAGGTGAGGTTGCCTGTGCAGCTGGCTGCTCGCCTGGCTGCCCGCACGCCGCAGGGATTGTGCAAGGTGATCAGGACAGCTTTGACATGGCCCCGCTTGTGCCGACACATCCTGTGCACTGCTGGCGGCATCAAAGCGGGACGGTCCGCTGGGCGAGCTGTTTCACTTCCGTTCATGCAAGCTTGCAAAGCAGCGTGCTCACATCTACTTAGCACTCGAGGCCAGGCTGCGGGGAGGGCGCTATGCGCTGCCGGTCGCTCCCCTGAGCAGCAGCGGGCCTGGGCGACGCCCCGCCTCCAGCACATGGGTGTCGACGGTCGAGCAATGGCGCTGGGCGCAGCAGCAGCCCTGGGCCTGACGCTCACCTGGCTGCACCGCCGCGGCAGCGCCGCTCGGCACCGCAGCGGCGGCGGCAACAACAGCAACAATCACTGTAGAGGGGTGAAGCTTGTGCCCCGCAACCGGCCTCTGGTGGCACAGCCCGACGAAGTCTCGCTCGTCAGCTACAACATCCTGTGCGAACGGTGCGCTGGGGTGGGCGGCGGTAGCGATTGTGGCGGGTGCGCGCGCCAGTGGCCCCCCGATTCCCCTTGCATCACCCCTGCCGCAGCACTGCGGGCGATGCACGGATGCACGTGCCTTCTTTCGTGTACCTTGCTACCTGCCCTGCACTCGTCAACATTCGTGTTGCCGTTGCTACGCAGGTATGCCAACGCTCGGCGGCTGCCGCACGTGTTTGCACAGTACCTCGACCCCGACTTCCGCTGGGCGCGGTTGCAGGTGGGTCGAAATTCAGCTGATCATGGTGAGGGGTGCATGGCGGCTCAGTTCTGTGAACACAAGCAAGTGAAGACACTAGCTGCTGCAGACGCCCCTGCACCTGCTGAACGTTTGCGCCTGCCTTGCGTGCTGCCGCCTCCTGCTTTGGCCGCAGGTGGAGCTGGCCGCGTTTGGCTCCGACCTGATAGCATTACAAGAAGTCACGGTGGACAAGTGAGCAGCAGCATACGGAGCAGGGAATGCATCAGGCCGCAGCAGTGTGGTGCATGCTTGCTTCCTTGCACTGCTCAGTGCCCTTCGCTTGCTGCACCTTGCAGGTGGCTGCAGCTAAGCGAGTATATGCGGAGCCTGGGCTACGAGGGGGTGGCACAAACCAAGGCGGCGGCAGGCGGCAGCGACTTCATGCTGGCCCTCTTCTTCCGGCCGGTGGGTTTGGAGCGTGTTGCTCCTTGCACATTGTTACTCCCTTGTGTGCAGCTGTTGACATGTGGCGTGATGTACAGCGGCACCCAGTTCATGCTGCCCTCTTCTTCCGGCCGGTGGTTTCAGTGTGTTCTTGCTGCCGCTGCTGCCGCTGCTGCCGCTGCTGCCGCTGCTGCCGCTGCTGCCGCTGCCGTTGCTCGTGTGGCGGCCTGTGGCAGCGCAGCTTGCTTTTGCACCCAACGCTTTTGTAAAGATCACAACGACGTTTTCTGTGAATGGCTCACTGGCTGCAGGAGAAGTTTGAGCTGCTGTGGCACGAGGATGCGGTTGGGACACGTCGCTTTTAACCAACTAAATGCAACTTGGCATTGCGATTATCTGCAGGATAAGTTTGAGCTGCTGTGGCACGAGGACCGCAGCCGGGCGCTGCTGGCTGCGCTGCGCTGCACAGCCGAGGGGCCGGCACTAGGCCAGGTGCGGCTGCCTGCCGCTAGTGCTGCGCATTGTGGATCTGTTTTCGGCTTCTGCTGTCACTGGCCATGCAACCCGTTGGACCGCACCAGCGGCTGCACCGTGCCTTTGCTGCCTAGACTGCTGCCACCCAAGTCCCCTTCCACTTTTGCGCTCCAATCTTCCCCGCAGGTGCTGTGGCTGGCCAACGTGCATCTAGAGGGCTCGCCCTACCGCCCCAACGACCGGATATCGCAGCTCAAGCATGCGCTGCAGCGGCTGGAGGGGCACATGGGCGGGCGGAAAGGTGTGTGGGTGCACTTGTATGGGGGCGGGAGGGGCATAATGTGGGAGGGCAGGTGCGAGGGATGCGGCGGGCATTGGGCTGCAGATAAGCTTGATTTGGAGGGTGCAGGGTGAGGGCATCAGCAGCTGGGAAGCAACTCACTCATCCGCCCCACACTGCTGCTTGGCCCGCCATTAACCTTGCAGCGGCGGAGGCGGGTGACGTGGTGGTCCTCGGCGATTTCAATAGTGGGGAGTAAACATTCCTCTGCTTGTACTGCCGCCATCCCTTTGCAGTTGCGGAGGCAGGGGACGTGGTGGTGCTGGGCGACTTCAACAGCGAGGAGCAGGACAGCCCCTGCTGGCTGCTGCGCCGCGGGCGGCTAGAGCGCAACCACACCGACGCGTGCTGCCCGCAGGTGGGTGGGGTGGGTTGTTGGTGCTTTACCTGTCCTCCTTCTGCTCGTGGTACCGGTCAGCAGCTGGTGTTGCTTTTAGTGCTGCTGACTGCTTGCTTCCGGTGGCTCTGGGCCACTCCCAAAGGCCCTGTGTACTGCTGACTGGCTGAGTATCTCACTAGTTTCTCACTCTTCACTCACTCTTCTCTACGAGCCGTCCAGGTGCCCACCACCACGGTGTCCATCGCGCACCCCTTTGCGCTGAGGGAAGCGTACGAGTCGGCCAACTGCCGCCCGCCCTTTACGCGAAAGGTGATTGGTTGAGCTCGCTGGTGGGGTACATGCTGAGGTTGGCTCCTGCTTGTGCAGCGCGATTGATTGCTCGTGCTGTGGACCGCCTGAGACATCTTGCTGCAACACGTCACGCAGGCAGCTCAATCTTGCCTCTGACTCCGCCCCACAACCAACACCCCAACTCCGCTTGCCCCAAACCCAACCCCCGCAGGTGGGCCGCGAGCACGCCGTGCTCGACTTCGTTTGGGCGGCGCGGCACATGCCGCTGGTGGCGCTGCTGCGCCCGCTGCAGCAGGAGCTGCGCGAGCTGGTGAACAAGGTTTTCATGCCCAACCGCTGGCACCCCTCGGACCACCTGCCCATCGGGGCGGTGCTGCGGCTGAGCCCCACGCCGGCGGCGGGCGCGGCGGCGATGCGAGAGGAAGACGCCGGCAGCGAGGCAGGCAGCAGCGAGTATGCGCCCTCACTGCCCATGACGCCCAGGGAGCAGCCGACCAGCTGATCAGGGCTTGCGGCAGCAGCAGCTGCGGCGGCGGCAGCGGCAGCGAGCAGCGAAATGAATCCGCTGACCTGACGGGCCAGCGCAGGCAGCGGCGGCGGCGGACGCCGCCTGGCGCTCTGGTTGCACTGAATTTTTGACGTCCCGACATTCATGACATTTATCGTGCGTTGTGAGAGCGTGTAGAGCTCCCTAGGCAGCCAGGGGGTGGGCTCTGGGATGGTGCTCCGCACCCTCCTGGCCCTTGCGGTGCTGCTGGGCCCTGCGATGGCGCTTGATCGCTTGGATCTTTCGACATCTGACTGGCAGCTGGAGAATGCCGGCAGCCCGCCGGTGAAGTTGGCCGACGTCCGCCTGCCTGCAAGCGTTCTGCCGGCCCTGCAGAGGGCAGGCATCGTTCAGGACCTGCTGTGGAGGTGGGTGGCATACGACACTGCGTCGCAGGGGCTCTAGGGTTTGAGGCACCGCTGCCGCCGCCACTCGCAAAGCCGGCCCTGCCCATCAAGCCTGCGCTGCCACGCATTCCTCAACACCCGATCTCACCCTCCAACTCCCTCACAGATACAATGAGCGCGAGCTGCGTTGGGTGGCCCTGGACACCTGGACGTTTTCGCTGCAGTTTGACGCGCCACGCTCGCTGCTTTCGCATGACGCGGTGCTGCTGCGCTGCGACGGCCTGGACACGGTTGCATCAATCGAGCTGAACGGCTCCCCTGTGGGTGCAGCTGTAAATGCGCACCGACCGCACTCCTTCGATGTTACACAGCTGCTGGCAGAGGGACCCAACCGCCTGGCCATCCGGTTTGAGTCGGCAGCGGGCTACGCCGCAGCGCAGCGTGACGCGTACCCATACCCCGTGCCACACACTCAGCAAGTGGGGGCGGTGCCGGGATACAACTTCATTCGCAAGGCCGCCAGGCAAGCCAGTTTCCAGCTTGGATGGGTGTTATTGTTCTTCCTTGTGCCTGCATGTAAGGCAAGGGTCCAGGGTCCAAGCGCAGTGCTTCCATACTTTGGTTACGCTGAGTGCCATTGGTTTCTGCTCGACTTTCCTCACCGGCTGCTCGCCGCCCCTCCGCAGCGACTTTGGCTGGGACTGGGGCCCCGCCTTTCCGGTTGCCGGCATCACCGGCGGAGTAGAGCTGATTGGGTACAGCACTGCCATGCTGACAGGTGAGCAGGACCGGACTGGGCATGGGCAGGAGGGGGGCTGGGGTTGTGTCAGCTTGCCTGGGCTTGCAGGTTGCTGCCAGTAGGATACAGCACTGTCGTTTGCCCGTGAGGGCCCTGCCTCACCTGCTCCACTCAACATTCGCCGACCCACCCCACCCACCTTCTGCTCATGCTTGCCCTCACCCTCCCTGCTGACCCAGGCGTAGCGGTGCGCCAGCAGCACTTTACCAACGGCTCAGTGGCATTGGAAGTAGATGCACTGCTGCTGCCGCCGCCCGCAGCAGCTCTGCAGGCAGCTGGGCAGGCTGAGGAGCAGGGGCGACTGGTTCTTGAGCTGACCAGCCCTGACGGCGGCCAGCAGTGGACAGCAGAGCAGGCAGTCAACTTGGGCCCTGCCGTGCAGGCAGGTGCTTGTGATGCCGAGCAGCCGGCAGACGAGGCAGCGCCGGGCGGTGCGGCGGCGGCTGTGCCGCAGCCTGTGCGGGGAACGCTGAGGGTGCTAGTGGATCGACCACAGCTGTGGTGGGCCCACAATTTTGGCCGGCAGCCGCTATACAGCCTGCAGGTAACGTACACTCCAGCCCAGCCGGCCGGCAGCAGCAGCGAGGGCGGTGGCAGCGCCGCCTCTCCAGCGGCAGAGGCTGGGCCGGCTCCTGCTTCAGAACCAAGTGGGGCAGCCACCGGCGGCGGCCGTGCTGGCGGTGCTAGCGACAGCAGCGGCAGCGGCAGCATGGTCAGCCGGCGCATCGGCCTGCGCAGAGTAGAACTGGTCGCTGAGCCGCTGCCAGGAGGCGCTGGAGAGACGTTCTTCTTTCGTGTCAACGGCCAGCCGGTATACGCTCGAGGTGCGGAGCTGCAAGGGAAGAGGGCACAGAAAGGGATGGAGGGTGCACATACACAGCATTTGCCGAGAGGCACGACAGTGCGTCGTCAGCACCTGCTGCTTCCGCTGCTCCGCGCCAGTGCTTGTTTTGGTGGACAGCCAGCGATCAATCGTTTCCACTGCTTCTCTGGTACATGCAGGTGCCAACGTGGTGCCAGCCCATCTGTTTGAGAGCGAAGTGACACCCGCCCGCCTGCGGCGCCTGGTGGGGGACGCCAAAGCCGTGGGCATGAACTTGCTGCGGGTGAGTGCATCGTATCAGCTAAAATGGCTCGCTACCTTAATCCACTGCTATGGGCATGAACTTGCTCTGGATGACTTGAATGTAGCGTGGCAGCTAAAACAGGGTGTTGAAGTTGCAACTGGTGCAACGCACGGCGACACCTGCTTCGATGCCCCTGCACTGCCCGAACGTGCTGCCATGTTGCACACACATCTGCACCTAGTGCATGGCCCACACCATCCCCTCCCTGNTTCAGGTGTGGGGCGGCGGCCGCTACATGGCGGATGCTTTCTATGACGCCTGCGATGAAGCGGGCATGCTGGTGTGGCAGGTGTGCAATTTTTTCCCTAGCAGGCTGGATTATTTGCGGCAACGGCATCGGTGCAGCAGGCTAGGCCGGCTGCATGCTTGTTGATCTGCACTATCCCCCATCATCGTTTTTTCCTTCCCACTTTCCTGCAGGAAGCCATGTTTGCGTGTGCGCCCTACCCTGCTGACGAAGCCTTCATTCGAGAGGTGGATGCTGCATTTATCTGTTGCCGCTTATCGTCAATGGTTGCAGTGCAGCTCGTAGCTGCTCCATAGCCTGCCATGTCCCAAAGGCGAAACTGGCTGGCTGCAGGCTTGGCTGGAGGTGGGCCATCAGGTCACTCGGCTCAGCAGCCACCCAAGCATTGCCATTTGGGGTGAGTGGCATGCCTTCTGCAGGCTGCTGTCGTGAGTGCACCAACTTGGCACTATGAATGCACCTTGAAGGGCGTCCATGCTGTTTCCTGTCTTTATCTGCTGCACCGTGCCAGGCACCGCCTCCTGTCGTGGCTCCAGCAGCCTTGATTCGATGCGCTCCAACCGACCCTCACCCTGCCTACAGGCGGTAACAACGAAAACGAAGCCTCGTTCAACTGGTTCCCAGAGACGCTGGCCAACCGGCCGCTGTATGCCGTGGACTTCTCTCGCCTGTTTGTGGACGTCGTGCGCCAGGTCAGTTGCCTTGGGGCTGGCACATCAGAGAGGCAGGCGGATGGTCTGGTTTACTGCACTGAGCAGTGCTAGTGGCGGTTCTAAGACGTGGCAGAAACTTAATTGGAACTTATGCATTGAATATGCCCTCTCATTGTGCCGGCGGTGCTGCGAGTGGACCCAACCATGCCTTTTGTGGACACCTCTCCCTCTAATGGCCTGCTGAGCGCAGCACCGTACGCCAAACGGTGCGGGCTTCCGTGGTGCCGACAGGCTGCAACTCAGCGGGGCTGCTGGATGGGTGCATCCATGTGAAGCATGGCTTGCCGTGCCAGACTTGTCGTTTAGCTGGCCAGCTGCCAAGCTTGCCTGCCGGTGTATGCATGTGACGGGTTGCTGATGCCCCATTTGCCTCGCTCGCCTGTTGCTCCTTGCAGGTGGTGCGATGTGTCGGACCCAAGATTTGGCGACGTGAGCAGGCGGGCTGGGATGTTTATTGGTTGGTATGCGGTCATGCCGCACGGCAGCAGCCACCGCCAGCAGCAGCAGCAGCAGCGGCAGCTCTTGTTGGTTTTTCAGCATATAAATGGCTGGCAATATCTTGATGGCGACGGCCTTGCAAGCGCATCAAGCGCCTGGCGCCCAACTGGACGGTGCCCAATGGCTGCTGCAGGTCCACTTTTATGACTACCAAGGGCGGCGCGTTCATTGCAGGACACCTCAATCAGTCAAAACACCTCCCAGTGCTTGTTTTGCCACAGGTCCATTTCTACGACTACCAGGGTGATGCATTCGATCCGGCCACCTACCCTCCCGCCAAATTTGTCTCCGAGTACGGATTCATGTCCCTGCCCTCCTTTGCTGGTGAGCTGCACTTTTTGTGAACAACTGCTTTGAGCTGGGCAGGCTGCCTATCTGGTGCTTTCCGTGGACTGTGTGCCGCTGCTCCCTGCCGCTCCCAACCCTCTACAGCCTGCCGCCCTCTGTGTTTCCAAACCACACAGCCTACCGCCGGGTGACGGCCCCAGAGGACTGGAGCCTGTCCGCTCCCATGACAGCCTACCGCATGCGGCACGCAAACGGCCTGGAGGAGATGGAAGCTCAGATGCAGCGCCACTTCCTGTCGCAGCCAGTCCTGCCGGCCACGCAGCAGGCGCAGCAGGCACAGCAGCAGGCGCAGCAGCAGCAGCAGCAGCAGCSTGCCTCCGCAGAGCAGCCAGCCGTGCAGCTGACGCGGGAGCAGGCATTAGCGGCACTTGCGGCCGGGCATGACACACTGGTATCTGTGTTCAGGTCTGCCCAAGCAGAGGGACGTGACGCCCTTGCTGCCACAGAGGCAGCGGCCATGCAGCTCATGCTGAATGCTTCTCACCCAGGCAGCCCAAACGCTTCAGCAGCACCGGGCAGCGCGGCACCTGCCCCCGCAGCAGAGCAGGCGCAGCAGGCGCAGCAGCAGGCACAGCAGGAGCCGCCTGAGCAGCGGCGCTTCCGGGCCTTCACCTACCTGTCGCAGCTGCAGCAGGGGCTGGCTTACCAAACCGCCATCCAGCAGTGGAGGCGCAACAAGGCGGACCGACAGGCCAGGGTGAGTCCAGTATAATTGCATCCCTATGGCATCCCTATGGCCCCTATGCGCTAAGGGTGGGGCAATTGTGCGCCGCCTCGCCCCAGGTACGGACTTTCCACTCATGCTGCACCCACTCACGAGAGCACAGTTTCCAGTTCTGCCATACCGCTTCCCATCCGGTTGCACTCGCGGCCCTTCAGCTTCTGCGTATTGCCCACCTCCTTGGCGCAGACCATGGGCGTGCTGCATTCCTCATTTGATGGGCCAGCTCACATGGGCAAACCACAGCTCTTTCCCTGCCGCTTTTGGCGCAGACCATGGGCGTGCTGTACTGGCAGCTGAACGACGTCTGGCAGGTGCGCTATAGCTAGAGCTGAGCACTTTGTCCGCTGGCCGTATGCACCGCTCCGAGGCGCTCATGAAGCCAGCCGGCCTCTCGCTGCCGCCGCCGCCACTTCCCCTGCCGGTGTTGCGGGATCTCCCTAATGCACACCCCTCCCTGATTCGTGTTCCATTCGCACCCAGGGCCCCTCTTGGAGCTCCATCAACGCTGACGGCAGCTGGCGCCTGGTGCACCACATGGCAGCAGAGTTCTTCCGACCCGTGCTGGTCAGGTGGGCGTGGTTTGACAGTTCTCCCCCGACAGCGCCCACGATTGACAGGGAGGCCATGTTTCTGTCGCATGCAAGGGATAAAACCCAGGGAGCAGCTTTGATCTTGCTCTTGCGCACTGTACGCTGCCGAGGCTGCTGCAGCACCCTGCGTGCAGCTGCTCATGAGTGTTGCGATTAGCAGCGCTGCTCTTGCCTGCCGAACCTTGCTGTGCAGCGGCGTCAAGGCAGCAGATGGCAATACGATTGAAGTGCACCTCACCAATGACTTGCCAGTGGGAGTGACTGGTGAGCTGCACTGCTCATCTTTCACTTGACAAGACCGAGAGGGCGGCTACAGGGCAGGCCGGATTTCTCCAGCCAGGAGGCTTGGTAATCACCCTGCGGTGCGTAGCAGTTGCCGCACACTGTGCCAGCGTGTTTCTCAGCCCTCGCCCCAACCCTGGCTCCTCTCTCACAGGCACCCTTACGGTCGACGCCATCCCATTTGCCGCCACCCACCCCGACCAAGTGGTGCCGCTGCTTCGCTTGGACACCTCGTTCATTGCCGGCTATGCCAGCCGCCGCGCCTGGGCAGCCAGCATCCGCACTGATGTGCTGCCCACTGTTGGAGACATTGCCACAGTGAACACGAGCAGCGGCGGCAGCGGCGGCGGCAGCGGCAGCAGGAGGGTGGTGGCTGCAGAGGGAGGCAGGGCTAGCAGCGATGGTGCCAGCAGCAGCACCGCCGGCAGCGGCAGCCGGCCAGCCGAGGCAGCAGACGTCTTCCTGCGCCTGCGCTTCTGCCCCGCTGGAGTGCAGCAGCAGGCTGTGGCGGAGTGGGCCACTGAGCCTCCACCCAACCCCTTTGGATCAGGCAGCAGTGGCGCAGCAGCCGCGGCAGGCAGCCAGCCGCAGCTGGTGCTGGGCAGCAGCGGCACTCCAGCAGCAGAGCGGGCAGCAGTCGCCAGCGATGGCAGCAGTCCAGACGGCCAGGGCAGTGGCAGCCCAAGCAGCCAGGCGTGCGTCGGCCTGCCGCTGTCGCTGCCACCTGGCGTCAGCGAGGCGGAATGTGAGGCTGCCCGCCGCCTGCTGCAGTGCAGCGAGAGCCTGCTGCTCCTCACAGAGCTGAAAGATGCTCGCATGGCGGCAGCCAACGTCAGCACCTCTCTGCTGCCCAGTCCTCTGAGCGGCGGAAGTGGGGACGGCAGCGGTGGCGNATGGTGGCAGCGGCGGCAGTGCGGCCAGTAGTCCCAGCAGCAGTGATGCCANGTGCTNGGCAAAAGCAGCGCCAGCAGCTCAGCCCAGGGTTTCGNCAGTCGGCCTGAGCAGCGANTGCCGTGGCGCTGTTTGTGGTTTTGGAGGCTGAGCAGCAGGTGGGGCGCTTCAATGCCTCCGCCCTGCTGCTGCTGCCCTGGGAGCCTCAGACTGTGCAGTTCCTGCCGATCGAAGAGCCAGGGGCTGAGGGTGATCAGCCTGGGAGCAGCGGCCCGGCGGCACAGCCAGCAGCCGAGGCAGGGCAGCCAGCGGCCGAAGCAGGGCAGGCGGCTGTTGAGGCAGCACCGCCCGGCCCGGCGGCAGAGGCAGGCGGAATCTCAGCTGGCAGCAGCAGCAGCGGCGGCAGGGAGGAGGCGCCGGTGGTGCGCACTTACTGGCTGCAGCAAGAGCTGGAAGCTCTGGGAGAGATACCAAAAGCAGCAGCAGAGGGCGGAGCGGAGGCGGCAGCAAGCGGGGGTGCCCGCTCGTGCGCGACGCCTGCATGGGCGGCCGCTGCCCTCGGCTCCCTGCTTTGCCTGTTGCTTTAGGTGAATGCGTGCGTTTGTATGACCTGCACTGTACAGCTTGCTGGAGCTCATGTAATGCCATTGCCACAGCGGGTTGCAAGGCTGAGGTGGGCATGGAGCGCTGCCACTGTACTGCTGCAGAACACATACCACCATGGCATCCAGTGGCGTCTCCAGGCCAGACAGTCGCAGCAGTGTCACCACAACCGCGAATTCACACCATACGTGTAGAGCTTGGATAGAGCATGGTTACCTGGCTCCCTATTGCACATGCTTGACCTGCAGTAGCTCTTCAGTTCGCCCGCTGCTGATGCACCGGCGGAGCCCTGGACACACCCTGAGCCCCCGTGCTTGTGGGTTTTTTCAAGCTCTTTTTCTTCCACAGCTCTGCTCAACCCATCTCCGACCAGATGAAGGGCACAGGGGAGACAGCAGCGGCAGTGATGCTGCTCGCGCTCCTGTGCTTCAGCGCGCCGACTGCAGCCGCCAGGGCTCCAGGCAGACGCCAGCTGCGTGACTCCCTGCCGCAGCAGCCTGCAGCACCGCCAGCGGCGGCGGCGGCGGCGGCAGCGCCGGCAGTGCCGACGGCGGAGGCGCCCCTTGGCGAGCAGACGCTGAATGCCTCCCAGCTTGCTGGGCTGGCCGAGTGCGAGGCACTCGTAGACAGTCTGCAGAATGACTGCACAGTCAGGTGTGCTTGGGCACTTGGGCGTGAGGACGATGTCCGGTGACCGCGCTTCCGGTGCACCCGATTCCCTCCCTCGGGTGCCCAATTTTGACACCGACCCTTTCCTTCTTTGCCCTCCTCGGCCTGCCTGCCCGCAGCATCGACAGAATTGCCATGGTGGGATTCGGCCGGGGCGCAGACGGCCCGCCAACGGCGAGCCAAGCCGCCACCGCTTTGGCGGCGCTAGAATCCGCGGGCCTGCCGCCGCGCAAGTGAGCTTGCTGCAGCAGCTTTTTCTCTGTTGCATGCATGTGACCAGGGGTCCACAACTGCCCCGTGTTCATGCCATCCTGCCATGCATTGCGGGGCTGAGCACCTGCGTGCTGGTTAACCTCTCACACCCCACCTCTCTGCACCGCCCAAACCTGGCGCAGGTGCTGCGCCACCGCAGCGGCCTTCTCCGCATCCGACTGTGTCTGCAACCCCGAAATGGAAGCTCACCTGCACACCTGGCTGAACGAGCAGGCCGGGGTGGAGTTTGAGTTTGTGCAGGGGGCGCTGGCCATTCTGGACATGGCAGACAAGTGTGGCAATGCGGTGCCGCCGTGTCTGACGATCGTCGGCGTTCACGCGCAGGACGGCACCCGCTGACGGGTGCCTTGTAGGTTCTAGCAGCCCAATGTGGCAGTCCAACTCGACCGGTAGTCGCCCATGTTGTGTTGCCAGGAAGCTGCATTGATACTACGCCCGCAGCACGCTGTGTGTGTCCATCCGCCCAACTTGCCTTTCCTGTGCCCGCTTGCCACCCAACCGAGCCTCCCCGCCCACACCAGAACGAATGGCCGACTTTGCTGCTGCAGTACAACCAAAGCTGAATGTTTATTAGGCGCCCGTTTTTGCGCCGGGCCGCCCTTTCATCTGCATTGCCCAAGCCCTGCTCTGTCCAGCGTTCCTACGTTCATCCTCGCCTGCCTGCCTGCACCAGCCTGTCCCGCGCATGCTNCCTCTGATACAAAGTGTTAGCAAGTACACAGGAGAAGGGAAACACGGATGGGTGGCGGATGGGCGGGAACAAATGCCAGTGCGGTCAAAAAAGTCGTTCTAAACGGCGCTCCAGGAGCGGCGCCTTGCTCACGGGTTGTTGATTCAGAAAGAAAGCTGCTGCAGATACTGCTGCGGCTGCTACTGGTGCTGCTGCTGCCGGTGCTGATAAGAGGTGGGGGAACATAACGGCGCCGTCTGCTGCAAGCTGCTGCCGCAGGGTGCCACCTGCTGCACGCTGCGGCTGCTGCTGCGGGATGCCGTGGGCCGCCTGCTGCTGCCCGCTGCGTGGTGCCGCTGCTGGCTGCTGCTCACTGCACGCCCGCCCAGCGCGCCATGTCGATGAAGTTTTCTCCGCCCACCACGTTGTTGGCAAAGCGGATGACCAGGGTGGTGAAGTAAGCGGCCGCGGGGATGCGGCGCGCAATGGTCTGCGGGTGGGGGGACAGGTGGGTAAGGAAGCAGCTCAGTTTCAAGTTGAGTGCTTTTTGAAGACCGCAGTCTGAGGCAGCAGCGGTGCATACGTCCCAGCGGCGGCGCAACCGGCAGCGACAGGCGCACAGGCCAGGCAGCCTGCCAAACCCAGCAGGCGCAGAGCAGCACCCATGGTTCGCAGCCTGCCGAAACCACCACCCTGCCCTCCTCACCTCGTCCACCAGCCGCTCCAGGCCGAACACGATCTGGTAGCGGGTGTTGGAGGACAGGCCCTGCGGGGAGGAAAGCGGCCAATAGGGTGTAGTGAGTGTAGGGGCAAGGCAGCGGGTGTGGTGTGGTGGGTGCATAGAGAGGGCAGGTGAGCAGGCGAGCATGGTGCCCGCTCGCCTTCTTTAGGCAGCTGCGCACAGGCTGGGCGACACAGCCACGCAAACCACGCAGGGTTGTACAGGGCTTGCAGGTGCACACGAAATGGCGATTGCACAGGATGGATGGACAGGGACCGACACAAACTGCGCACCATGAACATGCCCCAACCAAACCAAGCAGGGTGAACAACCAGTGAACAAGCAGTAAACAGCAGGTGAACAAAAGACCCGCACAAAGTGCGCACCATGAACATGCCCCACACGAGCGAGGTGCGCACGAGCGGCGGCACGGCCACGTCGTGCTCGCTGGCGCCGCCATACCTGCGGCAGGGATGAGTGGAAAGACCAAGCAGGCAGGTTGGTGCAGTGAGACTTCGGAGAGCTCAGCTTTGATCCAGCTCAATGTGGCAGGAGACGAGGCATCTGCCGGCTTGGAAAAGCTCTCATCCGCATGCAATACAGACGGCCGCCCCTGCCATCTCAGCACGCACTTGCGCTTGAGCAGCATGATGGAGTTGGCCAGGCCCTGGCCGATGAAGCCGCACACAATGCCGGCTGCGGCAGTGGGGCAGCAAACAGTTTCAACACATGAGCACCCCGGCAGCTGCCACGTAAATGAGACGGACAGGACCACAAATCAGCAGCACTGCCGCCCAGTTTCTGCGGCAGTTCACATGCCCCACAGCCGCTCATGAAAGAACAACAGCCCATTAAGTCCCCGCCCACCAAGTGAATGCTCCAGGCGCAGCTTGACGTAGGTGGCTGCACCCAGTAGCGCACCGGCAATAATACCAACCGACCGCCCAAACAATTACCCCGCCAGCAGCAACCACGCACCCAGCGAGTACTCCAGCCCCAACTTGACGTAGGTGGCTGCACGGTCGCCCACGCCCCACTTGCGCCCCGGCTGGCTCTTCTGGAACACCGCGCTGGGCAGGCCGCCCAGGTAGCGCTTCAGGCCGCTCACTGCAGGGAAGGGAGGGCAAGCAAGCGGGCAAGGATTCAGCATATGCGCGGCGACAAAAGGGCCTGAAACAGGACGACCAGGTGCTTCAGCCCGCTCACTGCGCCCACTGCCGCCCAAGCAGCGCTTCAGCCTGGCCGCCTAGCAGCCCTCTCGAATCGCACCTGCTTGGGCCGTCTTGCGGCCGGGCTGGGCCACGGGCGCAATCAGCGTGACTAGCACCACGTCGAGCACCAGGCCCACCTGTACAGAGCAGGGGAACGGCAGCGCTCAATTGGGGAGTGCGACCAAACTAGGTGGTATTTTGAAGGCAGAAAACAAGAGTGACTAAGCTCAGAGGACCAGCACCACGTCCGGCACCAGGCCCACCTGCAGCAGGAGAACAAACAAGGTGAGGCAAACATGGGCACCATGTGTTGTGCCACAGCATATCGAGCCACCTGCCCAATGCGCGTGTGACCAGCAGGCATGTCGCCGGCTGGTGCTGCCTGTCGCTGCCACCTCTCAAACACACTCCATCATCATCCACTCTGCTCACCAGCAGATCGGACAGGTAGAACTCAAACTCCGACCAGAACTCGTCGCCGCGCTTGCGCACCTCGGCCACCGTGGCGCAGGCTGGAGGGGGAGGGCAACAGCAGGCGGGTGTGGCAGGGCAACCGAGTGCATGCGGGAGGCGGTGTGCACAGCATACCAGTGCACACATCACCACCGCAAGGCAAGGGCGCACACAGCACCAGCTTGAGTGCAGCCTGCTCAGCACATTTACAATCAGTGCAGCTGCCGCTGCACATGTCCAACCACCCTATCCTGCCAGCAGCGCACCCGAGTCGATGGCCACCTCCGCCCAGACCTTGAAGAAGAAGAGGCGGTCGGCGATCAGGCGGTCGCGGAAGGCGGGCAGCGCCTTGACCAGCCAGCTGGTGAGGAAGCCGCCGCTGGCCAGCTTGCAGTACGTGTCCAGAACCGCGGCGCGCAGGCCGCCGCTGGCAGCAGCAGCAGCAAAGTCCTCGGGCAGGGACACGCCCTTGGCTGCCGCCAGCTCCTGGGCCTGCAACAGGGATGGCGAGTGAGGTGGCGAGCAGGTGGGTGCTGGGCGGTGCAGGGTAAGAGGGAAGCAGGGTAGTTGCGGCAGCGGGCGGCCGCATGGCTGCACAAAGCGGTGGCCCGTGCATGGCAGGTGTGGGCAGCAGGCACAGGCCGGCCCGCAACCCAGCAACATGCATGGCCACTGCCGAGCCTGCAATGGCAGCGTCGAGGAGAAGTATCCATGCATGAGCAATCTCGCCACTGCATACAAAAACCTGCCTGCTGCAGGTCCAGGAACTCCTCGTTGTCGTCGTCGCTGCTGCTCTCGCCGTTGCCGCCGCTGCCGCCGGCGCCGCTGCCCGAGCCGCCCCCAGCTGCGCCGCTGCCGCCAGTGTC
>JADXDR010000068.1:749638-760232 GCA_025026875.1 Chlorella ohadii
GKWCRGKTTNCTMGMYAGNCAGCANWGRGSCNYCRTGNAYWASKKGYGRMKMTGGSTNSAYWRMTMSSTGSCNGRSCWCNCRYYGCTGRKGYTMGKGAKGTGNWSGMKGAGGACACCATCCGCTTCTGGTGAGGACAGACAGAAACTAGCTATCAATGCGAGGTTGATTTGCACTGGCAGTGTGAAGATCCTGTACGACGGCGACGTGCTGGGCGAGGACACCATCCGCTTCTGGTGGTTTGGCGGTTGGTGACCATTTGCTGCAAGCACGCCGGTGCCGGCCTGTTTAGAAGGTGTTAAGCATTTCGCGCTGCGCCGTGTCAAAAGCATGTAGCCTCACCAACACGCCCGAATATCCCGCTGTGCTCTGCAGGTACAACAAGGGCAGCAGCCCCAAGGGGCGCAACGTGTTCCTCAAAAACATGGAGCCCTTCATGAACTGGTGAGGCTGGTTGCAGAAGCAAATTGCATTTACTAACAAGTAATGTCAGCGCTCCTGCCGCCTGAAAGCATGACAGCGGCCATGCCCTTGAGGCGTGCATATCAATGCTCAGATTGCTCAAATTGTGGCCGTACTGCTGCCTGTGCTGCAGGCTGGACGAGGCGGAGGAGGACGAGTCGGACGAGGAGTGAGCTCCACGATTGGTTACGGGCGGATCTGAGGCACCGGCATGATGCCGACACATGGCGCCCAGCTGTGCAAAGTGCTGCGGCTTGTCGGTTGCCCAACTGCGCGGCGCGTGCAGGAGAGCCTCTTTCTGGCTTCGTTGCTCGCTTGCCCGTTAGCAGCCGTGATGTGCGCGGCCCGCTGCTGCATGCCGCCGCCCCCCTCCCCNTCATTTTCCCTGCTTGCCTCGCTTTCCAACTAGCCGCTCTCCAGCAGCTGCCTCTGTTCCGCCTCGTGCTGCCGCTGTTGCTGCTGCTTTTCCCATTCCGGCTTGCATGTCCCCCTTGCTCTGCCCCACCCTCTGCACGCTTTGATTCGTCCCCCATGCTGTGCACCCTTCCCATGCTCAACTTGTTCCGCCGCTCCCCGACTGCCCTCTCCACGTCTGTGCACGTGCTGCACATGACACATGCAAAATCACTGCACCCAAGCAGCTCCTTACATACTGAGATAATGAACAGGGCGTGGTGCAGGCGCGTGCGTCATGCAGGGGGCAATCACGTTAGGACGTTGGGACGCTAGGACGCTTATATCTGCCGCCGTCTGCCCCTGGCTGGGGCGCCACTCAACAGCGCCCGATCGCAGTGGGGCATTTTACAAGATGGCGTGTCGCCTGCTCATTGATCAGTCGAACACGTGTGAGGAGGCGAGCTGGAAGTAAAACATGTCATCCTCTGACAAGCTGAGCCTCCTGCCCGCCGCCGCCCTGCGCGCCGCCGCTGCAACCGCTGCCGCCGCCCGGCCGGCAAGCTGCTCCTGCCTGTGCACCGCACCTGCTGCGCCCTGCCACTGCTGCTGCACCCATTGGCTCAGCTCCTCCCTCCTGTCTTGCACCTTCCTGAGCGCCGCTATGACGGTCGCTGCCCCAACGGTCAGCAGGACAGGCTCCATGCCAGGGGGCACCGCCTTGCCGCCGCTGTCCCTGCTGCCGCTACCGGTACGGCTGCTGGTGCTAGCAGCGCTGCTGCCTGCTGGACCGGCGGCTGTGCTCCGCGGGTTGTGTGGCAGGCATATGCTGGCGAACCCTGATGGATTGAGAGGGGTAAGCTACTTTCTCAGGATGAGGAGTGTACAGCCAGCCCTGGCAACGTGATGAACGCCGGAGCTGCGGCTCCCCGAGGCGGCGACGGGAGAGCAAGGGCCGGCGGCATCGGAGTCGCATCACAAGGTCCGTCTGGTGCATAAGCATAATTCGAACTGTCCGAAACTAGGTCAACATGTCCAAACAGGCCCACCTGGTTGCTGGGCGGAGGGGTGCGCAGGCGGCGGCGGCTGGGACCGCCGCACTCCTGCGGCCCAGTTGGCGGCCAGGCGGTGCATGGTTGCGGGTCAAATTGCGGCCCGCGGCGTACCGCGCGCGTACAAGCACCCCAGGGGCCGCAATTGGCAGGTCAACGCTGGAAGCTTCATGGCCAGCGGCATGGGCAAGGGTCTCACACCGGACGCTGCAACCCACAGATCGCAAACAGGCAGCCATGGCGGAGGAGCTCAAGGTGAGGGGAGGGGCTGCAAGCGCACGACGGCGCCATCGGATGGTGCTCGGCCGCCCGCAGCCCTCCATCGCAGCTGCTGGCACCTCGAGCAAGCCGGAAGATGCAGCCGGAATGCAGCAACATCAACCGATCGCGGCCTGCCGGCCGCTGCCCTGCCGCTGCCGCCTCTGCCGCCACCGCTGCCGCTGCTGCCTGCCGAGCCAGCTGCCTTCCACTGACATTCCACCCCACAGGACCAGGGCAACGCCGCCTTCAAGGCCGGCAACTTTGAGGAGGCGGCGGAGCACTTCACTGCCGCCATTGAGCTGGACCCCACCAATTATGTGCTTTTTTCCAACCGCTCGGCGGCCTATGCCTCGCTCAAGCGGTATGATGCGGCGCTGCAGGATGCCAAACAAACCGTGGAGCTGAAGCCCGACTGGGCCAGGGTGGGTGTTCGCAGCTGTATTAGGTGAACAGGCAGCGGACATCGTGCTGATGCGGTATGCAAGGCAGCAGCCGTGCCGGGGAGGCAACGTCGGCGGCAATGATGGCCGAATGCACCTTAGCCTGCACATGCGAAGAAGCAGAATGCTGCCGCTTCACACTGTGCAGGGCTACTCTCGCCTAGGTGCCGCCCACCACGGCCTGCGGCAGTGGGACGATGCGGTGCAGGCCTACACCAAGGGTGCGTTCATGGTGCAGCATACTGCGGTCTGCTCGTTTGCATGGGAGCCAATGCTTGCCTCATGTTGCATGTGCATGCCAGCCGGCCACGTGCAAACAACGCCACCTCCTGCTTGTCCGTTGAGCTTGCTGAGTTGGCACAGTGCCTGTCGAATCATCTGCTAGCAGGCCTGGAGCTGGACCCATCCAACGCCCAGATGAAGCAGGGCCTGTCCGACGCTCGGGCGGCCGCCGCCCCGTCGCCGCCCCGCCCCTCTGGCCCTACCACCAGCTTCAGCCCTTACTCGTCTGCCCCGCTGGCGCGCCAGCCTGGGCCTTCGGGCGAGCTGGTGCTCATGCTTGCGCACCTGGTGCTCATTGTCAGCGCGGTGCTGACGGTGCAGCCCCTCAGCCGGCGACTCAGCTGGCAGGCCTACTTCCTCTTCTGCCGCACCGCGCTGGTCGCTGGCGCGTACAAGGTGCGTCGTGTGCCGCAATGTGGTTGCTCCGCATGCTGAGGCATGGGCATGCCCTGAATGGTGTCAGCGCAGAAGTAATGGCACGGAGCAGCAGGCATGAAGCCAGGCAGCGGGTGGTTGGATGGTATGAATTGGTTGCCTCCACTCGGCTCACCCACAAGCCACAACTGCTCCATCTGCCCCGCCTCATCACCCAAGCGCAGATCTTCCTGCGGTTTGGCACGCCGGCGCTGCGCCCCTTCCCTGCAGCGCTGGGGCCCTGGCTGCAGAGCATCGCGGTGTCGACAGAGTTCTTCCACCTGCTGCTATCCACACTCATGGTGGGGCTCAGCAGCTGCTGGTATTGCACTTGGCGGTGGCCGCTGTGGTAGCAGTGCTGAGCTGCTCAGCTGGCAGGGTGTGATGCTAGACTGCGGGAATATGGAATGCAGTTGCTCAGCAAACCACCCGAACCTCCTCCACCTGCCCCTCCCCGCAGCTGCAAGCGCCGCAGCTGTGGATGGCAGTGGTGCCGCTCGCTGCTCTGGCGGCATACCCTTTGCTTGCTGCGCTGGGCGCACGCTTTGGCAGCCACCCGCTGTGGCAGCGCTACGGCCGGCCGGCTCAGGATTTGCTGGAGGCAAACAAGGTGAGGAGAGACCTGATTGTTCTGGAATTGGCAGGGTTTGGGGGACGCTGCCGTGGCAGGTCAGGGCTTGCTTTGGGCTTTGCAGACGCAGAGGCAGACATGCTGCAGCACAAGAGCCTGCGCAGTGCTGCCTGATGATACGTCTTCTGAGGTGCAACTGGAAAGCTGCTGCTGTCAGATTCACGTGCTGCTGCTGTCCTGCCACCACACCCGCTCCCAGGCCAACGTGCTGCGCTTTGCCACCACCATGGAGCTGACGGCTGGCTTCAGCCTGGTGCTGAGCATCCTGGGCAGCGGCCTGCGCGGCGCCATGCTCGCCTACGTGTGAGTGACGGCTCCTGGGACTGCGTTTGTCTGCTGCTGAGGCGCTGCATTGTGTCACCTGAGCTTGAAGTTGCCCTCCGCCGAGCCTGAAAGCAGGGGCAGTCACAAAGGTGCGCTCTGTGTAGCACGTATACCAGCCCTCACTCCCCTCNTCTGCTNCCCACCCCCCACCCGCANGCTACTGGAACACAATGCGNCATGCGCTACTGGGCGNCCCGAGTCGCGGCCCTACCACCAGCAGGCGTGGGCCCTGCTGCACGCGCGGGTGCAGCCGCTGCTGGCGCGCTTCCCCGCCGCCCAGCGCTACCTGGACTACCCCATTCGCTGGTTCCAGGCGGTGGGCCAGCGCGCGCACGCGGCGTGAGCGGCTGGCGGAGCAGGCGTGGGCTCAGCACAGCAGCGCTAAAGCAGGGACTGTGCCGCAGTAGCAGCAGTGGCCAGCAGTGGCCGGGCAGTGAAGGCGGAGATGGGCGGGCTCCGCAAAGCGGCGTGGTGCAGGGCTGCCTGCATGGCCGTGTGAACAGACAGCTGCCTGATCCGATGCTGATTTGTTCGACATCACCTGTGAACACTGCTGGAGGTTGAGATATGGTGCCAGTGCATAGGAAGTCGCTGCAACTGTGCGGCCACGCTCTGGCGGCAAGCTGGCGGGGGCGCTGTGCGCCGGCTGGCTGCTGAGAGGTGTTGGAGAGAGTGGCGGAGCACACCCAGGTCATAATCAGTCATCAGGCTCGTTTCGCGGACGGAATGCGATGAGCAGGGAGGCCCCACGGCAGGTCTGGCTGCCGGGCAGCGGCGTGTGGGCCGCGCTGGGGCCTGCGGTCCAGCCGGGCGGCAAGGATGCGCGATCGGAAGCACCAAACAGCAGCAGTGGGCGCCGAAGAGGGCCGCAGCAGGGCGAGCCGGCACGGGGCAGCAGAAAACGGAGTCGGGAGCCGTCGCCGAGCCATTTGAACGCTAGCGGGAGTCGGCAGGACTCACAAGAGCACGAGCGAGACGCCCCAGCAGCACCTGCCGCCGGGTCGCCGCCAGCGGCGGCGGCGGCGGCGCGGCACACCGTGGCTCTCACCGGCTACGCCCTGCAGCAGGACAAGGAGGACAGCGATGTCGAGGAGGTGGAGGCGTCGCCCACCTGCCCCATCGTAAGCTGCCGGCCGTTGTTGCACAGGCACCTGCGGCACGGAGTGTGGCTCCTTCTCAGCAATGCCATCTGCCGTCGGCAGGCAGATGGTTGCACCCGGCCTGCCGCCCGGCGGTGCTTAGTGATGTGCCGTTGCGCCCCCTGCAGTGCTTGGTGGACATCATCGATCTGTCAGACAAGGCGGTGGTCACGCCCTGCATGGTGAGGGATGTTGCTGCCGCTGCGCTGCTGCCGCCGCTGCGCTGCCGCCGCCGCTGCGCTGCCGCCGCCCCAGGACTGGCGTCGCCCCTGCCCTCGCTGCTGTATCGATGCCTGTGTCGGAGCCTTCGTGTGCACCTGCACCTTGTGCCTTGGTTTACCCTTATTTGGCAACCGTTATTTGGCGCTGGTCTCTGTTGATCCGCTGATGATGTGACATCAATCTATTCCAACCTGCAGCATGAGTTCTGCCACGACTGCATTTGGCGCTGGGTGTCCAACCATAAGCGCGTCTGCCCGCTGTGCAAGGCCCGCGTGGGCTCAGGTGGGGCAGTGGCTGGCTGCTTCCACTTGCACGTTGGCAGACAGCAGCTGCTCGCACTGCGTCTGCCTGCTTAGCCGCCAACATGCCTGCTGCAAGCTTGCCTCGCATGCATTCCGTCTGAACGATCGACCTGTGCGCCCGGCCTCTCATCTGAACAGCGCCTGCACGCTCCTCCTCGTGCAGTGCTCTACGACATCACTCCATCGGGCACCTACAAGGAGCGGGACGTGCCTCCCTCGCCCAAGGTCCGCTCAGTGGGCAGCGGCGATGCCGGCGCCGCGGATGCGCCGCTGCTGCAGCGCCTGCAGGACTTTTTGGGAGTTGCTGGGCTGGTTGATCCGTATGAGCAGCAGCAGCAGCAGGTGCGGCTGCGGCAGCAGTCGGGCAGCGGGCGGGTGGGCTACGGCAGCCGCGAGCGGCAGGCGCAGCAGGCACAGCAGGCGCAGCAGCAGCGGGGCGGCGCTGCGGCCCCAGCAGGGCCGCGGCCCTATTTCTATAGGCTGCAGCAGCGGTTTCAGGCAGGCGGCTATCGACCGGGCAGCAGCTGGAGCGCAGCTGCAGGCGGAAGCGGCTTAGGCGAAGGACCGGTCAGCGTTGAGGACTATGCCCTGCTGTTTCGGCGGCAGGTGTACGACAATGTGAGTCGTGTTTTCTGTGACTTGTTTATGATTGGATTTTGGGGAAACTTCATGGGACCCCTGATCATTCATGCAACGAGAAGATGCCATGCCATCGATTGACCAGCAACCCTGTGACTGGCACCGACCTACCGGCCGGCATGTGTGGGCATGTGTGGGTTGCAAACAACCACTACCCTGCCTCCCCTGCAATGCAGGACCTGTGGGCAGTGCCGCTCAGCACACAGACACCGCGCATTTCTTTGGGCAGCGGCACGCCGCAGGAGCGGCGCCTCACAGGTGTGTGGTGCTGGCTGGACTTGGCAGGGGCTGCTGGGCTTGGCTTGCGGGCTGAGCAGATAGTTGTTTGCCTCTGAGGCTCTTAAGCATGGCGCTGCATCTGGAATGCTGACGGCTTCAGTGCGAAAAGTTTTGAGATGGTCATGATAATTGCAGTCTTGGTCCCTGTTCAATCGTTGGTTGCGAGCTGCTGATGCACGCTAGCCTATTCCACACCGTATCGCCCCCNACTTGCAGAGTGGATTGAGCGGGAGTTGCGGGCGCTGCTGCAGACGGATGATGTGACCATAATTCGCGGGTGCGCCCTGTGCTTGTTTCCTGCACATTCTGCTTGCTGTGCTGGCTTGTGGTGGCACTGCACCGGCTTCCCTGGCTGGCTGCAAGCTGCAGCGTTGCTGGCCTTGGTTTCTAAAGCCAGAAAGGGTGTAAAGACACCGCTAAAACTGGCTTGCTGTGTGCTTTCCTGTTTGGCTGCAGCTTTGTGATGGGCCTGCTGGTAGCCTATGGACTGGAGCCTTTCAGCGCTGCTGAGCTGGAGGGCGGTAGCAGCAGCCAGGCGCAGCAGGCGCAGCAGGCCCAGCAGGCGGCGCGGCAGGCAGCAGTCACCGCCCGCCAGCGTGCAGCGGCCATGGTGGCTGCAGCTGGTGGCGGCAGTGGGACTGGAGGGCGGGGCGGTCCCAGCGGAAGCGAGGCGGGCAGTGCAGCCGCGCTGAGCAGCAACCCTGTGGAAGCGCTGCAGCCGTTCCTGTACGAACATTCCGAGCACTTCTGGTGAGCAAATGGTGTTGCTGGGGCCGTGCAACCGGCACCGCAGTTGTTGTTGTCTACCGACTTTTCTGTCGAGCTGTGATGAACTGACCGGACAGCAGCGGTGGTGCACTGCATAGTCCTTACGGCGCATGCCCCCTGCCCTTGCTCCGCTTGTGCAGGCACGAGCTGCGCTGCTTCGCCACCGCCCCGCCCTACACAATTGCAACCTACGACCGCACGGTGCAGTACCGCCGCCGCCCGGTCGCTCCGGCAGCACCCGCAGCAGGCGCAGCAGGCACAGCAGCTGGGGCGCCAACTTGGCGGCCGTCGCGCTGGGACCAGCGGCAGCGTGCATCTCACCCCCAGCAGGCGCAGCAGCCCAGCAGGCCAATACAGGCAGCCAGGGTGGTGCACCAAGCAGGTGGCGTCGGCAGCAGGGCAGGGCAGCCAGCAGAGACAGATGCGGATGCCCCTCGCCGGAGGGGCGGCAGCAGCCGAAATCCCTCCCCACCTGCACCGCTCAGCAGAGCTGTTGCAGAGGGCGGTGCTGCCAGCCTGCCACAGCATGCCCAGCATGCCCAGCAGCAGCATCAGCGTGGCGAGGAGTGGCATTCCGGCCGCAGCAGCAGCCCTAGGCAGTCCCGAAGCAGGAAGCGCAGGCGGCGGCGGTCGGCAAGCCGGGGCAGGCAGCGGCGACGCAGCGGCAGCCGCGAAGATGATCGCAGCCGCAGCAGCAGCGGCAGCGGCAGCCGGTACCGCAGCCGCCACCACAGCAGGCACAGCAGTCACCGCAGGCAGCACTCGCCTCGGCGCAGCAGGGGCCGCAGCCGCAGCAGGGAGCGGCGGCGGTGCTACGTCAGCCCTTCCCAGTACATTGCTGGGCAGGAGGACGGCGGCGACCGCTGGGCAATGGAATGAAGTCTGGACGTCACCAGGCACATCCATTGAATGAATCAATCAATACCCACTCTTCAGACTTTCTGCAGCTGAAGCATTTGTACCATATCGCCCAGGCATGTACATTTGACCAGGGCCCTACTCTCAGCCTCCTTTGATGTCCCATTCCTCTGAATTGTTCGCTGGCAGTTGCATTACATGCTGTTAGCACCGGTGCAGAGCGAGTGAGAGAGTGGGCGAGATCGGGGAGCAGCAGAACAGAGCGGGAGGCAGAACAGGAGCAGAGCAGGCGGTTGTACAGGAACAGTTATGGACAGTTTTTTGCACAGGGTTAGGAATCAAATGAATGTATAGCTGAATCAGGCTCTCATTGGGAGCTGACTGCATCTTATCCCACCGGCTCCGAGCTCTCGCGCCGCCGCTGCACACGTGTAGGGCAGCGGCAGCCACACATGTTCAGTGCAATCCGCAGCAAGAGTCGAGAGGGGCCCAGCGTGGCGGCTCAGCTGTGTCCCGCACAAGTACAGCTATGCTGGATCCAGCCAATGCACCAACACGCCAACCGGCAACTCACCTTCTTCTCCTTCTTGCCGCCCACTTTGAGCTTGATCTTGACTGGCGCGCCCACGCTGCCCGCTGTTCCCAGCGCACCGCCTGCTGCCGCTGTGCCTGTCGAGCCGCCCGTCGTGCCCGGCCCAAAGCCGCCCAGGTTGGTCTGCAGCAGGCTGCCTTTGTCAGCCTGCATGGGAGGATTGGCGCAGGAGCACGTAGCGGATGAGCGGAGTGTGAGCCAGAAAGTTGCGCTGCGGCAGTGGTTGAACATAGGACCTTGCTGGATTGCTGCTCAACTCAGCACGCAAGCTGCAGTGCGGCACCCCGCTCAACCAGGCAGCAGCGCACCAGACCCCGGTGCATGCATTCCCACGCATGTGCAACCAGCGCACCTCGCTGAGCGCCGCGCTGCCCGGCTGCAGCGTGAAGGCCGCCTGCAGCGTGCTTTTGGGCAAGGGGCGGAACTCTGGCGTGACGCTTGAAGGCATCTGGTTGCCCAGCGGTGCCAGGTCGTAGGCGGCGCCCTTGCGCCGCCACTCGCCGCAGCACAGGATCTTGCTCTGGTAGTCTGCCGCCGGCAGCCGCCCGCTCAGCACGTGCTGCGCCTGCAGGTAAGGCAACGGCGGCGGCAGTGGGAGGGTGCGCCTCAGGCCCAGCTCGCATGATGAGCGCCGATTGAGGAGTTGTGAGCATGACTTCCCTTCAAGGCAATGCAGCAGAAAGACGGTCAACTGCGCAGTGCCAACCAGCCTGCCGAGGACTCACAATGTTGCTGAGGCCATGAGCATCAAACAGCGAAGAGTCACCCCGCTGGTGCGGCTCATCCGGCGCCACTGCAGCGGAGTAAGAGAATGGCGGCGGTAGTGGYCGGCGGCGGCGGCGGCGGCAGGCGGCGGGCAGTGAGCGGCAGCCGCTGCATGCAAGGAGGTGATTGTTTGGACCGCTCCCGTGCCGCAGACGGCAGCGGCAGCCCTCACCGGGCCCTAGCTCGAGCAGCAAGAAGCCGCCCATCCTGTAAGGCGCGCAGTTGGCTTCGACAGGTCCGCCAATAGGTGCGGGCTACTGCCACGACTCGTTGGAAGCCCCGCCCTGCTGCACAGCGCAGGCCGCAGCAGGGTTCATTTCGTGCATCTTGTCGCAGGGCGTCTCCGGCCCTCCTAMMCGAGCCAAGGCGAGCTGCCAACCCCTGCCCAGCACGCATTAGTTGGCAGGGCCCTTGGCAGGGCGTTTGGCAGCTTGCATCCACTTTCCCAGCGTGCAAATACGGCCTCCTGCAGGCTTRCTGGGCCCTCTCAGAGCACTTGCAAGCCCGCAGTAGCCCTCCCCTCAGCCCCCGGCCTCCCTCCCGCCTTGGCCGCCTGCGGCCGCTCCAAGCCCCTGATCGCGCATTTGGGAGGCTCCAGAGAAGCTTGCAGCAGGCGATGGATCAGGCGGTGGCGGAGGTGAGCCACCGGCGTTGCGCAGAGTCGTTGTGCGCTCCAGCGGCCGRCGGCGCGTGCTGGAGGAGACTKAAAAGTGATCGACGCTGCTTGCAGGGYGCGGCGYGCGCCTCCGAGGCTGCTGCTGGCGCCGCCGCCG
>JADXDR010000069.1:960-64881 GCA_025026875.1 Chlorella ohadii
TGCCTCGGCGGCTGGCGGCCCGCCAGTGAGAGGCGCCGCGCCCAGCCCGCTGCGGCCGTGCAGCAGGCGGCGCAGCCACAGCTTGGCGCGGGACTTAAAGAAGTCGCGCACATCCTGCTTGCGCTCCTCTCGACAGTCGATCTGAGGCGCCCAGGTGTTGCGGTTGCATCCATGCATTTTGACTCAGTAAGCGTATCGGCACAGGAGGTGTGGCGCACATGCTCCCACCGCCGCACAAAGCAACACCAACAGCATCCATGCGCTGGCTTTAAACAGGCAAATGAGAGCTCACCGGTGCAGCGCTGATGTTGAAGTCACCCACAGCCACGACTGCCCGCCCCTGGCGCAGCAGGTGCCGCCACCGCAGCTCCAGAGCCTGCTTTGCAGAGCAGTGAGCAGTTGGCAGCAAAGTAAGCCAGCGCTGCACAAACGCATGCAGGCTGGCGCATTTGGGGCTCATAGCCTGGCCGTGGGGCATTGTCGGCATCTCAGGCACACTCTTAAGATTGCACGAAGCCTAGCCATCCTCTCTCACCCTATAGAAGCGCATCTTGAACTCCGAACGGTCTTCAGCTGTGTCCGCATTGGTGATGGCCGGTCCTGCAGAGAAGCAGGAGTTGGGCCAGCAAGGCCTTACATGCATGTGATGTGTGCTGCAGCATGCATGCCAGGGGTTTGCAGGCATGACAGTCGGCACAGAGCAGGCACACAGGTGCCACAGCTATGCCACCGCCGCAGCAGGCGTCGCCCGCCGTGCAGCGCAGTGAGCAGAACAGATTCCCAGCAACCCTAATGCAGCAACCCACCATACAAGTTGAACAGCACGAAGCAGCCATGGTCCGTAACCAGCACCCGCCCCTCTGCATCCATTTCCTGAGACATGAGTGCAAACAAGCGACAAATGAGCAGATGTTTCATGGTGGCACGAGGGTCGGTTACCAGCACCTGGCCCTCTGCATCCATCTTCTCAGAGTGTGACAGTGTTAGCAGGCCTAGCACTCAGCTCCCTTGCACAGGTGACGAAGCAACTCTACAAGGCCCTGCAATGCACGCTCAGGGCCTGCTGGATGCTGCCGGGCGCTTGTGCCCGCAAATGTTTGGCACGTGCGCCATCGTGTTTCGCAGCAAACAACCAAACAGCAGAGATGGCTGCTCACCGCAAGCTCCTCCGCTTCAAACTGGCCCACCAGCGCCGGGTGAGTGCACAAGCCTGCCGCTGCCGCTGCGCCGCCGTTGCCTGCGGGTTGCGGCAGGATATGCAAGCGCTCACCTGACTGAGACAGCCATATTCCACACAGATAGTTGTGTTTATCTGCGCGCTCTGCTCTGGCCAACGTGGCCCAAGGCACGCATGTCGAGCTAGGGACCGCCGTCACAGCATGTCAGGACTGCTTGCAAGCTCACCTGCCGCCAGCGGGGCGCAGCCAGTGAAGCCCTCCTCTGCGGCGAATGGCAGCGCCACTCCGCTGCGCACGTATGTGGCGGTGCCGCTGTACCCGGTTGCACGGCTGGTGTCGCAGCAGAAGAACGAGTCCCTGCAGATGAAACAA
Organism: Chlorella ohadii; assembly: GCA_025026875.1. Classification (NCBI taxonomy): domain Eukaryota; kingdom Viridiplantae; phylum Chlorophyta; class Trebouxiophyceae; order Chlorellales; family Chlorellaceae; genus Chlorella; species Chlorella ohadii. The sequence continues at coordinate 2,511 of JADXDR010000069.1, forward strand.
AGGGGAAGGTCAAGCGAGTGGAAAGGGCGGTGGGGTGCACGCAGCAGTGGCAGCAGAAAGCAACAGCATGGTCCCTAGTGCCGCACTGGTACATGTGGAGCAGCGAAGGCAGCAATAGTGCACAGAATCGTCGCACGGCGTGCAACAGTCCAAAATAAGCAAGCGATGGCAACTTTCTAGTCGGTCACTGAGCGGCACGCACCATCCCTCCACAACTGCCAGCTCTCGATCGATGTCACACCGCCGCAGCTTGGTTTCCTGCAGGCAGATGATGTCTGCTCCAGGGGCAAGAAGGCCCGAACGGGGGAGGCCGATGGGACGGCTGGTGGATCAAGGCAGCGGCGGTTGGCAGAAACGAGAGCGCACGTGGGCGCAAGCCCATCCACCGGGCGGGCAGCACCCACCTGCCCCCAGGCCCTCCAGGAACTGGGATATGGTGACGTTGAGGCGCTTCAGCGCGGCGCGCAGGCCATTGACGTTCCACGACAGCAGGCGCACGTGCTGGCCAGCAGACGAGGCGGCGGCGGCGGGCTGGGCGGCGGCGGGGTGGGCGGCGGCGGGCTGGGCGGCGGCAGCAGCCTGAGCGGCGGCTACCGAGCCGGTGCCGCCGCCTGGCGGCTGCATCGTGTACTCAGGCCACTTCACACCGCTGCAACGTCAGATTAAGCGTCCAGCTCGCCTCTAAGGCGAGCGAGAAAATTGCGCGGCGTTTCTGGCAGGCCCACGGCCCCAGTGGACGTTCAAAACATCGCAGCGGCACTCTAGGATGAGATCGAGACTTGCGGCAGGGTTCGATGTGCCCGAGGCCGCCGCCGCCGCCGCCGCCGCCGCCCGCCTGGCGGTCGCCGCCCTGGCCGTTGCGCCGCTAGCTGCGTTCAGCATGTTCCTTTGCCCTGTTCAGTGGGAGCATGTCTCACACACAGCATGAGATATGAAATGTTGGCATGTACACAGGTTCAGCGCCTCAGTGTTGCTGGTGCTGCCCTGCTAATAGAGAGGCCCTGCTCGCGAGCAGCGATCGCTGCTGTAGCCACGCAGCCGCTGAGCGCCTGTGAACCCATTGCCCATCTAAACAATGCAACATTGCATCATTGCGACTTCCCCTCGTATGAGGCTCAGTGAGTTGGCAAACTCATTCTGAGCCTGCACGAAATGGACGCACGAGTTAGACGAGCACTTGCACCGCACCATCCATACCTGTAAATGCCACATCTGCAACCTGCCAGCACGCTGCGCTAATTTTTTGTTTGCATCAATAATAGAAACTAGGAGGATATCAGCCAGCATCCACATCTGGTCTGGCACGGCGGTGTAAATGGCATGAGCAGCCCGCACAGTGCATGTTGTTGATCAGCAGAGCGCGGCATGAAGAGCGGAAGCCATGCTGGGAGCCCTTGGCCATGTCAGCATGTCAGCAGTGTGCCTGGGAACTAGTCGTGAGCTTAGTAGCAAGCCCGACCAGCTTACAGACCCCATCAGTTTGGTCTCCGGCTGGAGCCGCCCGCCTGGCTGCTGCCGCCGCTGCCGCTGGATCAGTAGTCGGCAGTATCTTCATGGTTTGAGCACCTGTTCTCTGCGTCATGCACACCGACAGTGGTGCCCCGGAGCACCCAGCGGCTGGGCAGCACCTACTCTTGAACTGGCTTGCTCCATGCTCCATGCCTCCATGCCACGCTGTCCCGCGCCAGCACCAGAGCGTCCCGAGATGCGCTTAGGAAGCGGCACACCGCCGCCTGAAGCGCACCCGCCGGCCCACTCTCACCCAGCCCCNCGTCATGTTGCCCAGGGCTATTGTTGCAGCACCTGGGCAGCGCGCATCAGGAGAGCAAGTGCGGCGGAGCATTCGTCCCCCTTGGGCGGCGGCGGCGGCGGCGGCGGCGGCGACGCGGCGGCTTGTCGGCGGAGGGGGCGCTCGCTCTGTCAGCCTTCCTTTACTCTGGCAGAACACTTTGGGGCAGTGCCGCTCTGCTGCTGAGGCGAGGTGTCGCCACATGCAAGGACCGCCTAATTTCGCGACGCCAAGGCGACGGCAGTAGCAAGACACAGCGCACTGCACCTGCACATAATCAAAACCTGTGACGGCAGGGCGCTTGGCCCGCACCTGGCCAACCCCGCCCCGCCCTGCAGCTTGCAAGCCCGGCCGGACCAGTTGAAGAAGCAGCAGCCGCGGCCCGACCTGCCACAGACGCATGGGCGTGTGCTTGTCGGCTCCGCAGGCTCGCCGAGAGGTGGGGCAACCGGAGGTGGCAGGGTGCAGCCCGCGGGCCTGCGTGCAGCGATTCAGCATGGCCCTACCTCGCCGTGCGCCGCCCCGCACCCCCTCCGTTGCAGGCCGGCGACGGCGGCGGCGGTGCCGCCGAGCCTGTGGCAGCGGCTCCGCCAGCTGCGCGTGCCAGTCTGGGCCAGTCCGCCGCACCCGCTGCAGGTCAACGTGCGAGCCTCGATAGCACTGCCGGCAAGCAGCACAACGGGGTGGCCTCGGACAGCCCGACGCTGCAGTCGGATGTGTCAATTGCGGTTGCCCAGGTTTGCCCCGACTTGGCCGCCGCCGCTTCAAGTGGGCCGGCCGTGATTGTCACCCCTCACGAGTCCGAGCGCCTGCAGGCAAGCAGACATCATGCTGTGCTGTGCAAAGCAGCTGACTGCAGCGCTGCAACGCCTTGTGGGGTTTGCGGGGCTCTGCCGTGCAGCTTGTACGTGTGCCGCGCTGCGATTAGCGACGGCAGTACCGGATCCATGACTCCAAGCAGCCAGCCTTCCGTGTGCCCCGTGCTTGCAGGCGCTGCGTGCGCTCAACGTGCTCAACCGCCCGAGCGAGCGGTTCTCGACAATCACTCGGTGGGTGCAGCAGCAGGCCATGCTGCCCTGGCAAGCGGGCAGCTGCCATCGCTGATTGTCCGGCACCTAGCACTGGCGCCGGCGCCAACAAACACATGCCTGCTATGCTGACTTACCCCGCCATTTTCCGCCTGCCTGGCCGCCGCTGCAGCCTGATTAAGGAGCTGTTCAATGTGCCGCTGGCGGCTGTGGTTGCCATCGATGAGCACCTGCATGTCATAGCGCCCCAGGTGTGCACTTTTGGCGGTTCGCATGTGTCATGCTGAATTGGTAATCGCCGCCAAACGGCGCGGCGAGCCCTGGGCGCATGCGGCTGGGTAGCTGCCTTGGTTGAGACAACTGACAGGCGCTACGGGCTGCAACTCGTTGGTCCTCTATATGTTGTTTCTGCTTTCAATCGCCGCAATTGCTCCCATATCTGCCGCAGGGCGACCTGAGCTACAGGGAGGGCATCCTTTCTGTTGCCTGGCCATGTCTGATCCTGCGCTGTGTACTTGCACGTGCTCCCAAATCTGCCGCAGGGCGACCTGAGCTACAAGGAGGGCGCGCCCCGCGCGCTCAGCTTCTGCCAGTGGGTGCTGGCGGGGGACAGCCCCACCGTGCTGGTGGTGGAGGATGCGCTCAAGGACCGGCGGTGAGTGGAAACAAGGGTGTGAAAGTGCGGGAGTGCTGCGTTTTGGGTGACCAGGGTGGGTTGCTTGGCTGGCTGGCCAGCACTCGCATTCTGCACGGAGGGTGCCCCGGAGGCTGAGCAGCAATGTGCGCATGCTACTGCTGCTCTCTCTTGTTTGCTCAGCGCAACATTGGGTTATAGGGCAACCTGTCAACTGGCATCTGCCTACCTGCTTACGGCTCAGTTATGCTCACTACTGATCCCAAAAATTTGTCCCGATCCGCCCCCGGTGCAGGTTCAAAGACACGCCACACGTTGCCGGGCCTCCGCGTATCCGCTTCTTTGCCGGCGCACCTTTGATCAGCAGCAACGGCGGCCACCGCTTTGGTGCGTGGCATGGCAGGCATGCACTGCGCTCAGCTGGGTGCCTGCATGTGTGTGGGCGTGCAACCAGGTGGCGCACCGCTGGGGGGCGGTTCNAGCCGTTCAGTTNGCCACTCCTCAATCAAACCCTGGNCTGCTGCTGCTGCTGCTGCTGCTGCTGCTGCTGCTGCTGCTGCTGCTGCTGCCTCCTCCTGAGCCTTGCTGCAACTGCAATGTTTCGTTTCTTTCCGTGCCGCAGGCTCCCTCACGATCATGGACTTCCGGCCGCGCCAGTTCCAGGCCTCGCAGCTGGTGCTGCTGGCGCACTTTGCGGAGCTGACTGTGCGGGAGATGGAGCAGGAATTGGTGAGTGAATAGTTACTACAAGGGTTTTGTACATTGAAATGCTTTGCATTGGCTCAGCATCTTCAGCTGGTGGCTAGCACTTCTTGTGTGTTGCCAGCTATTGGTTGGGGTGCGCTTTGCGGAGCTGACTGTGCGGAAGATGGAGCAGAAGCTGCTGAGTCCTAACTCTTCTAGCCTCAGCTGTTGGCGGTTGTACCCGGCCAGTGCACTTCTCTTGCAGAAGCATGTGCTTCCAGTTATGCCCACGTGCTGCACTCGCCGCTGCCCCGCAGGCGCTCAAGTGGCAGAAGCAAGCACTGGACCAGCAGCAGGCCTCGCAGCTGCACCTCGTGCGCGCCTTGGACTGCTTCCACGGTGCGCGCCGCTGGCTCTTGCGCGACCTGCGTGGCCAACACCATTGTGTTTGTTTCTTGTTTCGCACGTGTTTTGATACATGTCTCCATGCATGCCAGCCCCACATGTGCGGGTTGCTGTGATGTGTGCAGAGGGAGTGCTGCCACTGCTGCTGGACCGTGCGGTGTGTGCGTGTGTTGCAGGTTCCTGATTGTATCTGCCTATCCCTGTTGTTTGCGTGCAGAGGGCGTGCTGCTGCTGGACCTGGCAGGCCCCCAGTGGCGCATGGTCTGGTGCAACGAAGCCTTCCGCTCTGCAGCAGGTAGGCTGGCTGGTGCGTGCCGCACTGTGCTTCTCTGCAAGGTTCTGCTACGCTCCACGAGGCGACACTGCGCTGCGGCTGCGCCTGCAGCACACCCGCTGCCGCTGGTCCAGCGCCTGGTGAGGCACGCTCGCTGTCTGCTCATTGCAGGCTGCAGCATGCCTGGTCTCGTTTCGTCACATATGCATGCTCTCCGCCCACCAGCCCACGGCCATCCTTCCTCCGNCACCCCGCAGGCATGCCCAAACTGCTGGTAGGAGCAGCGGGCAGTGCAGCGGGCGCGATGCAGCAGCACACTCAGGAGGCGGCAGCAAACGGGCACGGCCCAGAGGTGCCGGAGGCAGCCGACTTTTGGCAGCTGTTCCAGCATGTGGCAGATGTCAGCCCTGGCTCGTACAATGTGAGTCGTTTTGGCTGTGTTTTGGGGTGGGGAGCTGCTTGCGGTTGTGGCCCTGGGTGGTTGGGAGCGAACCTTGGCGAGGGTGCTTGCTGGAGGCCCCAGCTGCAAGTTGCGTGAGGTACCAAAGCGGGTGCTTCCGAAGCAGCCGCCCGGCTTGTTGACGGCATTGTCTGCTGCGCCGCTGCTTACCACTGCAGGCCGCCTTGCTGGCGCTTCGGGAAGGGCGCGACTTCAAACTGCGCCTGCAGCCCAATCCCACAGCCCCAATCAGCAGCCCCCGCAGCCCCGGCAGCAGCAGCGGCAGCGACGGCGGCGGCGGCAGCCGGCGGCGGCCGCTCACGCTGCTGTTCCGCCCCGCAGAGAGCGACCAGCTGTTGCCTGGCGAGCAGGCGATTGGCATTCCGGCTATGCCTCTGCGCATCTCAGGAGGCTTTAGCTCTAATGGCTCCGAGGCAGACCAGCCAGACCACGATCGGCCCAGTGCAGAGCTGCAGCCCAGCACGCCCAACGGCCTGGTCGACCGGCCAGCCGCACGGGCTGCTCCACTCTACTACTTTGCCCTAGTGCAGAAGGAGGAGGCTGCCAGCAGCGCGGCGGAGGCGCTAGCGGAGCGCCCGCCGGCTGACCCTCGAAGCCTGAGCTGCGGCGAGGTGCCTCTGTATGACGACCTGACCAGCATGGCGTTCAGGAGCTTCGACGGCGTCAGCATGAGCATGGGTATGGGGCCGTCTGCGAGTGGGCGGCCGCAGCTGTCGTGGCCGGGACCAGAGCATGGCGGGGAGCACAGCATGGGCAGCGCCCCGCCCGTGGATCCGTCTGCTGCGGTGAGGAGATTCCTGCACTGCATGGCATTGGTTTGGTGCGCTCGAGTTGGGATAACAGCATGTGCAGCATGGATAGCGCTCGCTGCCCCACCCCGCCTCACATCACACATTTGTGTTTGCTGGCTGCAGCCTGGCGCCGTGGCGTTCCCGATGTCGGCCTTTTACCGCCTGCGCCCCGACGTTATGAAAGAGGTGAGGTGTGCATTTGGTTGTTTATTCCGGGGCGAACACACTTGTAGGTGCGAGCGCCGCATAACAGACCACCACTACCCAGCCCAATGCCAGCTAGCTGGGCTGCTTGACCCAGCAGCAGCCACCTAGCAGCAGGTGTGGATGTGCGGCTCCCTTGCCGGGCATCCGCACTTGCTGCACACGCACTTGCTGCACAGTGCCTGCGTTGAGACCGCCTCATCCCCCCTCCCCTCCCCTTCCCTTGCTCCTCTCCTGAGCAGGTCACGCTGGGGACCCTGATTGGCACAGGTGGGTGGGTGGCATCCGCAGGGGCTGCCCTGCATATGTGCTTGCTGCACGTTGTTTTGCGCGGTGCAGCTGTGAGGGGTTGGGCCAAGCAAGCTTGCGCCTGACGTTCCACTGCCTGCCCCTCCGTGCCCGTGCAGGCTCCATGGGACGCTGCTACCGCGGCATGTGGCAGGCAAGCCGGTTCTGTCTTGGCGTGGCTTGCTGACTGCGCCGCAAGCCCTGCCCTTGTTTGGTGCTTGCAAGAGGATGATTGACAAAGGCACACTGGGTTAGCGTGTTGCCTGCTAGAAACATGCCAGCCACCCCCAAGCCAACCAACCTGTTGCCTACTGTATTTCTCGTGCGCTGCAGGGCGGCCGTGTGGCAGTCAAAATCATCGACTGCGTATCAGAGCCCGACAGCCGCAGCGCAAGCAGCGGCCTGGCGAGCAGGCTGGCGAGCGCAGAGCTGCCGCGCGGCGCGAGCAGCAGCAATAGGGCACTGTCGGGCAGCAGCGGGCTGTCTAGCAAGCGGCCTCCCAGGGGCATGTGTGCGCAGGTGAGGCGTGAGCAGGGAGGTGGGCTTGATGCAGCTGGTCCGGTAACAGGATTGCAGACCTTCTCTGGTTTTGCGCAATCTGGCTTCAGGAGCCGAGCCTTGGCGTGCCTCACAGACTCGATTGAAAAGCCTTGCTCTGCAACCCCCTTTCTGCGTGCCGCCTGCATGGCTGCTCCCTCGTTGCCTGGAGGCAGCTTTTCGTTCATGCATCCCCTCCTCCACTGGCCCCTGCCCCAGGCCGCCATGGTCGAGGCGCTGCTGGCCCGATCCATGGGCCACCCACACATTGTGACGACCTTTGCGCACGGCGTGGGTGTCGAGGTGAGCTGAGCTCATTGGTTGCTGTGCGGTGGGACAGAAAATGGTTGCTGTGCGGTGGGACAGAAGTGGCTGGGCAGCAGCTGGTAGGCCGGTGCCCAGAAGCAACGCTTCGTGTTGTGTTTGGCTGGTGCGGGTCCTCTGAGCTGCCTGCTGTGCAAGGTTTTGTACACGACCGCCCCGCTGCTGCACACTTGACAACCCCACTGACTTCCGTATCACTGCAGGAGCAAGCGGAGGGCGGCGGCGCGAGCCACCAGCAAGTCTGGATTGTCCAGGAGTTCTGCAACCGCGGCAGCCTGTTTGAGGCCGTGGACCGCGGCATGCTGCAGCTGCCGGGCGGGAACGGGCCCGACCTGCGCGCTGTGCTGGCCACGGCTCAAGAGATTGCAGGTNGGGGAGGGCTCTGGCTGGGTGCGTGGAGTGGGCGTGGCTGCTTTGGACATTGCAATGTGCACCGCTGATTGTGAAGGCAGCCGGCGCACACCGCTTGTCTGCGTGCTGCCGGCTGGGTGTGTGGCCGGGCTGGTCGGGACTGCAGCCAGCTGCGCCTCTTCCTGACTTTTTCTGCTGCTTGCCGTGCAGGCGCGCTGACGTACCTGCATGCGCACGACGTGCTGCACGGCGATTTGACGCCCAGTAACGTGCTGCTCACCAGCTCAACCAAGGACGGCCGCCGCTGGCAGGCCAAGATCAACGACTTTGGCCTTGCAGCTGTGATGGGTGGCGTGGACGCTGTGCGCCGCTCCTGCCGACTTGGCACAGGTGCGCACAGTTTGTTCTCTCATGAAGCCGGGCCCTCAGGGGCTGGCGCGAAGCTGTTAGGCTAGACTAGACTAGGTGTGCACAGGCTGCCACGGCCTGTCCCCGTCCTGCAATGCACTGCAGGCCTTCTGCCCAACAGCTGCTTTGACAGGGCGCACTTGCCAGCCGCTGCCTCAGGCTATATCCGGCCGCTGTCAAAACGCCACAGTGTACGAGCTGCGAGTCTGCATCGACAGCACCGTTTCCCTCCCTTCCTCCCCAACCGCCCCGCAGTCACGCACATGCCTCCGGAGATTGTGCAGCACGGCACGCTGTCCAAGGCAACTGACGTGTGGAGCTTCGGTGAGGCGCTGTGCCTGCTGTGCCTGCTGTGAGCGTGATGTGCCTGCTGTGCAGGCAGACCATGCTGTTTTGCCATAGCACGCTGCTCGACTGCAACACTGGTGCCACTGCCGCTGCATTTCGACGCTTGGCCGGTTGCTTAGGAAGCCAAGAAGGGCAATGTCCTTGTTGTTCACTTCGGTGTTCACTTCAATCGGCGCACACCTGGGTGCCACGTGGTTCAAGAAACTCACCGCACACTCCTGCTGCCCTGTGCCATCGCAGGCATGATCCTGCTGGAGATGCTGACGGGCCAGCGGGCTTGGATGGGCCTGCATTACGGCCAGATCATCCGCCAAGTAGGGGAAGGTGAGCAGGGTAGCCGCGCTGACGTCATTGGAATCGTCTGGAATGATTGGCTGTGCCGTTCCACCGCCTCCAGTGCACTGCCGCCTGCTTCCAGCGCCCCGCCGGCGGACGATGCACCCTCACACCCATTGCACCCGCTCATCCTGCTGCAACCGCCCTCCTGCCTGCCCGCTGACTGCCGCCCACCCGCCTGCGCCCTGCGCAGGCAACCTGCCAATGTCCATTCCGGCCGACATCCCTCCCGGCCTCGCCTCCCTGGTCCGCCGCTGCTTGAGCCGGGAGCCTTCAGAGCGCCCAGACTTCCCCACTATTCTGGCCGAGGTGCAGCAGCTGAAGGATCGCATCTTCTCGCGCCCGCCCTCGCAAGAGAGCGGGAGGCCGGAAGCGGCCAGCCCCCAGGGGCAGCGCGCCTCGGGCCGGCCGCGGCAGCCGCTGCCGCCACCGCCGCAGCTTACCCCGGAGGAGCGGGAGCAGCACAAGGCGAAGCAGCGGCAGCTGATCAAGGAGCAGGAGGAGTGGCTGCAGCGCCAGCTGGACCCGGCTGCCGCCGCCGGCCGGAAAGAAACCTCCCCACCCGGCGTGGTTGTGCCGGCACGTGCGCCCTCACTCCCCTCGCCTTTTGCAGCCGCCCTGGCGCCCGCACCCTCCCTGGCTTCCCCCTTTGCTGCGGCTCCCGAGCGGGCGCCCAGCCTGCCGCAGCCCGCAGGCGCGCCGTAGCACGGCAGAACCACGACCAAACGCATGCGCTTAACTTCACACTGGGGTGCCAAAAGTATGCCCAAGCTATCGATATTCCCCTCTGTACACTTGCACTCCCCCCTCACTTGCTTTTGAGTTGGACAGCTAACAGCCAGGTTTCCTCTTGTTTTTGTCACCTCTTCCCAATCGAGATTGAATGTTTATTGTGCCGCAGCTGCACTGACCGACGCCGCCGCGCGGTGCAGAGCACGCCTAGTTAGTGCACATAGTTGCTCCGCTATCTATTGGTCCCCTTTTATTTCTTTCCCTCCCTGTTCAGCTCACCGTCCTCTCACACCCACTGCCACCACCTTACAGAGGGGTTCCGCCCGCTCACTAAACCCCTCCATGGGAGCCACCCACTGCAGCTCCCCGCTCTTTCATTCACACCTGCTGTTTCCTGCCCGCCACACAAATGCCCAACATGCCAGCTGTTGGAATGTGATGCGCCCAACATCAGCTCGGCATGGCAGCCACTTACAGTTCGAATGCAGTTGCGTTCCTTTGCGTTTCCCGTCCCCCGAAACGCAATGCAAGGGCAGACGGGTGTGCGCTTGTAAGAACCGAGAGCAAGCGCTGGCTAGCAAGGGCGCACGCTGTATGCAGTCATATGCAGTCAACATAGGCGGCCGTCTGTGCGGTAAAAATGCGCGACGACACACGAACAGGGGGCAACAAGTGCTGCACATGGGCGGCGCATGCTGGGCCTCCGGTCACCACAGCGCCCGCTGCCGCTGCTGGGTCTTCAGAGGGGTGTTCGCCTCATGCCTGCTGCACCTCTGCCTCGCCCGCCGCGCCGCCCTCCCCCTCCTCCTCCTGCCCCTTTTCGTCTTCCTCCTCATCCTCCTCCCAATCCTCCTCATACTGAGCGTACTCCTCCTCCATCATCTGCTTGAAGTAGTCGCGCTCTGGCCCCTCGGGCACCGCCACCTGTGAGAGAGAGGGCGTGCAGCAAGGGACAGCACCTCAGTTGGACGGTCTGGTGGCAATGCGCCAGAAATAGGCTCGCGCCGGGCCCTTGGGCACTGCCAACTGCATTTCTGGATGCCACTGACAAAGGGCAACGGTCGTGATGCTCATGAGCCAGGCGAGATTGTTGCAGCGAGCAACGGAACAACACCTCACATGCGCATGCCAAGCAGCAGGGCAGGCAGAGGCACGCACCTTGATGCGCGTGCGCACGTCCCCGTTCCAGTCCACCTGCACATCAGGCACAGCAGGCGGAGCAGATACGGCATGGCCAGGTGCATCGACACAGCGTGGGCAGCACAGGGATGGCAACACTGCCGCACCGGAGACCAGGAAGGCCAGCAGGCACTTGCAGAGTCTTGCCGCTCCCCGCAGCACGTGCTGCTGTGCCCTGTGCACTTGCGTTCCGCACCCGCCGAGCCTGCCACCCATGATCAACATCGTTGAAAATCAAATCAAACTGCTTGCCTCAAATCCGTGCTCCCGCAGGCAGTCGCAGACCACGAGAGCGGGTACAGTCTGCGGCATGTCGTCGCGCGCGTCGTGCCCCAACCACAGCGTGCCGTCCTCTGCACAGCATGCGCAGCAAGCAGTGCTCTGGGCTTTAGCGACGGCAGGCTGGCAGCAGACGAGTGCAACTCTGAGCATGCACAGCTGCGGGGGGATGCGGCCAGGTTGGGCAGTGCACAGGGGCGCGCCTGCTTCCTTCGCCGGCAACAGAAGTGTGCAGCTTGGCTGCGGGCAGCCCGCTGTTAGCGAAAATACAGAAACGCGCCTGCTGCAACCTCCAGGTCCTGGCTATGGAAGAAGAGGTAGCCAATCTTGTCTGGCTGTGCGTGCAGCTGCGCAGTACATTCAGCGTGCGCACCTGCACAGTGTTGGTCAGAGGGGATGGGCAGTGCTCGAGCAGGGGGTGTCTGGGTGCTGAGTAGCAGCCCTGTCTGGCTGCTGCTGCTACCATTGCAGGCATGCAGGCTGCGGGGTGTGCTTGCTGCCTCGGGAAACGGGGCCAGGTCGGAGCACAAGCAACCAGCCATTCCGGGCGCCGGCAGCACGCACTCCAGCTGCTGCTGCAACGAGGTGCAAGCGTCCAGCCTTACGACAGCTCACAGGTGCTGCAGCAGGGTGCCAGCTCTTCCACGATCAGGCGGTGCTTGCGGCGCAGCTCCTCAAATGCGTGCTGCAGTCGCGTCAGGCACGGCCTGCCGGCGGACATAGCGGCGATCGAGCTGCGGCGGCGCAGGCGGCGGCGGCAGGTGCGGCCGTGGCGGTGCGTCCAAGGGGGTCAGAGCTGCAGAGCTGGACCTGAGCGGGTGTGGGCGTGCGAGCGTGGTCCAGAGAGCCTTCCAAGGGAGGCGTGGTGGCCGAGGCAGCGCAGGAAAGCTCCAGTGAGGTGGAGATCAGCACGGAGCCAGCTCCCCAAGGGGACAGAAAACTGCTCACTGGAGAGGGCTGAGCAGAGTGCTCACCGCCCCCGCATGGAGGGCCTCGGCGCCGGCGCAGTGCGCAATGCCAGCCGGGGGCCCTTCTATTCTTGTGCAGTTGCCTGCCTTCGCCGAGCCGATTCACGGGAGTGGAGGAAGCTGGCAGCTGGGGTTGGCAGCAGAAAACTGCACCTTGCCGTTTGCACCTCTCTCGCTCGATGCCGTGCCACTGCCGCTCGTCGACGCCGTCGGTAAAGCCTTGCGGCTGTGAGGCTTGGGAGCGATGGTATAAGCTGTTCGACATTGCTAACTGGTGCAACGCCTTCCTTGCGCTCGTGAAGGCGTGCCCCAAACGTGAGTTGGCTGCTTGCCCATCGTGAGGTTCGCAGAGATGGCGGCACAGCGGCGGCAGCAGCGGTGACGGCGGCAGCAGCACGGAGGCGCGTCGGCGCGGCAGACGATCTGCTTGCTGAGCGGCCGATGACGTCGATCGTTGCACACTCACCGCGGCTGGCCTGCTTACGAGAAACAGCTTCCCGACCACAACTCGCGAGCTTTGGCCGGCTGCTGCGCCGTCGCACCATGAGCTGCTGCGCTCCCAAGTCCACGGCGCCGATCGGGTGCGCCGCTGGGTGTGCCAGCCACCGCCGCCTGCCGCTCGCTGCCGCTCTTCGCCGCTGCTGCCGCCGCTCGCCCAATTGCATACGCATGAGTGCCGCATATGCTACAGCCCCACTCCACCTTCGGTGTTGCTGTACGACGCTTTCCTGCAGGGCGGCCGCTGCAGCTTCTGCCGCCGCTGACTCCGCCCCCACAACCGGCATCCAGATGGGCGACGATGCCGCGGTCAAGGCATCTGTGCAGAACTACTATGGCGAGGTCAGCTCGCATGGGTTTGACAGCATGTGTAGCTGCTGATGTTTAACAGCAGCGTGTTGCAGCGCAGCTGCTGCGCATGCGGGCCGTCTCAGCCGCCGCGCCAGCCGCGTGCAAACGTCCCGCTTGTGCATGCAAAAAGTGCTGGTGCTGGGCATGCGGGGTGTAGTCACATGCCAGCCTGCTGCGTGAGCTGTTGCTTGCGATCCCAAGCATTGTCATTGCCCACCTGTTCATCCCGATCCTGCAAGTGCTGGCCAGGAGCGAGTATATGATATGCCTAGATGCTATTAGCAGCTGAAGTGAAGTCTCATCTCATGACACACTGGCAATGCATTCACCTGATGTTGCAGGTGCTGGCCACGAGCGAGGATCTAAAGACGTCTGCCTGCTGCACCGCTGTCGCGCCTCCACCACTGGTGCGTCGGTTGTGATTGGCTGATCAATCAAACGCACAGCAGGGGCTTGTTGTGGCAGCCACGGTTGTGCGTGATAATCGTCGCCGCAAGCCACTGTCCTCTCTTCAATCACTTGTGCGCACTCACAGGTTCAACCCACCTGCCCTCGCCTCTGTCCCAGGTGCGCCAAGCCCTGGCCAAGGTGCCCGATGAAGTGCTTTCTAAGTACTACGGCTGCGGCTCGCCGCTCCCCATGGGCATTGAGGGATTGCGGTGAGCGCTGCTGCAACTGGTTAGGCCACTTTGGCTGTGTTGGGGGTGTGCTTTTGTGTGATTTTTCTGCATCATGCACGGGTCAGACTTGCAATGCGTGCACGTGGCCAGCGGGGCTCGCCATGCTGTTATTGCATGCCCGATTTGCACGCACTCCCTGCAAAACTCTCCCCAGTGTGCTGGACCTGGGCAGCAGCTCCGGGCGCGACTGCTATGTCTGCCGTGCATTCTTAGTCCCTGCCCCAACGCGCTTGCCACACTTGCCCCACCGCCACACTGCCTTTCCAGTGTGCTGGACCTGGGCAGCGGCTCCGGACGCGACTGCTACGTGGCATCTGCGCTGGTGGGGCAGCAAGGCAGCGTGACTGGAGTGGACATGACCCCGGCGCAGCTGGCGGTCGCTCGCAAGCACGCGGAGCAGTATTGCACGCAGGTGAGCCGGTACAGACTGCATCTTTTGTTTCTGCCGCGACAATGTTCTACTGCACACGCTTGCGCACTAAAGCCGGCCTTAGATGGCGAGCGCTCAGAGGCGCGTTGCAACCATTCAGATGCTGCACCCCGCTTACCAGAGCAGGGGGCGCTGGGCTGCTGTTCATCAATGTTTCCCCTGCCTAACGCACTCACTTTCCCCGTAGGCGCTGGGCTACAGCGCGCCCAACATGCGGTTTGTGGAGGGGCAGATTGAGGACCTCAAAGCAGCGGGCATAGCGGACTCGAGCGTGGATTTGGTCATCTCCAACTGTGTGGTGAGTCAGGAGTGCTGCTGCTGCTGATGGTGCCGCCGCTGCTGCTGCCGCCGCTGCCGCCGCTGCTGCTGCCGCCGCTGCTGCTGCCGCCGCTGCTGCTGCCGCTTGTTTTAGTGCTTGCGGCTGCTGCCGAATGGATGCGACCAAGCGCCACAGCTGTGTTAACATGGCTGTCCCTCTACTGACTCATGTCTCAGATCAACCTGTCTCCTGACAAGGCAGGACAAGGCGGCCGGGCTGCTTCCCAACCGCTTCTTGCTCTTGCTCTAATGCACGGTTTGTCCCTAAAATGCCCTTTCATCTTTTCAGATCAACCTGTCTCCTGACAAGGCGGCCGTGCTGCGAGAGGTGCACCGAGTGCTGGCCGAAGGCGGCGAGATGTGAGCGCCTTTGCCGGGGTTGATTGCGTGCCCTGAAGCTTGCAAGGCGACCGCGTTGCCATGCTCCTCTTGCATCGCACCTTCTGACCCGCCTGCGCCTGGTCTGCGATGTATGCCCTGCCCTGCAGGTACTTCAGCGACGTTTACGCCGACCGGCGGCTGCCGGATCAGGTGCGGCGGCGATGCTTGGCTGCCATTCCAGCTGCAAATTCCTTGTTGCTTTCACATAGGGCGGGAGCTTGCACAAATTGCCGGCGTTCCGTGCACACAAACCAGATCGCCTGTTTCCTCAGTGGTACGACCGCATGTAAGCAGGGTTTGCACCCGTTCCATCCCGCTGCACATCCCTGCCTTCTCCCCGGCAGGTCCGCAAGCACCCCGTGCTGCTGGGCGAATGACTTGCGGGCGCTTGCATGTGCATAACCCCCGTTGCTTTGAACCTAGTTTCCGCCTCTCCCTGGTTTCCCCGGCAGGTCCGCAAGCACCCCGTGCTGCTGGGAGAGTGCCTGGGAGGCGCGCTGTACGTCCAAGACTTTATCCGGCTGTGCAGGGCAGCGGGCTTCCAAGACCCCCGGGCGCTGAGCACCTCTGAAATCGAGGTGAGCCAGCTTGCTGGGTCGAGGGTTTTACCTGAAGTGTGAGCCGGCTGTGTGGCAGTCCCTCCCGGGCAGTGGCAGGCAGCGTATGATTGCGTCTTGTGGCCTACAAGCTGCTCCGCTGCATGCTTGTTGTATTCACTGCTCTTCTTCTCTCCGCAGGTGCGGGACCCAGATCTGCAAGCACTCTCAGGCGAGGCCCGCTTCTTACCAATCACACACAGCTTTCCATGCACTTGCCACCTCTGTGTCTCCGCAGGTGCGTGACCCGGAGCTGCAAGCGCTGCTGGGCGAGGCCCGCTTCTTCTCCATCACCTACCGCCTGTTCAAGCTGGCGGGCGTGGAGACCACTTGTGAAGACTACGGGCAGGCCTGCAAGTACAAGGTGGGTGCTTGGTTGGAGTACATTAGTCGCGCCTGTTCAAGCTGGAGGGCGTGGAAACCAACTACGGGCAGGCCTGCGAGTACAAGGTGGGTCGGGCAGCTTGGTTGAAGTGCGTGCCTGCCTGCTGAGGAGCAAAGCAAGAAACTCAGAGTCGAGTATTAATTAAGGCTGAGCCAACGCAATCATGGCGCATGTGTCCTCCTTCCTTTGCAGGGCACCCACTCTTGGTTGCACACTGACTGACTGTGTCTGAACCCAGCTTTGATGCCCTGGCCTTGTAGGCACCATCCCCGGCCACCCCCACAGCTGCCCATCCCATGGAGACATCTCTGCTTTTTCAACTTCTGTAAAACTGTGNTTTGTTGAGTCAATGCCCTGCCCTTGCAGGGCACCATCCCCGGCCACCCGCACAGCTATGCACTGGACGACCACCACACCTTTGCCGCCGGCAAGTGGTACGAGGTCTGCGGCAGCACCGGTGAGCCTCTCAAGCTGTGCCCACCTTGGCTTGCATGTACCAACATAGCAGCACGGTGGTAGCTGCCCATGACCCTTGCCACCGCCCCACAGCCGGCCGCCTGCATGGGTGTACTTGCGTTTATAGTGCTGCATCACCTGCTGCCTGACTCCTCATCCAACCCTCTATTCACTCCATATTCTGTCTGTGTGCAGCTGCCATGGTTGGGGACAGCTGGCTGGGCAAGCACTTCGAGGTCATTGGAGACCGCTCGCGGCACTTTGGGCTGTTCCAGTGCGGGCCTGCACCCGCAGCAGCTGCAGCCAGCAGCAGCGCCGGCGGCGGCAGCTGCGCCCCGGGCGGAGGGTGCTGCTGAGGCCACGAGCGGCGCGTGATGGCTGTGTGCAGCTGGTTTGCAACTGCTGCCTGTCGTTGTATTAGTGCCACGTTGCCCTGATCAAACGTGATTGGAAGCTGTTGATCATAGTACAGGCACGGCTTGATGAGCCGCCAAAAGAAGCAATTGGTCGGGGAGGGGTGCGTGGCTCTCAATGCAGGAGGGGTCGGTTGTTGGCGTTTGGGCGGATGCTTGCTTGCATGCGAAGGCTCGTCTCGAAAAGGTGCGAGCAGCGGGCTGGCAAATGTGCAGGCCAACCAAATGGAAGCTAAATTGCAGTGCAGGGCGCTAGCGGCAGGTGGGGGGTACATCAAAACGTGCACCCGGCAGGGGTGCGATAGATCGAATGAATGCGCAGCAGCAAGGGTAGTGCGACGACGGGGGACAGGGACAGTGGGGTGGGGAAAAACACGGCACGACACGGGGTGCACAAAAGGCAGCGCATCACAAGGAGCAGGCGAGGCAAGTAGTAGGCAGAAGGGCTAAAGAAACCCATACCTCCCGTGCAAAGAGCCTGGTGACGCTGCAATCAGGCTGCTGCCTCACATATCCCCGTGCATCATTTCCTTCAGCGCCCGCAGATAAGCAGCATCGCCGCGGCTGCAGGCAGGGGAGGGGAGCATATTGGGCTGTCAGGTTGCCACACACAGTGCGGCAGGTCGCACACATCTGTGCCACTAAAGTGGCAGGCAGCACAGTCTTCCGGGCAACGCCAGCCCATGCTCGCAGCTGCTGCAGCAAAGCCGCGGTCAGCGGCTGGCAGCAACCACAGCATGCCCAGCGCTCACCTCTTGTTCAGCGCAAACTCCATGCGGTCCACCTGCTTCTGCTGCGCCGCAATCTGCACCCAACAACACAAAGACACAAACAGGGATGTATGGTAAGACCCGCAGGTCTTAGGTGCATTGGGTGCTGCTCAAGACCGGGCCTCGAGCAGCAGCGAATGGATGCATCTGATCAGTGAAGCGCACGGCTGCTTGGATGCAGCGACTTGGACCAGTGCCACGTCTCAAGTGGTCCCAGGCCTCTCTGCGCACAGAGCAGCCCAGCAGCACGATGCCGGGTTTCTCTATGCGCAGCGCAGGCCAGCAGCAGAGTTGCGGACAGGCTGCACAGCGCGGCGCGCCTGGCTGGCCCGCACCTGCCGGTCAATCTGCTCCCGCCACATCATCAGCTGCTGCAGCGACTGCTTGCTCTGCGCCAGGGCCGTGGTCAGCACCTCCTCCGTGGCTGAGGTGCTGTGGGCAGGGTTGGAGGGGCAAGCACAAAGGCAGGCAGGCGTGAGCAAGTGCGCGAGCAGTTGAAACTTTCTCAGTGGCTGAGGTGCTGCGGGCAGGGTTNGAGGGGCAAGCACAAGGGCAGGCAGGCGTGAGCAGGTGGTGAAGCATGGAATAGCAACACAGGGCTGACAGGCGGGTGCTCCCGCATCAACAGCTCAACAGCAGAGTGCGTGCATCATCCATGCAGAAGCACAGATACACAGCCATTGACTGCACACAAAGCACGGCACGCAGAGCACAAGCCCAGGCTACAACAGGGCAGCATCCGAAAGTGGCGCACCGAGGGCCCTCCGGCTGCGCGCTGCGCGTCAGTGACTCAGAGCCCTGCCGCGCAAGCGAGTCGCGCAGCACGCCCATGAACTGGCTGCAGCGCGGTTGGCAGTTGGAGGGAAGCGTGCAGCGTGCTGATGTGGGTGCTGGTGGGAGCGTGAGGTGGGTGCTGCACCGGCGGCCGGGAGCGACAAGTTGTGGCGGCGGCCAGCACCCACCGACTGCCCATCAGACCTATTTGCTGCCTGGCTTGCAGCAACACCCACTTGTTGAACAGCGGGTTGGTGGCGATGGCATCCTCCACGTCGTCCCGGCTCACGCGCGCCCGCACGTCCCGAGGCGCGGCAGCAGCGGCGGCAGGGCGGCGAGCGGCGCGGCGACCGGCGGCTGGCGCCGCGGGCTGCGAGGCAGAGGGTCGTGGCAGTGCTGCGAACGTGCTCGAGGCGGCTGGCAGGCCTCTAGTGCGGCTGCAAGTGGTAGGTTGGCCGCCTGGGGCTTCGCACCGCGCCCTGGAGGCTTACCCGGCACTCTTGGGCGTGGATCGTCAGTTGCATGTCTCGGGCAGGGGCGGCAGGCGCGCGCAACGCAGCAGGGGTGTCGGGAAGGGGTGGGACGGGCTGCTGCGGGCAGCTGGGANGCGGGGACCGGTCTGCCTTGACGATGGTGATGTCGGACAGCGGTGGACGAGCGCCCAGCACGGATGATGCAGGTGTGGACGGCGTGCTGGGCGGCGGCGGCGGCGGGCTGTGTGTGGTGCTCACTGACCGCTCCTCGTTGCCCAGCAGAGCCACGGATGGCAAAGGAGAGATTGACAGAACTTTTTGACACATATTTCATTAAATGGCAGCATGCTATGCAATAGACCGCATGGCTCCACCGGCCGGGTGATACACTTTCCACCGCAGTGCCGCCGCTGCTCCCTGCCACCCGCCAAGGCTGCCTGCCTTGCAGTCGCGACTGCCGCCACGCCAGCCGCGCAGCCTGCTAGAGCACCACCGCTCAGCAGCCGTAGCCAAACACGCGGCGGATGCGGTCAAACACCTGCTGCCGCCAGCCAGACTCCACTGTGCCAACCACGTCGTGGTGCCCAAAGCGATCGGCATCCGGAATGCCCGTCTGTGCGGCAGGCAGGGCAGGGAGAGCAGAAGCGCATTAGTGCATGCAGGTGAGCACGAGCAGGTGCATCACTGTGTGGTCGGCATCCGAGATGCCCGTCGTGCGGCAGGGAGAACATGTTGGCACATCAGCGGAAGTAGGTCATCTGGCTCAGAAAGTGCAGGACATCACATGGCGCTGTCCATTACAGGTTGTACTCATCCGTCCCTCACAGCCATTCAGTGGCGCGCTGTCCCTCTGCGCCACCGCCCACTGCAACAGCCCTGTCCCCATGCAGCCATGCAGCCATGCGCGCCGCGGACCTGCTTGAGAGTCACAATGGTGTTGCCGCGGTCCGGCTCCTCAAAGCGAAGCTCCACCCGAGAGTACGCTCCGTCCTCCCAGTTGCTGCAGCGAAGAAAGCACACAGGCAGGGCGTACTTCGGCAACCATGGCCCGCAAAGCAGCACATGTTGCCCCACTCCAGCACACCAACACATTGTGTGCCACGAGCAGCAGGACATCAGCATGCGCTGGCTGGCAGCCACCTCATGCGCTGGATGCCTACGTACTACATACTAAGAGCAGCGACACGCACCTAAAGCGCCAGTCCATCACGATGCGCTGGTTGGGAACAACCTCCCTGAACACGCCCTGCACGCTGCCGCCGTACAGGCTGAACTTGCCGCCCTGCAGGGTGTAGCAGCATGGCCGTGCAGTGCTTCAGGAAGAGCCAATAAATCCAGAACACTTCGGATGCAACTGGCAGACACCACAAAGCGGCAGTGCCGCCACCGTCCTCGTCGGCAGCGAACCCTCTCAAGTGTGCTCACTGGTTGAGGCTCCGCCTCTGCGGGGCTCTGGGTATAGGCCATCATGCGTGGGGGCACCGTGAAGCACTCAAACAGCTCTGCGCCAATTGGGAGTAGGCATCAAATGGCAGATAGCATGCGGGAGCTGTAAACGTGAAGAGAGGCCAGCTGATCATGCACGGCGGAACATGAAGCACTCAACAGCTCTGCTTTTTTTGGGTATGTGCGAAATTAGCAGCAGTGGTGCGAGACAGCTGTATGGGGAGCGTGCACATGCCGCCTGAGCAGTCAGGCCGCACAAAGCCCACACCGCTCTTGCATTTGAACGCTGAAATGCGGCAGAATTGAATTGACTATGGCAACTTTCGACCTGCACTGGCCGGCAACAGGCAGACGGGTTGGAACGTAAAGCAGCCGTTGCTTCCCTCCCCCAACCCACCTGCTGCGCCAGCGTAGAAACGCTCCTTCAGCTCAATGCTGTCCCCGCTGCCGCCTGCCGCCGCTGCCTCCTTCTTTGCCGCTGCCGCTGCTGCTGCCTCCTTCTCGGCCTGCTGACCCGCCGCCGCCGCCGCCGCCGCACCATTTGCAGCAGCAGCAGCAGCGGCGGGGGAGGTGCCTTGTGCTGCCTCCGAGGCGGCAGCATCAACTGACTTGGCTGGGGCGGCCTTAGGCTGGGCTGCACCGCTGCGCATGGGGCCGCCCGCCCGCAGCTCCTTGACAAACACGGCCACGGCGTCGTGCACCACCTGCAAAGATTAAGCAGCGTGCAGTTGTGGCAGGGGTTGTGGCAATTTTGGCCTGGCGGCAGCTGCGTGCGTGCGACTGGTTCGGCGATCGCCACACCTGGTGACAGCTGTGCCTCGACACATTACTCGCAAGTCGATTGCCCTCACCTTCTTGCCGCTGCCCAAAATGGCTGCCTTGAGCTGCTGCGCCGCGGGCCCCTCAGTACTGGTGGCCACCTGCAGAGCACAAAGCAGAGTGCAAGTTCATGCCGGCGGCCAAGCGCTCACCAAAACCAGTAACACTAATACAATGGATCAGTGTTCAGGCAACAGGCAATTCCAGCCAGGCCAGCAAATGCCACAACCATTTGACCATGTACGCGTCATATAAATGTGCCTGCATCTCCGGATCCTCATCATGCTTTCCCAGGCCCCCAGGCACACAAAAACTGCACAGGCAACCTTTGGCCCACAAATGAATCGGAAGATGGAACCCGCCTGCATCTCCGGGTCTTCATCGTGGTTCTCCTCGCTGACGTACGGCAGCCGCACCTCGCCTGCACACAATAAAAACTCAACGTAAGCACACCGAGCGGCGCAGCGGCTGCCGAGCTGCCTCCGGCTGCTCTGATGCCAAGCCAAGCAGCCACATGCTGCTGCTGCGGCGGCGGCGGCGGCGGCGGCGGCTGCTGCGGCGGCCGCTGCGGCCGCTGCAAGGATGCTTACCAGTCACGGCGGTGCCGTCTGCTGTGCTGCCCTCCCAGCCCAGCGTCACACTCAGCTCGTAGGCTGCGATGATCTTGTTCTTGCGGTTGTTCACCACCGCCTGCAATGGCAAAGCGACAGCGATTGGAACAAACTGTGCAAGAGCTGCAGGCTGCTGTCTTTCCGCGACCACTCTGCATAGTTCCCACAGACTGCGGCAACTACTCTCCACATGCTTGCAGCAACGCAGCAACACAAGGACCGATCGTACCTCGCCCTCGCAGCTCTTCACGCCCGTGCCCCGCACGCTGAGCCCGCTGCCCGGTGCCAGGTCAGCACTGCCCAGCAGCTCTGCAAGATTGAACAGCATAAACCATGGTGGACTCAGAAAGCATTCCAGAGCATGGTGCAGCGTGCACCAGCAGCAGCGGCAGCAGCAGGCAGGAGTGCAGGGGTGCGGCAGCAAAGGCCAGCGGCCTGCTGAGCTTGAGGCACACCTGTCAGCCGCTCGCGGCACCACGGCAGCGCATCCTTCTCCGTCCAGTGCCTGGAGCATGGCACAAGTGAGGGTGATTGCAAATCAGGGGCCAGGCGGGCAGCAGGGTGACGAGCGGCGGCAGACGGCGGCGCAGGCATACCGCAATGCANGCGGGGCAACAACGCTCCTTATTCCTATTAAGTAGCGCTCACCAGTTGTTGACATTGCGTCCACCCTCCCCCATGTCTGCCACCTGCCACCGGGCATCGCCCTCGCCCCACTTAGCCTGCGGGCCAGGCGGCAACGGCGAGAGCGGCGGCAGCGGTCGGTGGGAGGGCCCGGCGGCGGCAGGCGGCGGGCAAGCCCTCAAGCATTGAGATCTCAGCATCCCGCTGCATTGAAGCGCGGGCGATGGCGCTTGCCAGCAGCGTGAGCGCTTCGCAGCGGACTCACCATGTCTTCAGCTCGCGGTCGATGCGACGGCTGGAGAGAGCAATTGAGAAGGCGAATGGAATACAGGGCGTGCAGCGATCGGGCCGGCGCGGCGCCGCCAGCCTGCCGCCGCCACGCTGCCACTGCTGACGTTCCGGAGAGCGGCGCACCCCGCATTACAGAAACGGTGTGAATCTGTACAGATCAGCAACTCAACCTGGTCATGAAACAAAAATTCGGTGACAATCAAGTTGCACAATTCTGAAAGAGCTCCGCAACTGACCGCCGCCATGGCCGTTTCTGTGGCAGCCCGAGCGACCCACTTAGTGTTCAAAATGTTCAGCAGGTTTCATTCAAGCTTGGTTCAGAACGATATTTCCAGGCGCCGCAGCTGCCGGTCCACCAGCTGCAGCCGGCTGCTGCACGATAGGCGGGTGTAGGTCACCGGGCACTCGCCTGTTTTGGCATAGGGATGGGGTGCAACAGGGAGCACATATATAAGGTGTTGTGATTGGCTTCACAGCAGGAGTTTCATCCCACCAGGAAATGCAGCTCCTTCTGAACTCTGTACTCATCCGAATCAAACCGCCGTGAGCGCTGAAGCTTACCGTTCTCACACAGCACCGGCTCGCAGGCACCACCAGAGTGGCAGTCGCGGCAGGCCGCAAATGCAGCGGACTGCAAGCGGTGGGTGAGGAGCCACGACAGCAGTGGTCACATTACCAGCAGCTTTGCCCTTGCGAGAGTAGCACAGCTGCACGGCATGCAACATCCCAGCCAGCGCAGGCCGGGTGGCATTGGCATGGCAACAGCGGCAGCGGCAGCATGGGCCTGGGTAGCAGCAGCGATAGTGGCAGCGGCAGCGGCGGTAGCAGCGGCAGCGGCGTAGCAGCAAGCGCTTACCTGCCGGGCCTCTGCTCCCCGCTGCTCCTTCAGCAGTGAGAGATATGTCTCAGCCATCCGGCCCTCGGTGCTGCAACAGGATTGAGACAGAAGCATGAGAGCGCTTGGTGCAGGCAGGCTACCAGGATGCCTGGCTCCCATTGGCATCTACCAGCGTGCAACAGGGCGGCAGCAGGGGGGCAAGAGCTCCCACACAATGTCGCCAGCCCAGCTCAGCACATGCACGTCGCCAGTTCAGCACATGCACGTCACCAGCTCAGCACATGCACAGCATGCTGCTCACCCAGCGCAGGTGTCGCAGAGGCCGGGGGCGTCGTCCAGCGGCCCGCTGTAGCCAGACAGGTTGGCCTTGCAGCCCAGGCACTTGGGCACCTACAGCAGCGGCGGCAGGTTGATTTGCGATCTCAAAGGGCAGCGTCCATGCACAGGCCTGCTCCCCACCCCAGGCGCTTGAGCGTGTGCAGAAGCGGCGACATATGCAGGTCTGCACAGGGTTGTGGAAGTGCCGCAACCAGGTGTGGCGGAGATGCAGGTGCAGCGACCGCTTCTGAATATGCAGATGAAAGCTCTTGCAAACAAGAAGTTTGCGACAACAACCAGTTTGCATACCTGCTTGAAGAAGGCAGCCATGCCCGAGCGCTTGCCGGGGGTGGGCGGCCCGCCTGCGCAGGATGCACCGAGGGGACAAAGCAGGAGCGCTTAACGTTGTTGCAAACTGGCACCAGCAGCTGCCTGCTCATGGGCAAGGCCAGGCAGATGATTAGCAGAGAGTCAGTTGGCCTTCAAATTTGCTGCTTGCAAGCCGATTGGTAACACAGCGCTCACCCAGGCCGCTGCGTGTGCTCCCAGGCTGCGGGCTGGCGGGCCCAAGTGACGGCGGCGGCGGCGAGAGTGCATCCACCTGTTAGAAGGGCATGCGGTGCTGGGCAGCTCAGCGGTGCTTACTGGACTCGCAGGCAGGAAAGCAGCATGTGCCGGGCCATGCAATTGTGCCCACTGCAAGCCTGCAAGCTGAATGCACCGACTTCCAAAGTGTGTCAAGTCAACCCACCTTGATGCGCGTGTGGTCGCCCCCACTCAGCCCCTTCAGCATTCAGTGATGCAAAGTACCTTGTGACAATGCAAGCACTTCAACTTGCCTTGATGCGTGTGTGGTCGCCGCCGCTGAGCTCGTGCAGCACTGCCGCGCGCTGGCCAGGCGGCACAGCTGCCTCAAACACCTCCACTGCAGAACGAGGGAACAACCAAGTGCTAGAGACTTTTTGTGGTTTTGCTAGGCGCAGTTGAAGGGAAGCGCTGAACGAGGGCGCCCGCTGACTTTTGATCAGCCAGCGGCGCTTGAACCGACCTTCAAGCGACAGGCAGTTGGGCGAGACAAGGTAGTGAAGCGGGCACMGAAAATTTGTACTTTGTTAGGGCAAGGTGATCAATACAAAGGTGCGCTCACGTATGGGCGTCTTCATCTTGTTCTTCCAGTACAGCTGGTAGTCGCCCACCTCCCCCGCCTGTGAACAGGATAAGAACGCATGACCAGTGCTGTTTGAGAAAGGCAGTCGTGATCAACAGCCAAAAGATCGCTCGGTACAGCTGGTAGTCGCCCACCTCCCCCACCTGTGAACAGAGGCATAAAGAGAGGGTCAACATCCCGCAGACAGTCGGCCGCTGGCGGTCACTTGGCACAGCCCACTGGATCCCCACGTTGCCCGTCAACACACAGCCAGCCAAACGTGCCTTGGCAGCTGTGAGCGGGTCTTCGCTCGACTCGTCCTGCTTGCCCTTGCCCGCCAGCAGCACGTACGGCAGGCGCTGGCCCAGCACTGCGCAGAAAATGAAGCGAGGAAGGCAGTACACACATGGAACCACATAGGGCAGGGGCTAGCCTAGCAGTGCACAGGGGGAAGGAAGCGAGGAAGGTAGGAGGGAAAGTGCATAAATGGAACCACATAGGGCAGGCGCTGGCCCAGCACTGTGTGTGCAGGGGAACGGAGTGCAGGGAGGTGGAAGCGGGGGCCAAGGTACATTGCCGGCACAACACTGCACTGAAAGAGGGCAGGGAGGGCAGGGAGGGCAGGGGGAACAGGCGGGTATTTACAGCATGTGCATAGCGTGCGCAGGGCAACCTCTGGTCAGGCAGAGCATATGAGCCAGGCATGCATGTGTGCTGCATATGTGTAATGCACCAGTATGCAGCGCACCTGTGCTGAACCCGGGGTCGCGCTGACGCAGGCGCACAGCCAGCGCATTGTGAGGCTGGCGGATGTCCTCTGCTTCAACGCCGCGCTTGCCGCCCGCCGCCGCACGCTCCACCTGCTTCGATAGAACGGCAGAGGTCACAGCAGCACAAATGTCTCTTTGTTGCAGCAGCTAAACTGGGGTTCAGCACGTGGCAATGCAGCAGCCAGAAACGATGGCTGGATCTCTATCAGAAGGCTCGGCTTGCCTGCTCCCCAGTGACGCGCCACAGCCCTCCGGTCATGACGAGTTCTGAAAGCTCCACACGCCCGCCCAGCAGGCGCCGCACTTCCGCGGCTACAAAGTCCACGGCGCCCCTGCAAGGGCAGTGCAGACAATTATAAAGGTCAGAGCCCCGTGGGTCGGCAGGCGCCGTACTTTGGCGGCCAACTGTCCATGGTGCCCCTGCAATGGTAGTGTGAATAAAGTTTAAGAATCAAGCATGGCAGGTCGACAGGCGCCGCACTTCGCTGGACACAAAATCCTTGGCGCCCCTGCACGACAGTGCGCAGAAGTGTCGCGAGGTGTTGAGAGGGGGCCGGCATGGTGGGGCCGCAGGCGGCGCGGCGGCAAGCATGGCGACAGTTGCAGTCCGGCGCCACTTGCATGCACGCTGTACAGTGCAGTTGTGTTGGTGCCTATGTGCATATGTACATATGCAACTCCTTACCGCAGGTCGTCCCGCATGAGGATGCGCACCAGGGCGCCATGCAGGGTGGTACGCAGGATGGGCGCTGACTGCACAGGAGGCAGGAGAAGAGATGGGGCAGCTGTTGGGCGCTGGCGCAGCAGCAGCGCACAAGCAGCAGTAAGGCACGGAAAGGACAGGATGGCAGGAATCTGGTTCAGCACAGAGCTACACCACGTGGCATATCAGGGCCAGTAAGCAAGCTGTGCACCAGCACTGCTGACCTGGTGCCACATCGACCGCATGCCCTTGCAAGTCAGCTCCCCCTCCCCCTTGTTAAGATGCATAGCCGCAATGGCAAGCAGTGCAGCGCTGACCTGGCGCCACATGGAGCGCATGCCCTTGCAGATCANGCYYCCCCTCCCCAGCCGATACTTTCAGAGCTAAACGGCAAGCAGTGCAGCGCTGACCTGGCGCCACATGGAGCGCATGCCCTTGCAGATCAGCTCCCCTTCCCCAGCCTCCGCCTCCTCCTCCCGCTCAAAAGCCCGCCCAGCATAACTGCACGGGATGGCCCCGGAGGGGAGGGGAGGAGGAGAAACGTTTGACATGCAGCAGCACAGCGGCTCTGTTTTAGCCAGCGGGGCAGCAGCAGGCCGCCAGACCTGAGCAGGGTGCATGCACAGTGCGCGATAGCTCTCGGCCATGCGAGGCAACGTTGTGTGAACAGGTCACAGGCTGGTTGCTTGTTCCACATGCAGGGCGAGTTTGCATGCCTTTGCCCACCGGTTGACGTGCAGCAGCAGGAAGGGCTGGCACACGCGCTCAAACTTGATCTCCACTGGATCCGGAAACGCGGAGCTGACCACCTTGGCGGCGTCTCGTGCCACTCGGATGGCCGCCGCCGCGTCGGGCGCCTGCCACGGCAGCAAGGTGGCAGAGAACAAGTGAGCGCTCAGAGATGCGGAACACGTAGCATGGCAACGGCCAGAAGCCCTCATCACAGCATGCATGCCATCGATTGTTATAAGTCATGCCAGTCTCACGTGTGGCAGCCGGCAGAAGAGCGAGTCAGTGTGACCGTACAACACAGCCGCGCCGGCGCCCTGCTGCCCCAGCCGCCCCTCAGCGCCTGCCGCCTCCAGCACTTGCTTTGCCGTCCTGCAACAGCAGAGATGAGGCAGATGGCGGACAGTTTCCGCAAAATGCAAGGTTTGTTTTGCCGTCTTGCAACAAGGGCAAGCCAGATGGCGGACAATTTTCAACAAACGCAAGGTGCGCAGGCAATCTGCGGCCCCAACCACAGCTGTGCAGCGATGCATGTGTATCCCAGCCCTGACCGGACTCACTCGCAGCCGCGGCGCCCAAAAGCCAGGCAGGCGTCACCCACTTCCACGCTCTGCATGCAAGGGTGTGCGGCGAGCGGGCTGCAGGTGGGCGCTGCACGTCATGCAACTGCAAAGATGAATCGCCGACAGGTGCAGCCTGTATCGCACCACATCAGATTACGCTAAATATCCCTCTGAAACTTGCCTGCAACGGTGAAACGTTTGTTCCCGTAAACCCGTACACAGCGTTGGCTGCGCAGCACAGGGGCGGGCATTGGTTGGATCAGGTCGAAGTGGGAAAGGAAGCGAGGGCCCTGCTTGGTTGCAGCGCAGACTTGACAGCCACTGCCAGGCGGTGCCTGCGAACCGTACGCTGCACAGCAAAAGCCTGCCATGCCTCTGCACAGGCGCCCTGCCCAGCAGCACCCCTACAAGCTCAACCTTGCATGTGCTACAAGCTCAACCTTGCAGGAATGCGTCAGTCCAGTCTTGCCCAGCAGCACCCCGCCCCACCTGTGATCATCAGGGCCCGCTGCACAGCAAAAGCCTGGGATGCCTCTGCACAGGAGCCCTGCCCAGCAGCACCCCACAGACCGACCTGTGATCTTCAGGGCGCGCTGGCGGCAGTCCAGCACGGCTCGAGTGGCGGGGTCGGTGGCACCGCGCAGCAGCTCGCGTGTGGCCCTGCATTAACCGAAATAGCACATAACATGAGAGTTAGATACTGCACTGCTTGACAATGCTCACACTTTGACCGAGCTTCCAGCAGGGTGAGCAGCAGGCACTCATGCATGCACCACATGATGGCAGCACTGAGCGCAGCCGCATCTGCAGAATATGAGCAGCGCAGCAAATCACAATCCGGCACAGCGCAGCACAGTGCATCGCAGCGCAGCGCTCACGCTCGGGCGGTGACCAGTGCAGTCAGCACATCCGGCAGCACGCCGCGTCGCACTTCCGGCTTCACAAATGCAGGGCCTGTTATGCGGAGGCAATCGCAAGGAGGGATTGCCTGGGGCAGGAGACGCATTGTGAGCATCTGCCCAGCATGCTGCTGTGACTGCGCCACCGTTATGACACCTTGCCACTTCCCATGCCGCAACCGCACTCAGCAGCCGCACCTTGCCCCCATCCCTTCTGCCCCGTTCGTGCGTCCTCCACGGTTCGCGGTGACACCGTGATGGCATCAGGCGGCAGGCGGGCCGCGTCTTGTGGGTCGTGCAGCAGCGTGGAGTAGCACAGGTTGTATGCGCTGCACAGTTGGGTTCCAAGAAGGGGATTCAGAGAGTAAGGCGGGAGCAGGCGGCCACGAGGGCAGGCTGCACAGAACATTACAAAATACATGGCTACATCTGACTGACACTCACCGGTAAATGGATGGGTAGAGGGAGGCAAAGTCCAGGATGGCCACCGGCTCCTTGTACAATCCCACAGTGCCTGCAGGGCAACACATGCATTTCCTGGTTAGGCATGTGCTGTCCGACAGGCATGTTAGCAGTGCGAATGACACGCAGCGCATCCTCTCACCCATCCAGCTGGCCAGCCCTGCTGCAACAAAAGGCATGTGGCAGCAAGGGACAGCATGCCACAACAACAGAGTCCTCCATGCCCTCTCACCGCACTCCACTGGGTGCTGGATGAAGGTGGTTTCCTTCAGGTCGCTCTTCTGGGTCTGGACATGAGGGAAGTTCATGAGGCTATCAAGTGAAGCAGATTGGCATGGAAGGCAGGGAGGGCTGGTGCAGCGTGGCAGGAGGGCAGTAGTACCATGACAGGCAGGCAGTGCAGTATGCTTAGGGCAACAAGCATGCTTTGCAGCTGCGGCAAAGAAACCCCTCGAAGCCAAGACACATTGCGTACAAGTTGGAAACACAGCACACACCTGTACCGGCATGAGGAAGCCGCGGCGTCGAGCCGCCCGCAGCAGCAGGCTGTGCACCCGCTGCATCGCGCCATTGTACCTGCACACCGGGGCGGTTGGGATGGGTTTGCAATCATTTTGCAACCCAAACCATTAAACCGCATCTGTCGTAACCTTGGATGTGTGCCCAACCTCCTGCTGCTGCCGCCGCTCTGGCTGCTGTTGCTCGCCGCTGTCACAGCACACACGGTGTGTCGCTACCGCCACTTGGCATGTGCAGAGCAGGTGATGAGCTCACATGGCCTGTTTTAAGGTGAGGCCGCAGGCCCGTGCCATCTCAACTGTGTCTGGCACCTGCGGTTGTTGAGAGCAGAGTAACGTATTGTGGCACATGCTTAGTGCTGATCGCAGCCGCCAAGCCTCTGCTCTCTCAAAAATCAAGTCCGTGCCTGCCCCAAACCTCCCTTTGCCCTGACATGTCACAAACCAAGCCTCCTACTGCAAGCAAAGCCACGCACCGTGGCCAGGCGGTGCAGCAGGCTGCACACCGCGTCGCAGCGGCGCAGCGCGTAGCGTGCAAGCCGCATCGCATCCGCTTCCGCAGCAGCTGCCGGCGGCAGCAGCTGGCGGTGCAGCGGTTGCTGCGGGGGCCCGGCAATGCCGGCCAGGGCGGCGAGGCGGCAGGGACGCAGCACCTGCAGAGAGTCAAGGGAACGGGCGGTTAGCCGAGACCACTCACATGGCAAAGACTGCGGAGGTGATTGGGCATGCAACGTGCACTGCATCCTGTACGTTCCCGGCTGGTTTCCCAGCAGCACCACTGCAAGCAAAGTTNCATAGCAGCTGCTGTGGTTCCAGTCACGCACCTCCAGCGTCTCTCCAAGCAGCGTCTGAACGCAGTCGGCAAACGAGTAGCTGGCCAGCTGGCTCTGGGCCTGCAGGGGCACAGCAATGCATTGCGGCACAGCACACACTGCCTTCAGTGGCTGCCGTCCACTGTTGATCGTCTCCGGCTCGTGCTGCGAAGAGCACCATCGGGCAGCACACGAGCCAACCCCACTGCCTACGCCAGTACATTCCACAAATGTGAGCAGCAAATCAAGAGCTTCGTCTCACGGCAATGGCTTGCCGCACGACATCAACCACCAGCCGGCCGTCGATGTCTGTGACCCGCCACGTCTCCTGGTTGCTGCCCGCCGACAGCCGCTGCTTGTCCTTGGCCCACTGCGGGGGGTGGGGAGGGTGTTTCAAGAAGGCTTTTTAAGAGTGGGTAGCAGGATGCCCGCCGACAGCCGCTGCTTGTCCTTGGCCCACTGCGGGGGATAAGGGTGAGGGTGAATTGAAATGCATGCGTCGGCTACAAAAAAAGAAATAGACACCAATTTTGGTCATGTACAGGTGGCCAGGCATGCCAGCAAGCTGCACAAAGCGCTTGCCTGAGCGGAGTAGTTGGTGACTTTTTGGATGCCCATCGGCTTGCAGCTGCGGGGCAGCAGGCGCGMCAGGCSCAGCCCGCGGCSGGCAGAACCGCCGCTGCTGCCGCCGCTGCCGCTAGCGCTGCTGCCGGTGCTGCCAATGACGGCATTGGCTGGGGTGGAGAGTCCCAAGGACTCAAAGCGCTGAGTCAGCACCGCCAGGGTGTCATTGACCTGCCGGGCAGTGGGTGGGAGCGATGGCAGTCTTGCAAGGTATTACTCAAACCCAAATTTTCCATTTGGCATGGCAGGCCCACCTCAGCGTGCAGTGCACATAGCTGCTGTCTAGATGGACTTGTGTCGCCTGTCCCNGTCCCACCCACTACTTGCCTGAAACAGCCCAATGGCGTCAGGGTCGGCCTCCCGCAGAAAGTGCGCCCACGTCAGCAGCAGCTCCGCCTCGCTTGCGAACAGCAGCACCCGGGCGGACGCCCCTGCCGGGCCGCAACTGCGCTCCTCCGCCTGCTGCCGCTCGTGAGCCACGGCCGGGTGCAGCAGAAAGACGACGGTCTCTCGCTCTGCTGCGCCGGCCGGCGCCTGTGCGCGGCCGC
Organism: Chlorella ohadii; assembly: GCA_025026875.1. Taxonomy (NCBI): domain Eukaryota; kingdom Viridiplantae; phylum Chlorophyta; class Trebouxiophyceae; order Chlorellales; family Chlorellaceae; genus Chlorella; species Chlorella ohadii. The sequence continues at coordinate 33,777 of JADXDR010000069.1, forward strand.
GGCGACCGCCAGCAGCGGTGGGCCCGCCAGCCACTGCTGCGGCAGTCAGCACTGCCTCTTGCTCCGCTTCCTCCTCCTCTCCGCCATCTGCCCCGCCCAGGCCGTCCCCGCTGAGGTCTGGAGATGCATCCCGGCTGCCGGCCGCTGCCCCCTGCTGCGCCGCCGCTGCCGCTGCTGCTCCGCCCGCTGTGCTGCCCATTGTGCCACCCTCAGCGGCCTCAGCGGGGCCGACTGGCTGGGCTGCTTCGCCTTGGTGGCCCCGGGCGCTGAAAGTGAACAGCGTGCAGGCGATGGCCACAACTGGGTCGCCTTTGGAGGGCACCGCCGTCCTGCGGGGAGGGGGAACGATGGGGGAGTATGAACACTGGGTGGCTGTTGGAGTGATCGGCAACCAACTGCTGCGAGTGACTGCTAAGCCTCGATGCTCAGAACATGTTGTGCACACCAGCCGGCAGGGCAGATCTTGTGGTCCAACCAAATGTAATGTGCAAGTTGAAATCTGTGCCCACCTGTCTACACCATCCGCTGTGGCGGTGCACACTTCCATCACCGCCGTTCGCAGCGGCGCCACGTCGCCTCGGCGAGCCGCCTCAGCGGCCGCCTGCACCGCCGGATCGGCTGCCTGCTGCTGCTGCTGCTGCGGTTGCTGGCCCTGCTGGCCCTGCTGTGCATGCGGCGCTGTCCCAGCCTGCGTGCTGCTCGGCTGCCCCGCTGCCCTTGCTGCCCCTGCTGCCGCCGCCTCCCCGTCTGCCCCCAGGCCACGGCCGACGGGAGCCAGAGGGTCCCAGCTATGGTCTGCCAGCTGGGAGGCATCTGGAGACAGGCAGCGCACCGCCTGCCATGGTGCAACCGCCTCCAGTGCACAGCTGCTCACCCGCTGCCCCTCTGGAACCATGCTCCAGCCTTCAGTGGGCCCTGAGCCCCCTTTGGCAGCTGGCGGAACGTGCAGCCAGGCGCCGCCGGAGAGGGGGCAGTCCACCAGCAGGCGCTGCAGCGGCTTGATTTCGCTCTCATACAAGTCCCGATCCCGCCACAGCCAGCCCTGGGAGTTGGAGGTGAGGGTGCAATGGAGAGCGCATGAATGAAAGCTGTGGCTCGTCGCGTTGTGATGCAGGGCACAGCCCCGCCGCAGCCAGCCCTGTGTGGAACGTGAAGGCACAGCATGAGTTGCAGGAAGAGAGTTGCAGTTGCAGGCGCTGTGGCAAACTGTGCCAAAGATGGATGGAACGTGGGGATGAGACAGGGACGAGAACAGCTGATCACAGCGTGCAACCCCTCAGGCTTGTGGCCAAGTGCGCACCTCGCCGCGCAGCGCGCTCATAGCCCGTGCCACGCCCTCCCCCGCCGCCTTGGCGTTGCCACCGGGCGCCAACTGCAGCTTGAGGAACGTGCCGCCATCTGGCTGGTCGGGCCTGCAGGCGTTGAGGGCAAGGGTTGTGCCATGTGGCTTGCAGTGGCAGGCATGGAGGGCAGGGAGTGCATCATGTGGCTTGCAGCGGCAGGCATGTAGTTTATAGCTTGGTAGTCGGAAGGGCTGCCGCTCTCCTGCACCATGGGCAGTCATGGCAGAACCCACCACCAGCAACAGCAGGCTCTTTGCAGCCGAAATTGCCTGTAATACATGAGCGGCTTGGCGTGCAGCATCCCTGTCAAACAAGGCTACTTGTTAACGCCTTACCGGTAATACATGAGCGGCTTGGCGTGCAGCGCCTCAATGCTTTCGATGCGCCCACTGGGCGGCGTGAAGCGGTTGAGGGACGCCTGGGCAGGGTGGATTGAATAAAAGGAAAGAGTGGGTGCCCCACGCTAGACAGCGGTTGACGAATAATACTTGGCATACGCGACACAACCCATGTGTTCCCTTAGAAGTATGATCCTCATACTTAAGCCCACCTGCAGCTGCTTGAGTGTCCCTTGGTCCCACTGGAACTCTGCATCAGGCGCCTCTCCCTCCTGCATCAAGGAGCATCAGACTCAGACAGTCAGACAACCTTGGTCAGCCGGCAGTTGGGTAGCAAAGCCAGCAGTTAGGCGTCGGCAGCAGCGACGGCGGCGGCAGCGGCAGCAGCAGCGGCAGCTGTCTGGCTAGTAGGAAGCGGTTCAGTTGTGACCAGCACACTATTGTACATAGCACAGCGTTGCTTGCCTGCTTCCTGGGCGTGGCGATGTAAAGGTATGGGCAAAAGCCGTGGAGGCGCAGCACCACCGAGGCGCCCGCCGCGGTCACGCCCCACACGTGGAAGCGGCCCTGCAGAGCCAAGCGGAGCGTGGATGATCTTTCATGAGGCATTATGTAGATGCGGCGGTTGCAATTTGTGCTACAGCTGACCCACCCCAAGCCGAGTCCGCCCTGCCAGGGCKCTGCTKCTAACTCGGCTCGCTACCCTTCCCTGCTCTGCTGCCTTGAGTTGCCCTGCCCACCCACCCATGCACCTGCCCACAAACCTGCCCTGCTCACCCACCCATGCACCTGGTCGCGAACCCACCCACCTGCCCCTCATCAATGACGTCCAGCGCCATGAAGCACAGCTGGYCACCTGCAGCGGGCACCTGGGCAGACACACGCGGGCACCGCAGCGCCACCGGGCGCGGCGCCAGAGGGCCCCCAGGGCGCCTGCAGAAGGCGGCCAGGGAGGAGGCGGAAGGGGCAGGGTCGGTTGAGCGGTCGGTAGGCATGTGACCTGCAATGGCAGCCCTACGGGCGGCCTCCAAGCAATGAAGAAGCTAGAGCAACCGGAAGCGGCAGCGACAGCGAAGCCAGGAGCAAACCCTAGTGATCCCGCCACAGCTGCTGCTCGCCCGCAGCTCACCTGGGTGGCTCCTGCTCATACTGCAGCTCCAGTGGCTGCTTCAGGCCCTTGGCAGGCGTCTTGGGGCCCCTGGGCGTGCCTGCCTGCCCGCCCCCACCCTGCTCCTCCGCCTTCCGCTTGGCACCTGCGCCGATGCGAGGTCGTGGCGGCATGCTGGCGGCTATCAGCACTGCCGAGGCTCACAGAAGCAGCGGTCAGGGAGCCAACGCTGCCTTGGACCGGCCGCTCGCCGCATGGGCCGCCTGCGCGGCTGCTGGCCTCCCTTGTTCAGGGTGCCTGGGCTGCCTGGGTTGCCACCTGCACGCTCAAAGGCTAGCAGACGTCACCAACACCAGAGGTCTGCGGCATGGGGTGCCACGGATCTGCCGACTGCGCTGCCGCTCGCTTGCAGTGCGGTGCGCTCAGGCAGGTGCTGCCGCAGCGGCGAGGGTCGCCCAGGCGGGCTGGAAGTTGGGCTGCACGCCGCTCCAGCCGTTGAGCACTGGAAGGCGGACCAATTTGCATGCAGGTCGAGTGGTGAGGCACGAAGCATAAGAGCAGCCGCAATGGCAGGCACGGCGGCGGCAAGCGGCGAGCGGCGGCAGGCGGCGGCGGCGGTGGGGGGCCATGCCTCGAGGGCGGCTAGCTCTGCGCTTACATCAACCTACAGCTCTCTAAGATTGCTAATTGAGCACTCTCGCTGACAACAGCGTCAAGCCGGCGCGAGCAAGAACCCCACCTCTCACGGGCAGCCTGTTCAGCGCGCCTGAGAGGATTAAAGAGCACTGAAAGCGCCTGCTGGGGAGTATGAGAGCGGCCAATCACCCCGCCCAGCACATGGGGCAGGCCCCGCTCAGCAGCGCCTCGCAGCCGCGACTCGCATGAGGACGCGTTTCATTGGCTCAAGCCTGCCTGCGCAGCTTGCCATCGTCGTCACGAAGTGACCATCGAGTGTGCTTGCCTGCAGCAGTTGCCCAGAGCAGGAGGTACAAATGGCGCAGGCCGAGGGCTTGCTTGCGCAGCACGGAGCCGCCTCTGCGGCGACGAGGACCCTCGCGCCCACCGTCCATCACCCGCAATGCTCATCAACACTGTCGGCACAGTAGATTACTCATACAGATGCACGCCGGCTCTGGCTGCAGGGTGATTGGTGCAGTTATGCCAGGCAGCGCGGCCGCCGCCGCCAGCGGGGCGGGGCGCCCGTCGGGGCAGGCATGGGGCCGCCTGGCGGGGCGCCCCGCAAACTTCGGCCTCCCATACGACACCGATCGGGCCGCGATGGAGTAAAACGCCATGCAAATCAAGAGCCGGAGGGCGGTGGAGCCGGTGAGGAGGGGCCGATGGGTTGCCTGCGGGCGAGTGCGGGCGGCAATTGGCCCGATCCATCATGCCCGACTGTCCTGGGCCCGCGTTGGGCGGCCAGGCCGCACTCGGCTTTGCTCCACAAKCCCCAGCGCGCTCGGCGCGAGCCCTGCCGCCCGCCGTAAGACCCGAGCAGCATGATCAGCGGCTGGGAGGGGTCCAAGGCCGCGGCGCGCAGGGTGGCCGCACCGCCGCCCGCTCGAAAGCCGCCGCCTGCGTGCCGCCCAGGCATCGCGGCCGATTCCCCGGCCCGCCGCGCCTCTTCTGCCTGACAAGCGGCGCATGAAAGTGTCTCACGCTTGCCATGGCTGTTGTGCGCACAACATTGTATGTCGCCATGTCCGCTCCAGGGCCCGTCGCCGCCCGCCATGCCGCTTCATGCCCGCCCGGCTCATGCCTCCGCCGCTCTGCCTTGCCTCCCTCCCACAGCCTGAGGCGGTTCGCTCGGCGATCGATGCCGTGCTGGCCCAGCCTCTGGACACGCTGGGCGATGCACTGCAGGGCTTCACCTGGGACTTTGAATCCAAGGCAAGTGGCAGAGAGGGTGTGCAGCAGACGGCATGGCATGGCATGGCTGGAATGGCATGGCATGGCTTTGCTGGTTGGTTGTGGTGATGCTGGGCGATTGGCCGTGGCATGGCAGGGCATGAATGCCTCCCAAGATGGCCTGTGAGCTGCTGGGGGTCTACGACCTCTGCTGAGGGGCCGCCATCAGCCATGGGGTAGCGGCCGGCGGTGTTGCAAATGCCAGCAACGCAACACACCTGCATTCTCGCCATCATGTCTCTAAAAGCATGTGCTCACATTCGCCCCACCGCAGGGCGATGTGCACCACTGGATCCCGCTCTTGGACCGGTTTGATGCCTACTTTGAGGTGCGCTGCGCTTGATGTTTTGCCATCTCTTGCCATGGCAGCTGCATGGCGTATTGGAGGCTGCGCTGCCTGGAGGGAGTGCTGCCCTGCTGGGAGCTGCAGGACAGCTGCATGCAGCTGGTGGGGCATGCCTCGTCATGGCTTCCCGCTATGCGCAAATGCGGCTACATGCAGCTGGCAGTGCTCAGCGGCCTGCCTGCGCCGCCACAGGCACTCATGCTGGCGCTGTCCTCATGTGCACATCCCTCTGATCAACAACCTTCCTCCCACCCGCCACACCCTTACCACCCAGGCACACCTCAAGYCCCGAAGGGACCTAAGCCTGGCCTCGCCCCCGCCCGCCGCGGCTGCAGCAGCAGTGGGGGCCGGCGCCGGCGGCAGCGCGGCCCCTGCTGCCCAGCCGGCGGCGGCAGGGCAGGCGGCAGGGCAGCCAGCGGGAGCTGCAGAGGACCCGCCTTTCCCGGCGGCCGCGCTGCTGCAGATTCTGCGGGTGACTGCCCTGATCCTGGAGGGCTGCTCCAACAAGCACCTGTACAACTCATATGAGGTGAGTGCTATTTATTTTGTAATTTTTAGCCCGTTTGACTGAGGATCCGTGGGTCTGATTCTTCCTTTCCTTCGCCTGCGCGTCTGCCTCTGGTTGGTTGCCAAGCTGGGTTGTCTATTTGCTTGCTTCTGCCGTTTGTTGGGCAACCCATGGCATGATCGTGGTGCGTGGCATGAGTGGCTGCAGCACGCTGTGCAGCCGCGGCCGACGTTGGTCCAGCGCAGTAGCCTTAGCAGGGACTAGCTTCGGCCTGCTGGTTCGGTTAGATGGCTGCCGCTTGTTGGTCCACAGAGCAGAAGGCCATACACGCCTGTACCTGCTGCTCTGCCGACCAACCGGCGCCAGTTCATCATAGCCGCTGCCATCAGTCCGCAGCTAGTCCCTGCTGCTCTCCACGCCGCACTTGGCGAGGAGCGTGGCTGGTCAAGCGTGGCGTCTCTGCTCCTGCAACCACCTGCCTGTGCAAGCCGCTGTGCCGCTGAGCACCAGCCATTAGGCGCGTTTGCCACTCTTTTTGGTGCACTAGCTGGGCTGCAGCGAGATGGGAACTTTTTTCTGCAAACATGCCCACAAGTGCAGCCTGACGCTTGGCACGAGCTACTGTCCACTGCTGCTGTGATGAGGATACGATGGGTGGTGTGTGGCAGCTTCAAGACCGGCTGCCGGGAGGGCGCCTGCCAGCCCTCCCACCAGCCGGCGCCTCGTTGCCGCTTCTCCACCCCTGCCCTCAAGCGGCAGCCGGGCTGCNTGGNCGTCCCTNCAAACGCATGCTTATAGTTTTTTTATTCAACGTGCATGGTAGCAACATGCGCCCCTCCTGCGGGATCGGGCTGCAATGAAGCGGGCACACCAACGCTTGCCCCCCTTTTTATGGCGACCTATTTCTGTGGCATTGGGGTGGTCAGATAGACTGAGCACCGGCTGCTGGGAGGGCGCCTGCCCTTCACCAGCCGGTGCCTCGGTACCTCTGCTCCACCCTGCCCTCATGCGGCGGCCGGGCTGTGGCTACCCTCCAACATGCTTTTACAGTAGTGCTCTTCAAACATGGGTGCGGCATGCGCTCCTCCTGCTCAGTCTGCTGGCCATTGAGCGGTCTTGCACAGCAACTTCAGAGATCTTCTTGGAGCCGTCACGGTGGGTGACAGGCGGCACCGCCGCCTGCTCCCACCGTGTCGCCCTCAAGCGAAATCTCTGAAGGCATGCGCCGCTGCCTGGCGGCATCGCCTGGCTGGTGCCTCGGTGGGTGTGACGCTGTGTCACTTGTTGTGCAGTGCGGAGGAACTACGCTACATGGGAGCGCACGACCATTCCGCCCTGCCCTCCCATGATCTGGCGTTTGCCGCCCTGCGCAACCGCTGCCGCGGCTTGGGTAGAGTGTGTGGTGTGCAGACAACTCGCGCGCACAAGCCAGGAGAGCTAGCATCACACTGTGCATCCCTGCCAGGGCTGCAAACTCCAGGTGGCTCGAGTGCACTGCCTCCGGCCTTGCCCTCACAGCAATGCTGGAGTGTGCCGTCCTGTGCGGACGCACTGCACTGCCTCTCTGATTAGCACTGACTGGGGGATGTCCTGTGCATGTGCAGCCGGTGCGCCATGTCAAGCGCACCGGTGACACTCAACCCGCATATTCGGCAGAGCGGTACCATCGACTCACTGCCAGCGCTGCTTTCCCCGGCCAGGACTCAGCACATATAGCTTGGCGATGGGAAGGCCGCACCTTTGCTGCCACCCTCCCGTCGCTGCTCGCATGTGCTGTCCTGGCCCGGCAAGCACGCTGCTCCATGTCGCTAGTTTCCAAGCTGCTGTCGTGTACAGGCGGCCATTGCATTCTGGTTCTGTTGCTGGACTGTTATTAAACAGCGCCAGCTGGAGCGCGCGGTGCTGCGGCTGTGGCCAGCCTTGCTATTGAGACTGGCTGGTCCAGTTGTCCACTGGCTGGCCCAGGCACAGTCCTGCCAGCTCGCCCTGTTTCCGCAACGGGACAGCCAGCCGGCACGGAACGGCACAAAATTGGGCTCGCACCCGGCAGGACTCGGATAGAAGCTCGTGGGGGAAGCAGCGGCAAAACACTGCCCTGGCCTCCCGTCGAGCTGCTGCTATCCTGTCCTGGCCAGTGGTGCCTGCTTGCGCCATTCCGGAGTGCTACCTTGTTCTTCCAACTCTCGGCGTTGTTCACCGTGGCTCGCCGAAAGTGTTGTCTGCAGTATTGCGAAGCAGTGCTAACAAGGGCAGCAGGAGAGCTCTGCTCCGCACGCTTGTTCATGGCATGCACAGCATTGTGCGCCTGCTGAGCATGCGCCTGCCCGGCAGTTGAGGCACTTGCTATGCAAGCGGGGTGCCGGGGTGGTGTGCAGAACAGGAAATGCCTTAGGCGATGGTGCAGGAATGGCGGGGGAAGCTTAGGGTGCCCTCCCCTTCCTTGGCCAGATGCCTCAGCGCCCTTTCCTGATCTGTCGTCATACCAGGGCTGCTGCCCCCCGCATGCTGTATCAGCCAAATGCACCGCCGTATGCATTCCAGCCTACAAGGCCCAGGCTACTGTAAGCAAGCCTGGTGTCTTGTGTGGGTTCATTCGGGATGGGGCCACTGTGTGCAGCTGATGGGAAAAGTGGGGGCATGCACCCCTGCCTTCTTATTGGTGCGCCGTGGCCCCTATCCTGATCTGTCACTTACCGCATCAGGGCTGTTGGCATTTGCATGCCGCATCAGCCAAAGGAGGGCCATGCAAATCGCTTGCACGTTTGGGCTAGGCCAGCGCGGCTGTCTTGTGTTGATGTGCGCGTCGGGATATTGGAACGTGGCATGGTCCGACGGGAAAAGTGGGGACACAATCAGGCACCCCCTCCCTTCCCATCGCACACGCCATGGCCCCTATCCTCATCTGCCAACACACTATGGGCACCTGCCCTCAGCATGCCCTTCTATCTTGCTTTTTGGTCATCCGTTCGTTTTGGGGGGCTGTTCATTGCTGTAGTGATGCTGAGGCTCTGCTTGGTGTGTTCAGTCTGTACACTGCAACTCCAAGTGGCCTGTAAAGACGGTCTGACTTTGTACTCTGTCCTTTCACCCTCCCTTTCCCCACAGTACCTGTCCCTGCTGCTGGCGGCCCCAAACTCAGCAGTGGTGCTGGCGGCGCTGCAGACGCTGGCGGCGTGCGTGCGCAAGAGCAGCGCCCCCACCGCACGGTATGCGCTGCTGCTGCTGCTGTTGCCCACGGATTTGTGCTGCTGCTGCTGCTGCTGGCGCCTAGTGTGCTGCCGCGGCCTGCATCGGTCCTGCTGCCCACTTTCCTGCTGCTGGTGCTGCTGGCTGTGCTTCCGTGCGTGTGCCGCTGCCAGGGGCACTGGGTTGTGGGGCGTTGAGTTTTTGTACGCAGTCCACTGCCAATCCATGCATGCGAAGCTCAGCAACCACTTCAAACCAGACTCTAACACTGGCCCAGCATGTATGCTCCTTTGTCTGCTGCAGGTGGGCGGGCACAGAGGACCTGAATGCTCGCCTGCTGGTGCTGGCGGGCGGCTGGGGCGGCGGCGACAACATGCCAGACCTGCTGTCCTGCGCAACAGACGCGCCGCTGAACAATGTGAGTGCATGGCAAGGAGCGGGCGGTTGCAGTGTTGTACAGAGCAATTGAGCGCAACCCCGCCGTGGTCAGCACAGCAGCAGGTGGCCTTTGGTGGCAAACTTTGGAGAGACCGTGCGCGCAGTCATCTGCCACTTTGGGAGCTCAGTGCAAGCTGAATACAGCATGCGTCTGTCTGCACCTCTCGCCCCTGCAGGCCCCCACCTCCCTGCACTTCCAGTTCTATGCCAAGCCTGCTGAGGGCACAGCAGGCGCGGCGGGCACAGCGGGCGGGCTGAGGGTCATTGACCTGCCCGCTGTGGACCGGCTGCCCGAAAGCGGTGAGCTCTGCTGTTCCTGCTTTGCAAGGTTGCCTTCACAAGGACAGGGTGGGCAGTAATGCTGCTGTGTTGCTGCTCGGCAGTAGGTTACATGCATGTCCAGATTGATTGCAACACACAAAGCCTATTTGCGCTGTTTACTCCCATCCATGCAGACCACGAGCTGCTGGAGCGGCTGGTGCGCGAGCACGGCGTGCCACCCGACCAGCGCTTTGCGCTGCTGCACAAGGTAGAAGCTTGCTGTATTTTGTTGTTGCTTTGAATGCTTGGTGTTCGCCGAGCGCAGCGCTGCTGTGCGCGAGACGGCCAGCGTTTTGCTGCTGCACAAAGCGTCTGCGCTATTGCTTGCCCCTTTGCTCTGGTATTGGTGCACTGGCATTTTTAACCTCGCTCATTGCGTTGCACCATGTATTATCAATCCCCTTCCCCTCAGATCCGGGTGGCGCGGGCGTTTGGGGGAGACGGCGAGGCGCGGCGGGGGCTGCTGCGCACGCGCCTGCTGGCCTTCTATGTGGCCTTCCAGTCCAACCCCTCTCCTACAGGTGGGTCATGATTCTTTGCCGGGCAGGCTCAGTGCAATTTGGCTGCATGCTGTTGTGTGCCTGCTGGCTTGTATGTTGTATTCTTGTCCAACCACGGCCCACGGGTGGGTGAACATCGTCGTTGCTGATTTAGTGTTTGCAAGTTTGGTCTGTTCTGATGAGCGGCAACTCCAGTGCATGGGCTTGGGGGTTGGCAACTTTCACTGTTGTCCGCCCAGCACAGTCCTGCTGGCACTGCTGCTGCTGCTTGGACTTGTACACCCTGGACGCCGTGCAGGCAGCCTCTGCCACAAGGCAGCAGGGGCCGCCTGTACGGACGGGTGTTCCTGTCCTTGTGGCAGTGGATGGGCTGGGGGGCGTTTTTTTCCTGGCAAGCCTGCCTGCCATGCCACCGACGCTGACCACTTCCGTGGGCAGGCAAGAGGCACTATCTGCCACAGAGCGACAGGCAGTGCCTCAGGTCTGTGCATGGCCCTTGTCACAGCTGCCGGCATACCTGTGGGCAAGGCGGGTGCCCTGCCTGGTGGTACATCAAAGCCCTTGCTAAGCTGCACAGATGAGCTGAGCATCTCGCCGCGCAAACATGACCATATGTGGTTTATCAGCGTCCACCGCTTGGGCAGCCATGTTTTCTGATATCTGCCTACGCTTGTTCAGGCCTGGCTTGCTTGTAGACGAACGTTCCGGCCAGCCTGCGCAGCCTCCGTCCCGCCATGCCCGCCCAATCTAGTTTTGGGAGGGCCTGGCAGGCGGTGGGCGGCGCACATTCGGCCAGGGCGCTTGTATGGGGCTAGCCGGTCTGAGCGGAGCAACTGACAGGGTGCTCATTGGCAACTGGGTTCTGGCTCACCCAGACACCTTGAGATGAGGAACTGGTTCATAGGAGGAAGAAAGGAGGCAAACACCAGCCACCTGGTTAGTTGTCTGAGGCGAACATCAGCTGCAAGCGCTCTGCAGAGGCAGGCACCGCTTCCGGCTGTGGCGCTTCTGTGTGACTGACCGGCATTCAGGCGGTGCCACTGTGGGGCGCATGTGCAATGGGCGGCTCCCTGCTGTGCGCTGGTAGTGGGTAGTGGAAAATTGGAAGTACGGCGTGGCTGGCTGCTGGTTGGACATGCTTCCATACACCACAGCGGGCTGCTACCTGCTGTGCGGCGCACTAATGGGCAGCAGGCGGCAGCACTTCAGACCGCATCTGCAGCCGCCACCCATATCTGTCGTATAGATGTGGCTGGCCACCCTGCCCTAACGTCTCTACCCATTGTGGAGACTGCACCTGGCAGGGTGCCCCGTGCTAGCAACAGAGGCGCTAAGGCGGCTGCCTGTTGTGCATTGGGGTCATGGGCCAGCGGGATTGCAAACTTCATCTGCAGCCGCCACCCCTTTCTGTCAAAGCAGGAGCGCAAGGCGCCCTGCCTGGCTGCAACCTCCAATGTTGGGTTTGCACCTGGCAGGGCGCACGCGCCAGCGACAGAGTTGAGGGGCGGCTGCCAGTTATGTGTAGGGTCATAAGCCGGCAACGCCGCATCACTCACCTTCAACACCATCTGGTCCTCTGTGGGGCTTGCCAGTTGCTGCCCTGCCTGGCTATAGCCTCACGCTGGGGCTGCTGCCTGGCAGGGTGCCTTGGCGAGCGACAGAGGCGATGGGCGGCTGTTAGTTGTGTAGCGGCAGTAACCAGTAGCAGGAGACTGCTTGCTGGGTGGTCACACATTGCCCAGCAGATGTCTCTTACAGGTTTTTCATGCTTTCCACTCTGCCTAGCTCGCGCTTCCACTGATGGAGCTGCACATGGCAGGGTGCCTCAGCAGGCGACCGAGGTGTCAGGGAGCTGCCTGTGCCAAGTGCGGAATAGCTTGGCCGTAATGAGTGGCTGCCTGGTGCAAGCTACACTTGTACCCGCCGCTGTTTTTTTGTCGTTGTACTCGCGCATGGAAACCCTGCCTGGCTGGAGCCTCCACTGCTGGGGCTGCCACCTGGCAGGGTGCTCGAGTCAGCGACACAGGTGACGGTCGGCTGCCTGCGCAGGCACCATTAGAATGGCCGGGCATCACTGGTCTATGGGCGTCTGTCTCCCACAGGCTGCATATGTACCTGCCACCCGACTCTGTTGATGTCGCCCTTTATTTCACCCTGCCTGGCTGCAACCTCCAATGTCGGGGTTGCCACCTGGCAGGGTGTCTCGGGCGAGCGACAGATGCGGCGGTCGGCTGGGTGTGGCGTGTGGGGGCACTGGATGGCAGCAGGCAGCAGCCTGCTGTGTGGACCCGCAAATGCAGTTGCCACCCAATTTTATAGCTTGGCATTAGAAGCCATCCTGCTCTGGAACGCTGCAGCTTGGCTGCTTGGGCAAGGCGGGCTGTGTATGTCTCCACGCGGCCTGCCAAGGGCGCCCAAGCCGCCCCTGGGCTGCCGCTGGCAGGCCGCGANGGTGGCACTGCACAGCCAGCTNGCCGCAGGTNGACCCCACGTGNCNTCCANTTGCTTTTCAGNCTTGGTTGCTTCTAGCTAAATGGGCTGTGAGCAGTGCAGCTGTGCGGCGGGGGGCAACTCCAGCTGTATTTGGGCTGCCTGCGGCAGGGCGCTGGGCGCTGAGCTCACAGCCTGAGGACTGCTTGGCGGTGTAGAGCTGACCGCCTGCTCTGAAACTCTGCATCTCGGTTGCTTTAGCTACTGAAAGCTGGGCGGGCTGGAGTAGTGCTCCAGCTTGGTCTGCCAAGGGCAGCCCAACCCGCACCTGGGCTGCCGCTGGCAGGCTGCCGGGCGCTACTGCACAGCCAGCGCCGCAGGTGACCCAACTAATGTGGAGGCTTGTGGATGCACTGCTGCGCTGCCAAGCGGGCTGTGGAACGTGATGAACCAGCCTGCCTTTCGGGCAGCCCAAGCCGTGCCTGGGTTGCCCCTGGCAGGCTGCCGGGCACCACTGCACAGCCAGCTGCCATTGGTGACCCAATTGTTGTGGAGGCGTGTGGTGCACTGCTCTGCTGCCAAGCGGGCTGTTTGAATAATGGATGAGGCGGCCTGCCTTGGGCCGCCCAGATCGCACCTGGATTGCTTGTGGCAGGGTGCTATACATGCTGTGTAGATGTCCCCAGCGTGCTGCCAATGGCAGCCCAGGCATTGCCCAGGCTTCACCTGGGTTGCCTTTGGCAGGGCGCTGGGCATCTCGCAGCCTGAGAGATTGGCAGGCGGCCTGCTGGGAGAGCTGACCCAGCTACTGCTGCATGCTGCACTTCAGTTGCTTGCTAGTTGAGCTGGCTGTGAAAGCGTCAGGGTAGCCTGCCAGGGGCAGCCCAAGCCGCTCCTGGGCTGCCCCTGGCAGGCTGCCGGGCGCTGCTGCATAGCCAGCTTGTAAGCTGGAGCTGAACCATCTTTTGTGTGGCTTATGCGGTCGGTTGCAGCCAGCCAAAAAAATGGGGTGTGCGCGATTGGCACACTATTTGTTGATGTGATCACACACCCCATCTCCCCGCCCACTGCAGACATCATGGCGCTGTTTGCTGGAGCGCCCGACTTTGTGCAGCAGGTGTGCAGCTCTGTTTGGTTGCTTGCTTGCTTTTGGGGTGCCTTGCAGCTGGCCTACAGCTGGGTAGCTGCCTTGTCGACTAGGTGCCTGGCCGTGCAAGTTTAGCCGTGGGTGGTGAAACGCTGCCTTGCCATGCTTGACCCTTATTCAAGCCTGTGCCGTATTCCGTTTGCAAACTTTGCAGCTGGCGGCCATGCTGCGGAGCGAGGGGCAGGTGCCTGACGACCTGCAGACGCTGGCGCTGCGAGCGCTGGCAGTTCAGGTGACTGATGCTGTTGGTTAGCTGGTCGCGGTTCAGTCGGGATGAAGATGTTTATTTGATGAGATGATCTGCAGAGTCTTGCGCTGCGAGCACTGGCGGTGCAGGCTGCACCGCACCCGCTCTAATGCCCGACACTTCACATTGCTGTTTCTTCTATTCCCACCCGCCCTGCTCCTCAGCTGCTGGACCGCACGCGGCACGGCTCGGTGATTGCCGCCATTTCGGGCGGCGAGGGCAGCGGACTGCTGGCGCTGCTCATCCACCGCGCGGTGGCCTCACTGACGGGTGGGGCTTGAATTATTTTCAATGGGGGTGGTTTTGATTTGGCAAGGGTGGCTGAACTTTGGCTGCCCTTTGCTGCGCATGCCTGCGCGTGGTGGATGGTGTGGGATCAGGGCGCGGGCTGCACGTCTGTTCACAGCACACATGAATCACTGTCACCAATCATGCGCGCCATGTCCTGCTTTGTTCAGCTATTTCTCATTCCCTCCCTCCCCAACACCCCCAGGCCGCGAGGCGGTGCCGGCGCCCTACAGCCAGCCGTTTGTGGAGGCGCTGCTGTCCATGGTCGGGGGGCTGGTCACATCCACCTCTGGTGAGCCCTGCTTGATTTGCGATGTCCCATTGCTGGTGGCAAACCGCTGCTGCTGGCATGAGTGTTTGGCATCGCTGTTCTGTACTGCCGAGCATCTCACCTGGCTGCATGCCCACCCAGCCAGCCGCTACTCCTGACCGCCCCGCAGGCACCACCGCTCTGTCAGAAGTTTCCCAGGTCCCTGCTGCCTTATGCCAAACACTCATTTGCCTTCATTACTCACCCAACTGCCGTCTGCTGTAACCGCCCTACAGGCACCACCGCGCTGTCGGATGCATCACTGGTCCCCGCCCTGCTGCCGCTGCTGAGCCACCACGACCCCGCGCACCTGGCGCTGGTGGCCTCAACCGTGCGAATCCTGGAGTCGTTCATGGACTACAAGTGAGAGTGATTCTGTTTGGTTGATTGGCTGGCTGGTACACTGTGTTGCAATTAGCTGGTGGCCTCCACTGTGCGAATCCTGGAGTCGTTCATGGACTACAAGTAAGCCTTTTGCAATCTAAATTTCAGCGGTTGTGTACCGTGCTGGGGGTGCTGCGACTTGCGCGAGTTGCTAGGCGCTTTAACTGGGTGCATCCTGGACTCCTTGATAGACTACAAGTGATGCTGACATGATGTGGTAGCTGCAAAGGTTGACCGTCATGCCTGGCTCCGTGCAGCTGCCTGTGGAGGGGCTGCCACTTCANGTGTCTTCCCGTGTGCCCTGTGTTAACTGCCCTGCATCTCGCTTACCACCTGCTGCAGCCCCACCGCCAGCAGCCTGTTCCGGGAGCTGGGCGGGCTGCACATCATGGTGCAGGTGGGTGCTGCCTGCCAGGCAGGCTTTTGAGTGCGTGTTCTCCTTGTTAATTAATAAGGTTGTGGATCGGCGGGCTGCACATCGTGGTGCAGGTGGGTGCTGCCTGTCATGCCTTGCTTTCTGTTGCTTTTCCTTGTTGATGGATTGGTGTGGATCGGTGGTGCAGGTCGCTGCGCAGGATACACAGCCTGTGATGTTTGGAACGAACTCTCAGCTGCGTAGGCGTCCTTTTGCATGGCTGGCCCTATTCGCTTCCCAGACATGCTGTTGCATGCACCACCGCTGATCACCTGCTCACGTCACTGGCGTGGTCCTTCTTGCCCCATGCAGCGCCTGCAATTCGAGGTTGAGCAGCCGGCAGAGGAGCCCCGCAGCGGCGGCGCCACTTCCGCCCCTCCCTCTGCCGAACCGAGCAGCGCTGGCGAAGCCATGCAGACTGAGCAGCCTGTGGCAGCAGGAGGGGCGGCAGCAGCTGGTGGTACTGCCGCCAGCGAGGGTCCATCCACGTCAGGCGCCGCGGCACAGCAGGCACAGCAGGCGGTGGTGCCCTATGCCCGCCGCCTGCTGCTGAAGAGCCTGCTGCGGGCCATTGCCATTGCAAGCTATGGCGTGGGCAGCCAGGCGCAGCGGGCCAACGAGGCGGACGCCGCCACGCTGTACGCCTGCCTCAAGGTGAGGCGGGATTGGTTGGCTGAGATGGGGGCTTTGTGGCTAGCCTGCCTCTGGCACGGGGCCGTTTGGTGGGCCTGCATGATTGTTGGAGCCTGGCGTGTCGTGCAGCACAGCACCATCACCTCAAGCCAGTGCATGCTCACTAAGCGTTCAGAATGGACGCGCCCTGGCTGAATCGTTACCCCATTCTCACCGCATTGCCCGCAGACCATTTTCCAGCGGTCGCGCGAGTTTGGCGGCGGCCTCTTTGCGCTGGCCGCCTCGGTTGTGGCCGACCTCATCCACCATGACCCACTCAGTTACCGTACCCTGGACGAAGCAGGGCTGCCCCAGGTCAGTTCTCATTTTGTGTGCGTACAGGCAGTGCGGTTGGGTGTCCCGCTCAGCTACTGCCCGCTGGACGAAGCATGGCTGCCCCAGGTCAGTGCATGCTCAGCTTGCAGCCAAACGGCAGCATGCGCACTTCTGCACAGCGAATTGGCTGATTTTGCTGTTTGAATTGTTGATCACAACAAAAGCAAAACAAGAGCCTCCTCCCTAGTCCATTTATGCGATACCACGGCGTTCCTGGACATCGTGGCCGCCGATTGAGCCATAACCTACCATAACCATCCACTGCTTACATCCACTGCCTTGCACCTACCCATTCCCCTCCTACAGGCCTTCCTGGACTCGGTGGCTGCGGGAGTGATTGTGAGCATGGAGGCGGTGGCGGCGGTGCCCAACACGCTCATGGCCCTCTGCCTCAACTCAGGTGCGCGCAGTTGGGAGCTTTGCACTTGCGCGTCTGTGATTGTGCAGTGAATTCACTAGCCGCCCGCGCACGTTGTCCGCCGCTAACTGCACCCTTTCCTCCAAGCAAAGCATGCTACTTATCCGCCTTGATTCCACCCTTGCCTGCAGGCGGCCTGGAGCGCGTCAAACGCTCCAAGGCGCTGCGCTGCTTCGTCCCCATCTTCTCCAGCAAGCAGTACGTCAAGGCGCTGCAGGTGAGCAGCCGGTCCCTCAATGCTGAGTAACAGAGGGTCGCAGGCACACTTCTATAGGTGTCCTTATTTGCTTGCCCATGCTTGCTCCCATGTGCTTGCTTAGCACTTCGATAGCGTGCGCCTTTGCGCTGCTGGAACTAGCTTGCAGCACCCTGCTGCCTCCTTCATCCGTTGCACACGCCATGTACCTCCTGCTTGCCGGGCGAGTCGGCCGTGGTGCTGGGAGCGGCACATTCCCCTGCTTGATCTGTTCCACACGTCATGTATTTTCACGTCGTGCATTTTCTGCAGGGCGAGTCAGCGGTGGTGCTGGGAGCGGGGATGGACGAGTTGCTGCGGCATGTGCCCCAGCTGAGGCCAGGTGCGTAGAGTTCTGTCTGTTTGTGTGTCTAGACGGTGCACGCTCGGTCGGCATGGATCGAAGTGGTTGGGGCAAATGTCCCAATGGCACGCCGCAGGTGCATCCGCAGGTGGGAACTGTTTGGTAACATGCGCAACAGGTTGGCCGCCGGCCATATCGCTTTCGTGCTGGCTTCCGTTCAGCGTGGAACCCAAAGCGTCACATCTGATGCAACGGCCGGAAGGCAACTCCTGCTGGTGTGCTATCATGACTTGGCCGCCCTCAGCCTTGGCAGTGCTCGTCTTGCGCGAGCATCGCCAAGCGCTGGTCGGGGGGTTCTGAGGCACAGCCAGCAGGGCTGGCTTTTGGATTGCTGAACCACGCGTGAATCATTTACAGCGGCATCCGCAGGCACTGAGGTGCTCACTGCGCCAGCGCAAGAGCAAACGGTTGCTGTGGGGCGAGGGTGCTGCAAGTGCTATGTAGTGCGACCATCCTGCTGCTCTGGGCCCTGGAATACACGGGCACCTGGGCAGCTGCAGCGGTCGCACGCATAGCACTTGCGGAGGTGCTCCGCACTTAGTGGTGCACTTGCTCTGTGTTGTTGAGCCAGCTGCGCTGCTGTCCGCTTACATTGGATGGCTTTCTCTCTTCGGCGTGGCTGCAGCTGCTTCCAGAAGCTCCCAGTCCTGCGCTTGGCGGTGCTTCCTGTTCAGCGAGCGCCCGCCAAGCGCTGGACTGGGAGCTGCTCCTAGCAAACCCAGCAGGGCTGCTTTGTTGGGGGTTGATGCGTGCGAACAGTTTTGATCGCACATTGGCAGGAACTGCGGCGTGCACATTGCACCCGTTCAAGAGCGAACACCTGTTGCGGTGCAAGTGCTGCTGCAAGCGCTATGTCAACAACCGCAGGAGTTTGGCCGCCGCCCAGTCGCTTTCATGCTGGCTTCCGTTCAGCGTGGAACCAAAAGCGTCGCATCTGATGCAATGGCCGGAAGGCAGCTCCTGCTGGTGTGCTATCATGTCTTTGCCGACTGCCGCTTGGCACTGCTCTTCTTGCGCGAGCACCGCCAAGCGCTGGTCGGGGGTTTTGAGGGAGACCCAGCAGGGCTGCCTTGTTGGGACTTGGATCCATGTGTACACACTCGCAGTGTGTCAGCCAGCACTACCTGAGGTGCACATTGCGCGAGCGCAAGAGCACATGTTAGCTGTGGTGCGACTGTTGCTGCAAGTGCTGTAGCACAGGCCCGCCCATCTGCTCTGGGCCCTGGAATACAGGGGCACCTGGGCAGCTGCAGCGGTCCGTGCATAGCACTTGCGGACATGCTCCGCACTTAGTGGTGCCCTGGCTCTGTGCATAGACTTGAAGTCCATGATTCTGTTTGGATGGCGCCTTGCAACACAGCAGTGCTGTGCCGGGTTGCAGATGCGCTGTGTTTGTCCGTTCTTCGCCTTTGCCTGCGCCCTTCGGTTGGCAACTGGCAGGCGCAGGGGGCGGCTGCAGCAGCGCCTGGGCTATCGTTCAAAGTGGACTTTGGCTGCCCCGGTGCTGCAAAGTGGTGCCATCAGGCGTGACGCAATGATGGCACGTGCCTCTGCCCACAGCGCTCGGCATGTGGGTGGGCGGCACGTGCTGCCGGGCTGCTCGCTGGCACCATGGGCAGGGATGGCAAGTCGGGCAGTTGGGTCGGGCCTTCCTAGCAGCCCTGTTTTGTTAGAGATTTTGTTGGTGCTACGTAGGACGAAGTGCTATGCCAGGTTGCTGCACGCGCTGTGACGCCTTGTTCCGGCTTGCCTGTGCCCTTTGTCTGGGCGGCCGGCAAGCACGGCAGGGCAGCACCGAGCTGCATCAGTGCTAAAGGCAGCGCCTGCGCTGTCTTTAAAGTAGTATCCGGCTGCCCATGTGCGGCGAACTGGTGCCATGAAGCGCAGGTTCAGCAGGGCATGTGCCTCTGACCACAGAGTTCGGCATGTGGTCGGGTGGCGCGTGCTGCTGAGCTGCTTGCTGGCTTCAAACGGTCTCCGGCTGCTCAGCTCCTCTGCATCGTGGTGCCTTGGAGAGTGTCTCGATAGCTCGTGCCTCTGCCCACAGCTTTTTCTGCTCGTGGGCTCGCTGGCACCCGGGCAGGGCTGGCAGTTGGGTGGCGTCGTCGGCCCTTCTTAGCAGCCGGTGTTCCTGGTTTCGTTGGTGCTGCTCAAGATAGCAGTGCTGTGCTAGGTTTCCGCACGCGCTGTGGCCGCATCGTGCTCCTCAGCGTTTGCCTGTGCCCTTTGATTGGGGCAACTGGCAAGCGCAGGGGGCGGCTGCATGTGCGTGTGCGACAGTGCCTGGAATACACTTGCTCACACACCAGTCCCCCTGACATGCATGCCATGGCCGCGGTTCTTGCCAAATGGCATATGCTGCATTGTGTGCCTAGTGGTTTCAGCTTTAGATGGGTCCCTTCTCGCTCAGCCTGCCTGTGCCCGAGTGATCGGATGGACAGCCGGCAGGCGCTGCGAGGGCCCAATTAGCTGCAGCTGAGCACCCTGTGACTGCTCTGCTCCTCGCTCCTCAGTGCTTTGCTTTGGCCACGGCAGGCGGGTTGCTGGTTGTGCTTCTTGCGAGCCCATGCGTGCTGGCCTGTTGCCAGTCCCCAGTGGTCCCCGGCAAGCGCTGCATGGAGGCAAGTTAGCGCAAGGCGCCAACCCAGACCTGGCCGGCCGCTGCTGTCCAGCTGGACCCCGCAATGGAAGTACCACTTCCTTTCTGCCACTGCTGCTTTGTGGGCAGTTGGCTTGCAGCACTTGCCACTCAGGAGGGCCATTCCACAGACAGCCGCACCGGCTTGATGGCGGGTTGCGTGCTGCCATGATGGGCAACTAATGGCTTGCAAGGGTACTATTCTGGCTGGCCTCGTTATGTGAGCTGTGAGTCGGTCGATGATGATCAGCTTGCCTTGCAGCCGTGGGCACTACGGGCGCATGGCAAGCGCACCCTGACCGGTCTTCACAGCCGCAGCTGGCCTTCATCGGGCTGTAAGTTATATAGTTGAAAACCTTGCTGGGGGCCCCACCAGACCACATCAAGCGCATCCTGACCCACCTTCACAGCCCTAGCCGGCCTTCATCGCGCACTTAACGCTATAAAGTGGTTATTTGTTAACCTTGCAAACCCTGCTGGGGAGATGTGGAACGATGCCTCCTGCCGTCTGGCAACTGCGGATGGAGAATCGTGTCAGCCAGGCAAAGGCCGGCGTGTCAATTCCGGCGTCGGTCTGGCGCACATGGCATCTTCCCTCCCGGTGGGGCGTGTGGGAGCAGGCAGCATCTGGCCATGCGTGGCAGACATTGAGGTATGTAGTAACAAGGACCCAGCTTGAGTGACAGTCGTCGAGCCTGTCGAGGGCCAACCTGAAAACAGCAGCAGCGCTGTTGCGCTGTATGTCACGCTGGCACATGTTGCACTGTGCATCCATGCCAGACACTGCTGCCTTCCCCAGTGTGGGCGGATGGCAGGCGGGTCTTGGCAGGCGCTCATAGCACACATGTCATCTAGCACTGATACAAAGGGCAAGCCTGCATGGCTGGCCGGAGAATCACCCTGGCTTCTGAGCAGGCGACGGCCTGCTGTTGCAACTTCCAAGTTACACTAACCGCCTCTCTACTTGTCGCTGTCTGAACGTGTTTCTTGTTGGCTCGCTATGGCGCGCTTGCCTGCCAGCTCGGCAACTGCCACTGTGTCGCCGTCTCACTTCCTTCCTATCTCCATTCTTCCCCCCTGCAGACGGAATTGATGTTGTGATCCGCATTCTGCGCCGGCTGTGCATGCTGGGTGGAGAGCCCAACCCTCCCAAGGCGCTGCCCCCGCCGCCCTCCGTACCAGCCGCTGACGCAGCAGCTGCCGACGCAGCAGCTGCTGCAGCGCCGGCTGCTGCGGAAGGGCAGGCAGCGGGCGATGCGCCTGCGGCGGCAGCTGAGCCGGCTGCTGCAGCGGCTGGCGGCGAGGCAATGGAGACTGATGGTGCAGCTCGGCCGGCCAGCGATGCGATGGAAGTTGAGAGCCAGCCTGGCGCGGCACCACAGCAGGCACAGCAGGCACAGCAGGACGCCGCCATGCCGGCGGCAGAGGCCGCCCTTGCCGAGGGCGACGCCGCTGCCTCGGCCCCTGCAGCAGGCGAGGCAGCAGGTGCAGCTGCTGCTGGGCAAGCCGAGCAGCCCGCTGCCGTTGAGGTGGGAGCGGCTGCAGAGGAGCAGGAAGAGGAGGAGGAGGAGGCGGTACCGGAAGATCCAGAGGCCGAGGGATACCTGGTCGAGTGTGTGACGTACACAGGTGGGGATGGGCTGGCGCTTGGGGTTGCTGCTGGTCGCGGCTGCAGGGTGCTGGTTTGGAGTGCGCAGAGACGGGCCCTCAGTGGCACTGTATGCGGCTAACCCGTCCTTGCCTGACACAGCAAACATTCAATCATGCCTGCCTGCTTCCTCTTGCTGCGCAGCGCGCATGCTGGAGACGATGCTGACCAGCGCTGAGACCGCCAAGTAAGCCTGCTGATATGCTTTATTTCAAAGTTTCAGAACGTGGATCGTGGCATGTTGGGGAGACGGAGTTGCACATGCTGTATGCTTTGCTGAACCAGAGTGGCAAGTGTAGCCGAGCAATCAATTCCTCCAACTCACTTGCTGCCCTTGAACTGCAGGCTGTTTGTGGAGCGGGGCGGCGTGGAGCTGCTGCTCACGCTCTACCGCCTGCCGCGCCTGCCGCCCACGTTTGGCTCAACCAACGCCAGCCACAGGCAAGTGCTTTTTTTCGGAGAGATTGGTGCAGGGCGGTTTGGTTGGGGGGCTGCGTGCAGAGTTGGCTGCATGCCTTCCATTCAGGCCATCAAGCACTGACCAGCGTTACGGGCTGGCGCTGCTTGTCCCCTCCACACCCTTCCTTACCTGAAATCTACTCCCTCCCCGCAGCCTGCTGGTGTCGTTCCGCGTGTTCACCGGCCAGCACACCTCCGCGCAGCTGCCCCACATCTTTGGCCAGCTTCGAGCGGCGCTGCTGCGGCAGCTGGAGGCGGCTCTGGAGGCGGCCAAGCAAGTGGGGGGCGCCTGCGTGCCGCTGCTGCCTGCAGAACAGGTGGGTGGTTCACGCTGCCTTGCTGCGCTTGATTTCCTGCCGGCTTTGTGGTACCTGTCAGTGGTTTTCTGGCCGCTTACCTTGCTGGGCAGTTGAGCAGCTGGGCTTGCGGCCTCACTGCTCAAAGCATCTGTAGCGGCCTTGCTTCAGTTAGCAGCTCTGCTTCTTTCAGCTGAATGCTGGTGCAGCAGCAAGTGCCGCACTGCAGAGGCTGCGCCGGCACTGCCCGCAAGGCTTTTGCAGCGCTGGGGCACTTTGCTGCTGGCGGCTTGTGCAGCTGCACCTGCTGGTTTGGATGGCCAGCTCTGGCAGTGAAGACTCTATGCAGCTTAACGTTTTGGAAGTTGCTCGAAGGCGTGGGGTATGTACTGGCGAGGATGTCGGGAGTGGCAGCGCCACAATGGCAGATGCCCCACTCCCGGATTGTGGCCACTTGCCCTGCTGTTCCTGCCGCTGTCAAACGGGAAGCCTTGGAGGAGGGATTTGCATCGCTGCCTGAGTGGCATTGCTGCTGGGCATTTTGTCTGTCACGAGCCCGCTTGTGCTGCGTCATGTCGGTGCTTCATTTCTATTGGTGCTAGAGCAGCGTGAAGGATGAGCGGGTGGCTCTGGGGCTGCAACCGCCGCGCTGCAAACAATCACGCAGCCTGCCGCACAGCCCCAGGGTCGCCTCCCACTTCCCGCGGCCCCACTTTGCTGCTGCCCGCTTGCGTCGACCAATGCGGCCCACACAAAGCTGCCTCGGTGCTCCAGAAGGCCCTTGCTGCATGCCTGGTCATGTTGGCGTGGTGGATGGTGTGGGTGCTAAGCACGCTCTTGTGCGTACATGCACACCATCTGGGCCGGCACGTGGCCCGGCATGTGCCATGCTGGCGGCCTGCTGAGGCGGCTGTCCACTTTTCTGTCTGCGCTGTTTATCAGTCTGAACTGGTGCACAGCTCCATCACGCAAGGCGGGCGCCACACGTTGGTGAGCTTGCTCCACTACTGGGCGCGGTGTGGTGCTTACATCTGCGTGGGTGTATGGCAGCTCGCCACCCCAGGGTGCCAAGTTGTCCAACAATGTGTTGCGCCGAGGCCTCCACGCTCATGAACCAGGGCTGCATGCCTTTGCACCGCAGCTGTTGTGCTCAGCTTAGATGCGCTGGCTGTGGATGCACTGTGCCGGTCCACAGCCCCAAGCCACCGCGCGGCATGGGTGCACACCTGCATGGTGCGTGCATGCACGCCGTGCATGGGCTGGGAGCGGTCCGGCTGCAGTGCATCCGTTGCTGCTCAGCTTTTGGCGCCAGCGAAGGTGCTCCAAGCTCTGATGCTCTGGCTGCCATTTGCCGTGCGCCGGTCAGACTCTCCCACTCGTGCGGTGTGGGTGCACGTCTACTTATGCATGCACGCACTCACGCCGCACAGGAGGGAGCGCTCCGGCTGCACTGCATCGGCAGAGTGTCACTGCGGGGAAACAGGAGAGACGCTCGTGCTGCCGCTGCCTCGTCGCTGCTGCTGACCTGTTCCCACATTGTTTGCTTTTGCAAGGAAGTTGCTGTGCAGCATGCAGAGGCCCACCAAGGACCCCTGGGGCTGCCTCAGGCCAGCTGTACAGAGTCTAGTCTAGTCCAGTCTAGTTTCGTTCCGCCAGCTCCTTAGGGCCCCGCCTGGGCGGTCAGCTTGTACCAGCCCCCATGAAATGGTGGGGGCCACAGGTTGGGGGAGCAAATGAAGCCTAATAGCGTGCATTTCAAGCGGCTCTTGTCAAAAGCTGTTGGCAGAGCCGCTTGGAATGCGCTTTTTAGGCTCAGCGCAGGAGGCTGAGGAGTCCGGCTGCTGCGTGGCCCCCTTTGTTAGGAGATGGCTGGGTGTCTGGCTGTCTCCCCCCTCGTCTCGTGCGCATCTCTTAGCTTGTCTGCGAAGTGTATGCATGTCAGTGCTCGGTAGGGGTCAGGCAGCATGCTGTGGTCACTGTAGCCTTGGGGCTTACTAGTGTCGGCTGCTCATGCAGCCGCCAGAGGCGCCCCAGGGCACTGATCACTGCTTGCTGCCTGGCCACTCAACAGTCTGCACACACGGATCACGGATCCGATGTGGTGTCACAGCCGCCTGGCCATGGCTCCCTCCTGAGCGCTGCTGGCCTGGCTATTACGGCATTGTGTAGCTGCGCAGCTGCGCCTTTGTTAGAGCAACATGATGAACACCTGAGGGATCCCTGGGGCCGTGCCCTGCACGCTGCAACAAGCAGCCTGCCGCACATCCCCAGGGCCAGCGAGTGCGTCCTGCTGCCCCACTTGCCTCTGCCTCCTGCCAACCATTGCGATTCACGCCCGGCTGCGCATGCGTGCGCCTTGCAAGGCATGCACCTCTTGCCGGTGTGCTTTGCCTTGCTCATCGGCGATGTGTGTGCGCACAGCACAGCCTGTCTGTGCGCTCACCGCCCAGGGGAGCAAGCAGCCCGGCATTTGTGATGCTTGCAAGCCTGCCGTCGCCGTGCCCTGCTGTCCATCAGTCTGAAAGCCTCACAGCCGCCCTTGTGCAAGACGGCTCCCGCATGCCAGCCCACTTGCTCGTTCATCGTGCGGTGTGGGTGCACAGCACACTGATGTGCGAATATGCACGCGGCCCNGGGGCAGCAGGTGGTCCGGCCTGNAGCGATGCTGGCGGGCCTGTTTGGGTNGTCANCCCACTNGCAAATCAGTCTGGATGCCAGATGNTTCACAGCTGCCCGTGTGCAAGGNCGGTCCTCGCATGNCCGGTCAAACTTGGTGTCCATCTTGGCGGGGTGCGTGCACAGCACACTGATGTGCGAACATGCACGCCGCTAAGGGCGCCAGGTGGACCGGCATGCCGAAAGGACCTGTTTGGGTTTCATCCACTGCAAATTAGTCTGGGGGCTTGCCACCCATGTGCAAGTCAGTTCGGCATGCCAGTCCACTTGGTCTCGCCTTCGTGCGGTGTGGGGCATGCATTTGCATATGTGTGCGCACGCCCGCCGCCCAGGGCGCCAAGCGGGCCGGCTTGTGTTGCGCCGAAGCCTCTGCGCTCTCCAAAAGCAAACTGCCGTATACCTTTGCACCCCAGCTGTGGTGCTGTAGTGCTGATGGCCTGGCTGACAATGCCCTGCCTGCTGTGCCACTCGCAATGCCCTGGCCGGTACTAACGGGCCACAGATGCGGTGTGGGTGCACACACTTGCCTTGCAAGTGCGCACACACGCCGTGCATGTGGACGAGCGGTCCGGCTGCAGCGCATTCGCAGCATGGGCCCTTGTGGGGAGGCAGGGATGTCACAGCTGCCTCATCTCGCGTTGGCGCCTAGCAGCTTACAATCCATTGCCCGTGACACTCACCGTCTGCCACCCGCGCAATGGGGGTTAACGGCAGCATGTTCTCTTCGAGGTATGCCCTGGAGCTACCTCAGGTCCGCTGCCCACACAGCTGCCTGGGGTGCCTCCAGGGCACTCGGGGGGCAACTTGCATGCCGCCCCCCCTGCTGCCCCGTCGGCGGTGTGGCTGCACACACCTACTTTGTTTTGTGCAGGCCTCACAGCTTCATCTTCGTTGTCCGCATGCCTGTCTGCCACGTGCTCGTGGTGAATTAGCGGGTAGCTCGGTGAATTAGCGGACAGCGGTTGCACGGCGGCATGATTTCCACCAAATCGAGCCCTGGGTCTGCCCCGCTCCCGCTGCACAGCGAGCTGCGCTGCGGCGTGTGGGGTGCCCCCAGGGCACTTGGGGAGAAATCTTGCATGCCGGGCTCGTTGTGATGCCATTGTATACAGCACACTCTGTTTCAAACGCACATGTTTCTGCGCAGCTCCCTGCGCCTGCACCGGCTGCTGCAGCCAGCCTGAATTCTTGCTGCTGTGCTCACAAGGCAGAGGCACACACATAACTGTGCCAGTGACAGTGGCCCTGCGCCGGTCGAAAACTCGGCCTTCGCGATGTGGTGTGGGTGTGCCCACCTGTCTTGAGCGCACACACGCCGCACCGTGATGGGAGTTGTCCGGCAACACTGCCACCTGCTCCTGCCAGTTTTAGCATCTGCATTAGCACATCAGTCTTTGTACTGGGATGCACACTGCTGCCCAGACGCCTACGTGTCTTGATACCTGCTGCAGCCAGCCTCAGCACTACGGCTGAGCTCTGAAATCGGATGTGTTGCCCCGGATTGCAGCCTCGATGTGGTTGTGCGGTGCGGGTGCGCACATCTGCCCTGTGTGCACGCACGCTGCACAGGGCGGGGAGGTTTCCGGGTGGAGGGCATCCCGCAGCTCGAGCTCTGTGCAATAGCAGGTCGCAAACGTTGGAGTGGGCATCACACAGCATCGTGCGGGTTTGAAATCTTCAGCAACACGTGTGGAGTGGGTGGTGTGCAACAGGATGCTCATGTGGAAAACAGCAGGGGACTGTGTGTTCGTGCAGCCGCTTTTGACGTTACACACCTGCTGGAAAGTGCTTGCTGTACAGGGGGTGACGCAGCAGCATGCATGAGCTTGGCACCGCCCTGGGGCTGCCTCAGGCCCGCTGCACAAGCATCGGCGTGAGGTCCCCCAGGGCATGCCCAGGCTGCTTGCTGCTGGCCACCAGCTGTTGCAAACACAGAAGTAGTTTAGGGTTGCACACACCTGTGCTGATTTGATTTGGCATGCCTAAATTTGTGTTCTTGGCCGCCGACTTGAATGGCATGCCAATGCTCACAGTGCGCATATCTGTGCGCAAGTCATGCTCCAGTAGCTGTGCTTCTGCGCCGGTAAAGTCCTGCTCGTGTGCCTGTGGGGTGTGGGTGCGTACACCTGCCATGTGCATGCACGCATTCACGCCGCACAGGGGAGCGAGTGGTCCGGCTGCAGTGTGCGTCTGCAGTATGCATCTGCGGGTTGGCCCGGTTAGCCCTGGGAAGACAAGGCGCTGGTGTTGCTGCCTTCCGCAGCCTGCCCACCTTGACCCTGAAAGTGGTTGCTCGAGCTGAGCGGTTAGATGGCAGCATTACATGAGCGGGTAGGGCCCTGGGGCTGCCTCAGGCCAGCTGCATGCACAGCTGCCTGAAGTGCTCCCAGGGCATCCCTGGGCTGGTTGCTGCCTGGCCGCCAGCTCTTTGCAAACACTGCAACGGTCTGTGGTGTCTCACAGGGGCAAGCCAAACTGTTCACGCTCCGAGCTGCTGCGTGTTCCTCTCGGTTGTCCTGTGTTGCGCGTGTGTTCCCCAGCCACCTGCACTTGTGTACATGCGCAAGCATTTACGGTCCTGGTTTGCTGACTGCACTGCATCATCGCCTTGTTCTTTCGCTGAGCAGCGCGATGCCATGCCTGCATTCTCCCAGCTGCATCCTTCCCAGCTGCAGCCTGCCATCGAGACATCAACCGCCACACTCCCCTATGTTCCCCTTTTCCCCTGCAGCGCGATGCCTACATCCGACACGTGTCTTCCACCGAAGGCCTGGCTGCTCTGGCCTCCGCTGTTGTGCGCAACGCATCCTCGGTCCTCAAGGTGAGGTGGTGGGCTGCTTGGTCGGGATTCTAACTGGCAGTCTGGATTATCATGGGTGTTGGACTTCACATGTCACGCATGCAGCAAACTTCTCTTGAAGCGCTGATCCCCCGGACCCCCCTCTTATCTGATTTGCATAAATGCTCACTTCACAATCTGCAGGACATCTCTGATGGAGACATGAGCGTCATCCTTCGGCTCGGGGAGCTGGAGCGCTGCGTGTTGTGGCAGGCCGCTGTGGCAGGTGCGCTGTGCATGCTGTGGTCTGTTGCTGTGCCTGGGCGAGCTGGAGCGCGGCGTGCTGTGGCAGGCCGCCGTGGCAGGCGCGCCGTGCCTGCTGTGCCTGCTTTTATCGCAGGCAGAGCCACCTCAAATTGTTCTTGCGTTGGCAAGGAAGATCTAATGTTTTGATATGAATTGCAGGTTTGAAGCAATCAGCTGCACCTACCCGTCCTGGTACTTTATTGATCCCTTGCAGACGAGTGGAAGCTGGAGCACGATGCCAAAAAGGCCGCCGAGGAGAAGGCGGCAGCAGCCGCCACGTCAGCCAGCGGCCGGCCCGCCGGCGCCGGCGCCGCCGGCGACCAGGAAATGGCAGAGGCAGGGCCAAGCAGCACCTCTGCTGCTGCTGCTGCTGGGGGCTCCGCTGTTGCAGCAGCTGGTGCTCCGGCGGGTGCCGCCGGTTCTGCTGCTTTCGCTGCTGAGCCTGCTGCGGCTGGCAGTGCTGGCGGCAACGGCAGCAAAGAGAAGAAGAGGAAGAGTCCGGAGGAGCTGGCCTGCGACATCCTGGTGCACTTTGCGCACACAGCCCGCGCATTTGGACAGGTGGGTCTGCTTGGATGGTTGCGGGGCNGGGCTGCAGCAGGCGGCTGGCAGGGCACAGGAAGTGGTCAGGCATCCACCTACAGCCATTCAAGTGGACTGTTCGACAGAGTGGCAAGGCGGCTGGCCTTACCTCATCTCATACTTGCATTGATGCACTCCCATGCCACAACCTGGTTACTTGCAGGCGGTGGCCAAGGCCATCCACGTGCCCATCTCTGGCCGGCAACTGTCCATTTTTTTTCCAAATCCAGTTGCCATCCAAGCTAACTCCATGCCACCATGCAAACCACTCTCCTGCAGGCGGTGGCCAAGGCCATCCACGTGCCGGTTCGCCGGCGCGAGGAGGCGGCGGCAGCACCCACCATGGCGATGAAGGCAGCTGCGGTCAACCTGGCGGTCGTGCTGCGCCGCAACTTTGACTTCCAGGCAGGCTTTGGTTGGGGGTTGTCACGCGATTTGCAAGTTGTGCAAACGCAGCCATCGGGCAGTAATGGGACCTGAGAGTATGCTACTCTGTGCAAGCCAGTGCAGACCACCGCTGGCTCTTCCACTCACCTGTACCTCAATGTTAAACTCAGGGTGCCTTTCGATCGTGTCTTCAGGGCCTGGACGATCCTTCAGACAAGGGCAAGGCACCCGCAGGCGCTGCAGCCACGGCACAGGGCGCCTACGCAACCACCGATGGTGCGCACATGCTTGGTGCACAGATCCTCCCTCCCCACTTGGCTGCTGTCTGCACGTTGGTTTCATGGCAATCTTGCTCCGCAAAATGCTATCTTCTCTTCCACTCGCCCTTGTGCAGCGCGGCGCGTGCGCTACCTGCAGCGCGTGCTGGACGCCTCGTTCAACGTCCTGTTTGACGGGCGGCGCCGCACCACGCACACCCTCATCTACAACTACTTCCTGGTGGGTTTCAGCTTTTACTGCTTTTGTTTCGGAGAATTGGGGAGGGCCCTGATATATGTTGATGAAAGCATGATGTGTGATCAACGGCAACATGCCTGTGCCCGGCAGCGCTTGCACAAGCTTCATGCACTGTGCGGTTGTTTGCCAACATCTTTTCGCTATTCGATTCGCTGCCCCCGCAGGCCACGGGCGGCATGCGCGCCTTCCTGCAGCAGTTTGGCGGCTGTCTGGAGCTGCTGCGCCGCCTGCCGCCCCGCCCCCAGCCCGGCGGCGATGCTGACATGGTAGACGCTGGCAGTGGTGGTACTGCAAGTGGTACCGGCGGGGAGGAGGCGTACCGGCACAGCGTGGAGGCCACGGTCAACACCTTCCTGGTGCTGATGACCAACATGAGGTGGGTATGCAACACATTGGGCCGATTCGCTGTTGCTGGGGCAGCTGTGCATCTGCAGGTGCACGGACTGAGTGCAGACGTTCACCTGTTTCGCTTTGCTCCCGCTGTGAACCTGCAGCCATGCTCCCATGGTCATCAACTCGCCCAACTCTGCCAACCTGATTGTGGCGCCCGTGCCGGGGGCAGGTGCGCCTTTGGGGGAAATTTTGTTTGATATGCTGCGTGTGCCCTGGCTCTCTTCAACACCAAATCAACTACCCTTGTTGAATCTCAACACCAACATTAACCCTCTGTCAATCTCTTTTTCAACACCATCATTACCCCACTTTCAACCGCCCGCACACTTGCAGGCGATGCCGCAAAGCCGCCGGAGGATGCAACGGCCTTCATGCGCCACATCTGGTGAGTGCTCCCTCCCCACTGCTGCTGCTGCTGCGGCGGCTCCTTCTGCTTAGTTGTCTTCTGCTTATTTGTGCATGGAATGAGCGATGGTTGCCATCACCTGCAGCGAGGCGAATAAGGAGCAGCTAATGGGCATGTGTGCTGCTGCAATGGCTCAACATGGCTGCTACTCCAGATTTTCACATCCTAAACTCACCTCTGCACGTTTTACCTGCTTGTGCAGGGGCATGCTGCTGGCATCGGTGCTGCCGCTGTGGCGCGACCCCCAGCTGCTGTCGGCGCACGGCGACAAAATGGTGCAGGTGGGTGCTCACTAAGTGATTCATGCATTGGCAGATGGGAGGTGTGGTTGCTATGCTCTGCGGTGTGTGGTTGTGTGGCAAGCCGTGTCTGCCCAGCAGTCGTGCAGTGCATGTCGCACAGGCTTCTTTGCTGCCGAAACAATTCCGGCGCTGCCCCAACACTCCAAACTCACTACCCTTCCTTCTGTGTCTGCAGTCCGTGGTGTCTGTGCTGCGCAACTGCATCGAAAACAGCTCCCAGCTGGCGGCGGCTGTGGCCGCCTCAGCCGCCACTCGCGGCGGCGCGCGCAGCGCGGCTGATCCCACTCGGGTGCAGCAGATCGTTGAGATGGGCTTCAGCCAGGCGCAGGCGGAGGAAGCACTGCGGCGGGTGGGTTGATTGTTAAGGCGGGCTTCATGTTGGTGTGTGACGGTTGGGTGTGTGACGGTTGGTTTCATCAGAGGTGGGCTTCAGCCAGGAGCAGACGGAGGAGGCGCTGCGGCGGGTGGGTTGATT
>JADXDR010000069.1:64962-92636 GCA_025026875.1 Chlorella ohadii
AAGGCGGGCTTCATGTTGGTTTGTGACGGTTGGTTTCAGAGGTGGGCTTCAGCCAGGCGCAGGGGGAGGAGGCGGGTGGGTGCTGAGGAGTTTGCAGTGCAAGGTTGCTGGCTGGTGGTGTGGAGGGCAAGCTGTCAAGGTGGAGTGACTATTGCTTTTCGCGTTTGTTTAGCATTTACTGTGTGCGTTGTCAGTTTATTTCCCACTTCTTGCAGAACGCCAACCACGTGGAGCTGGCCATGGAGTGGCTGTTTGCCAACCCAGAGGCGGCAGCCGCCGCAGAGGCCTCCACAGCGCAGCAGCAGGGGCCGGGGGATGATGAGCAGCTTGCGGCCATGGTGGCGGATGCGCTGTCAGCCGGCGGCAAGCGGCTGGGCATGCTTGAAGAGGTGCGCCAGGTTGGGGTCATAGGTGCAGTTTGTACTTGCAAGCTGCATTGCTAGAATGGGCTGCGCGCTAGTCAGGTGCTTTCTGCTTCTTTCGAGTGGCTGAGCACGCCCCCGCCACACCTGTACCTTTTCCTGTGCAGGCTCAGGCCGAGGTGCCCACGGCCGCCATGCCCGACACAGCCGCCCTGGTGGACTCGGCAGGTGGGAACCGCTTGCGCATTCTTCTTCACTGGTTTCGATATCTGATCACAAACTTTGCACCACCCACAGTGCTACGCTGGCTTCTCTACTTCGTTTTAGTCTTGTTAACTGACATTCCCACGGTGCATGTTCCTGCCTGCAGTCAAGCTGCTGGAACCAGCGCCTACAGCCGCTTTCTACGCCTCAGACCTGCTGAAGCAGCACAGCGGGCAGAGCAGCAAGCATCGCCAGGTGGGGCCAGCTGGCGGAGGGTGGCTGGCTGTGGCAGCTGAGACGCGACAGGCGGGGTGTGCTTGGGCTGTGGTGGGGCTTTGAAGTTTGTCTTGCAGCCAGCCTTCAGAGCTGCTTGTTTCGTCGTGCAGTGGTCGGTCTGTGCCGACTGTTTGCCTTATCAACTGCCACCACTGTTATTGTAATCTTCACGGTTGCGTTTGTTGCACTGCAGGGCGTGTTGGAGCGGCTGATGTGGCACCTGTCCTCAGCCTCCAGCCCCACCGATGCCCAGCTGTTTGCGCCCGCACACCTGGCGGCGGTCCTGCTGGCGGAGGTGGCCCCCTGCCGGGAGGTGGCCGCTGAGAAGGGTGCGTCGGTTACTTGCTGATTATTAGTTGGTTGATTCTACATGGTTGAGAATCAATGCATCGATGTGCTGCTGGCGGAGGTGGCCCCCTGCCAGAGGTGGCCGCTGAGAAGGGTGAGTGCGTTGTACCAGTTACTGCCATTTAGTTGATGCCACGGTAGGAGTCGGGTTGCCACCATCGGTGCAGTAGAGACTGCAGCTGGCCAATTGAAAGGCTGCAATGCTTCATAGCAGTGGGTTTGCATGCCAGCTGTCAATGTTCAGTGTGAGGGCGGGGCCGCCTGGGGACACAGCCCCGCCCACCTCGGCCTGACTGCTGGGCACACACCAACCGGTTAGTATGAGCACCTTGGGTGTGCTGCACTGCCGCCTTTGGCGCAGTGCAAACATGTGTGCTTCATGAAAGTAGCTGGTGCACAGGTTGTCAGTCGCAAAACATTTGGGGCCAAACTGAACTAAACATGTGGCAGCGTTGCACACCGGCGCTGGGGCTGAAGGGCGGCTGGTGGTTTGTTGGCGTTCATTGGCCGAATCGCCAGGAGCTTTGTCTCTAGGCGTTTCAGCCTGGCCGCCACGTGCTCACCAGCCGGCTTGCGGCTCGAGTGGTGTGTGCCGCACTGCCGCTGTGTGGCGGTTTTGACGCTTCAAATGTGGCTCCTTCCACGGGGCCCACAACTGGCCAACTGACTGGCTGCAGTGCTTTGTTGCAGAGGGTGTGCATGCTGGCTGCTCATCTCTGACTGGCCGGTCGAGTGGCTTGGGGGCGCAGCCCCATGCACCTCGGCCTGACAGCTTTGGGACTGAGCAGCCGGCTTGCAAAGCCAAACTGCCGGTTGCCGCATGAGGCGAGCTGCACTGTGATATCATGGGGCAGTTGCGACGCTGCGAGGGCGGCGAACTGCAACAAGTTGCTGGGTTACTGGCACTTGGCGCTGTGGAGAGCTGCCTGCTGCAAAACTCCACGGGCAGTGCGGCTAGCCGACTAAGCGAGCAGTCGATGCATTGCCGCATTGGATGTGCAAGATGGCTGGTGACATCTGTGGCGGAGCTGCCGAGTTGCCTGGGGACACAGCCCCATGCGCCTCGGCACGGCCGCTGAGCACTCACCAGCCGACTCGCAACAGCGGCAAGCGCTGTAGGGGGCTGGCCGTGACTCAATCGTGGCCCTGTGGCTGAGTTGAGCTACACGTGTCCCCACCACTGGCCTGAGAACGAGCATTTCAAAAGCATGGTACTGTTTGATCAAAATGGTACTGCACGCTGGCTGTGGTTTGGCTCACTATCGACCGAGCTGCCTGGGACACCGCCCCATGCACCTCGGCCGGCTGCGGGCTCACACCAGCCGGCTTGCAAGGCAGCAGTTTGAAGTGCTGGGGTTGTGGCTACACCAGATTGTTTGCTCGCTGAATCCAGCTGTGCATGTTGTGCAGCCAACATACTTGGCAGATTTGATAGGTGCCACTCACTGCTGGTGGTTGCCAGCCGGCTGTCCAGCTGCGCGCATGTCGTGCTGAGTCACCTGGGAGCACCGCGCCATGTGCCTCAGCCGGGCAGCTGCGCTCCCACCAGCCGGTTTGCAACAAGCGGCGTGCGGTGTGCTGCTCTGCCGTTGAGGGTGGTGCGGCTGTGTGCTCGCAGCCATCGGGGCTTTGAGGCGTCTGCACAACAATCTCCAGCAAGCTGAGCGGCCGATGCGGTTGTCGGCCTCGTGCTTCATGCCTGACTTGCCTGGTCGGCATGTGCTGGGCACGTCAGGCTTGATGCTGGGCCACACAACCCGACGATATGCTGTTTTTGTCTGAGCGCATGGTGGCTTTGCACTCGTGCTGTTCCTCCCACCACAAGTGGCTGGGATCAGGGCAACAAGTTCCCTGCCAAGCCCCTTGCTGTCTTCATCCCACTGCTGCTGTGGGGCTAGAAGCGCGCTAGTGAGGGAGGGCAGATTGTCCGAGTTGCCCGGGCTTGCCCGTGCGCCTTTGGGTAATAAGCTCTGTCACAGCAACTGGCTTGCAACCAAGTAGCACGGTGTGTGTGTGTGTCCGTGTGGGTGAAGTAGCTGTGGGGTTTGGTGGTCTCTGCTGCCTGGCTGGCTTGTGTCAGGCACGCCAGGCTTTGTGCATAAGTAATAGCTGCCCACAGGCTCGAAAATGGGCAGGTTGAATGGGCTTCAGCTTACTGCAGCGCTGGCTACGCAAGCTGGCTGTGCGACTCCTGTGCGATCCAGGCCGCTTCGCCTAAGGAAGTTCCCCATGCGACTGGGCCTGGCTGCTGGGGGTTTGCCGCCGACTTGCAGGGAGTGGTGCGGGTTCGCTCTCCTGCTGTGGTGTGCGTGCTGTTTCACCGCTGGCATACCTGTGCAAAGATCGCATTCTGGCACCAGACAGCTGCACGGCACTGCTGCGGCCTGCAAGCAGGCTGTGACATGCCAACCATGTGCGGCCGAGCTGCTTCGGACTCTGTCCCCAAGCACCTCGGCCGGCAGATGGGCTCTCACCAGCCGGCTTGGGGCCCTAGACGGTGTGTTGCACTGCAGTTGAGCAGTTGTAATGCTTCGAGGGTTGCAAACCGCCTGCGCTCAGCGGCTGGCCAACTGAAGTGGCTGCAATGCTGTGCCTCAAGTGGGCTGCCGGCTGCCGATCTGTTGGGACCGGTGGGGTGAGAGTTGAAACCATTCACCGGCGTTTATTGGAAATCTTGAAAGCAATCGTCGCGCTGGGCCTGCACGCCGGCTGCTAAAGTACCAGAACCGGCCAGTCGGGGTCGCCTGGGCTGCCCCGTGCGACTCGGCCTGGCCAGCTGGGGCTTCAACCGCCATTTTGCAACACTGCGGCGTGGGGTGTGCGGTTCTGCCTTGGCTGGGGTGGCTGTGATGTGAGCACAACCCTGTGTTAGGTCGCTAGATGTGACGGACAGTTAACCACACAAAAGGCCCATGCTGGGCAAAATGAACAACTTCAGCTGTCTGCTGCGCTGGTCCAAGGCAATGACCTTCCAACCGGCTGTGATGTCGTTTGGCTTCGTCAGGTCATGTCGCCTGGAAATCTTCTAAGCAACTGGGCCTGGCTGCCTACAATCGTCACAGCCGGCTTGCAAGGAGTGGCTTGCGGTGCGCTCCAATACTGCGGGTGTGGCTGCAACAGCTTCACAGCTGTTAAGCAGAATAGGAGATCAAGCTGACTGGCAGACTCGTGCCCCAACAATTTGATATGCCAAGTTAGTCGGTGGTATTGATGTTGGTGAGGACGATCCTGATGCCGGCCCATTTTTGCCGCTTTCAGGGTGCGTCCCACAGGCTCATCACCGCCGCGCAAAGGCCACGCAAAATGCACGCAAAGCTTGCACTTGCCGACGGGTGATTGGGCGGCGCTAGTTGGATGGCAATTGATCCAAAGCAGGCCATCCAGTTGCCGAACCAGTGAAACATTGTGGCGGGGCCATCAACCTGGCTGTGCGATGTCAGCCTGCAGGCCTGACCTGCTGGCTCGTTGAGTGCCAGGCATGTCAGGCTGTGGCAGACGGCTTTCACAGCCCGGTGCGCTGCTGACTGTGCATGCTTGCTATCACCTATCTAGCTCGTTCGCGGCTGGGAAGCAGGCAGCTTGGATTGCACTTCACCCTGAACTGCCATCAGCTGGGATGCAACAAGGGGCAGCTGTGAACGCCGCCACCAGCTTCCTGCCGTTAACCTGATTGGGCATGGCCGCAGGGCACTGGTTGTGGGTTCCAACAGCTGCACAGCATTGCCTGCGGACTGGTGGCTGAGGCCTGGCACTCAGGTTGTACCGCACTCGTTTGCTGATCGCATTTGGTGAATGCGTGAACAGTGCAAAGGGCAAAGCGTCGCCATCAGGCTGCCAGCTTGAAGCTGCAGCTTGAGGCGCCAGCGTGTGGAAGCGCCAGGCTGGCACCTCAAACTGCAGCTTCAAATTGGCAGCTGAAGCGGCTGTGAAGGCGACATCCGCACTTCGCTCAAACCTACATTGGGCTGATGTTACCACCTGACGTGCCATACATGGCCTTTGCATGACACCAGGTGCACAGCTGTCTTGCCCTGAGCCTGCATCCCGCCGCCGGCTCGATCTGGGTTCTGCCCCCCTGGTGTTGGCTCAGGTCTCATGGCTTGGACAGTTCGTCAAACACAGCCATGAGACCTGCACGTGATGTGAGAACTATAACAACAACATGGGCGGCAGCGCTGCCTCAGGCTGTGTACTTGATCAGAATGCTGCTTGAGTTCCTGGCTATTGATGTGCCTTGGCATCTCAAGCATGCACTTGGCGGGGTACAGCCTGAGGCAATCGCAGACTGGCCATGTTACGAGCTGCCTTTTGTGGCTTCATAGAGACAGAGCCAGCTGGATTGGTTGAGAGAAGGCGTACCCATAAGCAAGCGCCCAGGGTGCCGGCTTGCCGCGTGTGCGGCTGTGAGGTTGCTCAGTCCGATCGCCCTCCAGCCGTCCACCTCGAGGTCTGCTGCAGGGCGGCGGCTCAGCCTTCGCACAGCCCTGCATCCCTTGCTCCGCAACCCAGGCGGCTTAGCCCTTGCTTGAAGTTCAAATCTCAACAGCTGTTGCTGTATCGCGTGGGTTAGCGAGCCAATGCTATTCTGTTCCCGGACCATGCCTGCTGCTGCACCGCAGTGCCAGGCTTGCCCATGAGAGCCTTCCTGACTCGTGACAGCGGCCCAACTTGACAGCGGCATGGTCTTCCCTTTTGAAAGTGGTTCATTACAACTATCACGGCCATATTGGCACTGTTTTTATCTGAAGCGGTGGTTGTGCACCACAACAGAAGCCATGCACGTTTTCCTGTCTCCTCGTACGGCATTGTTTGAGTCGGCCGCTACTGAGCCTGGCTGACTATCATCTGCCCCCTTCCCTCCTCCCCTGCAGGCTTTGCATCCATCGCCCTCGACGCAGTGGACGCCTGGGTCTCCTCCCACCTGCCGCCCCTGGCAGCAGCCGCAGCAGCAGCACCGCTCGGCAGCCCGACCAAGGGCGACCGCAGCGGGCGCAGCGGCGCCGGTACCGGCGGCAGCGGCAGCGGCCCCGCCGGCCCGCCGCCTGTTGCCGTGCCTCGCTGGGTGGATACTTTGCTTCTGGCTCTGGATATGCTGGCTTCTACGCCACCCAAGCCGCCCCCAGCGGCCACACCAGCAGGCGGCGCAGCAACCTCTGGCGGTGCCGCTGCTGCTGCGGCGGCTGCAGATGAGGGGCAGCGGCCTGCCGACAGGGCAGAGCAGCAGCCCAACAGGCCAGGTGCCGGCGACGCTGCAAGAGCTGCACCCGCYGCTGCTGAAGGGCGGGCAGCCGGCGGAGAGGCAGCCACCAATGTGACGGCCGCAGGGCAACAGCAGCAGGCAGCGGCGGCGGTGGCGGGTGCCGCCSCCGACCGAACCGCCTCTGTGACGTCTCCCATTGGCGGCGCAGCTGGCGGCGACGCCCCTGCTGCCGGCCAGGTGCAGCCAGCTGGCGACCCCGCTGCACAGGAGCAGCAGCCAGCGGCACCTCAGCAGCCTGAGCTGTCTCCAGAGGAACGAGTGTGGCAGGCGCTGGCTGCGGCGGTGCAGCAGTACAGCACGGGTGGCAGCCTGAGCGCGCAGGAACAGCAGCGTACGGTGGACCTGTGCCTGCGCCTGCTCAAGCACCTGGGCAGGTGAGGGGTTTGGCGGTTGGCGTTGGTGACGGTTGGTTGTGCACACCGGGCCGCTTGCCGTATGCTGTCGGGTGTTGCAGGCAAGCTGCACCGCGGACACGCAGGCAGTGCCATGATGGTCTGGCTGCCTGTGTGATAACAGCCGCCCTCATATCAACTGCCCTCTTCCCCTGCCCTCCTCCCCCTTATCTGCAGCTGGGGTGCCGCCTGGACCCACGCTGACCTGCCGCCCCTTCCCCCCGAACCTGAGAGCGGCAGCAGCGCGGCCACAGTTGCAGCAGCTGCTGCGGCCGCCCAGGCGCGGCAGCGGGAGGAGCTGACTCGGCCTGACCCGCGCTCCACGCTGCACGCTGTGGTGCAGCTGCTGGCGCGCCTCACAAAGGACCATGCGCTTGCGGAGAAGGTGGGGCGTGGGCGGCGGGTTGTTGCAGTTGGTCAGTGGCGGCTGCGTGCTGGTTTAGCCTTCCCTTGCAGTGTATGTGGAGATTGGCACATTCCTGCAAGATACATGGCTGTTGAGCATGCGTCGCCGGCATATGGCTGGCCTGCTGTATAATGTGCACAATGCATGTCCATCAGCTGTGTTGCTTCCGCTTACTGGACAAACATCCTGGCTACTGTCCAACCCACGCAGGTGCTGGCTGTGCGGGGTCATGCTGCCCTGCTGGACCTGCCTCCCTTGCACTGCCCGCTGCTGCAACGGGCTTCTTCTTAACGGCCCATTCCACTTGATCCTCTGCTTTCAGGTGCTGGCTGTGCGGGGCCACGCCGCCCTGCTGGACCTGCCGCCCCCCGTGTTCAAGCCCGAGCTCGAGCCGTTTGTGGCGGCGGTGTTCCGCCATATTTTGGAGGACCCTGCCACACTTCAGGTGGGTTTACTGGCTTTCCATGCTCTTACTTAGCAGCTATGTTTTGTGAGGTTTGGTTGGAATTAGGCGTGTGTGGTGGCGGTGTTCCGCCATATTTTGGAGGACCCTGCCACACTCCAGGTGGGTTNACTNCTTAGNCTGATTTTMMTGAGNCTTTGGTTGGATTGGAGTGGCGGCGGTGTTCTGCCATATTTTGGAGGACCCGGCTACACTGCAGGTGTCTGTAGTATTAGTTGGCACATCTGTTTTTGATAACTGCTGAGTTGAGGAGTTGTTTGGTTTGGGAGTGGTGTTCCGCCACATTCTGGAGGACCCTGCCACACGCTGTCCATGCTCGTAGCTGTGTTTTGTGAGCTTTGGTTGGAACGGGGTGTTTGTGGCGGC
Organism: Chlorella ohadii; assembly: GCA_025026875.1. Taxonomy (NCBI): domain Eukaryota; kingdom Viridiplantae; phylum Chlorophyta; class Trebouxiophyceae; order Chlorellales; family Chlorellaceae; genus Chlorella; species Chlorella ohadii. Next base: position 73,040 of record JADXDR010000069.1, read on the forward strand.
GGTGTTCTGCCACATCCTAGAAGACCCTGCCACACTCCAGGTTTGGACAAAAAAGCATCTCATTTCATGCTCTGCAGCTTGCTGTGTTAGCCACGGCCCGCCTCAGCTCATCCCACGTCACCAAACACAACTCACCATATTTTGCAGGCTGCGATGGAAGCCGAGATCCGCAGCACCCTGGCTGAGAAGGGACGGGCGGGTGGAGCGATGTACGGCCGGGCACCAGGTGGGTCCTTTTGCTGGTCTATTTTCTTACGCATTGCTAGTTCACGGCGTGCACTTGGCGGCGCAGGTTGGTTCTGTTTTGAGCCGCCGTGCTGCGAACTGGAAGTGCAGAACAACAGAGGCTCTTCCTTTATTTCTTCTCACAAGTGGGTTGAACAATCAAAGGCGCACTGCTTGGATAACAATCAAGCTTGCGGCTGCGCTGCAGCTGTGGTGTTCTCGTCGCCCTGCTGTGGCAGTCGGGCAAATCTTTGCTCAACTGCCGTGCAGCCAGGCGGCTGCAGCACCACTGCTGTACAGCAGCTGCTGCTGCTGCCCTGTGGGGCCTTGTTTGATTCCGCTGCACCTGCCGGCACGGTGCTTGGTGACTTGAGGAACGCGGCATCTGCACAACTCATGTGCACCTGCCGTGTACTGGAGCCGCCGTGCACCAGCCGCTGCGCTGTGCTTGCTGTCAATCACGCCCTTTGGCTCTTTTTTGCACAAAACGCACCAAGCGCCGCACAGCTGCAAACGGCTCCTTCCCTGCTGTGCCTGCCGGGCGTTGCGAGCTGGGCCTGTGCTCCTCAGTGACGCGCAGCTCCTACGGCAGTTGAGCACACACAACATGTGTGCTCCTCATTTGCCATAAGCCCGGGCAACTGGGGCTCCAGCACCAGTATTTGCCGCGGCACCGCACCTGCTGTCGCCAACTGGTGGCCTGTTCACAGCAAATGTGCAGAAATTCGCTCTGCTGGGAATGGTGCTCATCATGAAAAACAGCTCCGCGGCACTTGCGGGCCACAGTGGCCGGCATCTGCCCCTGGGTGTCGGTTCATGGTGCACCACGCACTCCAGAGGGCACCTACTGCCTTTTCACACAAAGTGTGCATCGTAACCCTGGCCTTGTGGTCCTGCTGCTCTTAGAGATGTCAATTTCCTGGCCACGACGTGCATCCTGCGCGCTTGGCAGCTGGGATGCCCCTGCACACCGCCGCTGTTCTCGCAGCTGCAGCTGCAGACTTACTGCTGCCGCTGTCTCGCCCTACGCTGCCTGCAAGCATTTTCATGTGAGCATCTGCAAAGCGTCTTGCCGCATCCTGTGCACACAATGTGCTTTTGGCCGGCGCGTGCGCGCTGGCAGTACTGCATCGCCAGCTACACCGCAGGCTGCGATGCCAACTGGCGGTCAGTCCTCCAGCCCCGCTCGCGCTGCCGCCAGCCTTGGTTGCACCATGGGGTCCCCAGTTTTTCGCGGCAGCAATGGCAGCCGCGCTGCAATGCATGCTGTGTGCCACAGAAACCGCGGCAGCATTCGCTGCGCTTGCTGCTGCGACTTTGCCACAGCTCGCTGTTGTTATGGCTGGTCATCACGGCTGTGTGAAGTCGATGTTGCTGAGCAGGGTTGCTCAGCTGACTTGACCTCACACAAGGCCGTTAACAGCCATGTCGACATCTGGCTCAACAGCACATAATGTGTGGTGATCTGCCGTAAGCCCGGGCCACTGGAGTGCCAGCACCTGCGGCCGCACCACACGTGCTGTCGCCAACTAGCAGCCTTCATTACAACAGGGTGCACGAAACGCTTTCCTGTGTGTGGTGCTCTTTGTGATGGCCTGGAGCGGCACTTGCGGGCCACAGTGGCGTGCCTCTGCCGCTGGCTCGCCGTCATGGCGCACCACGCACTGCAGGGCAGCGTTTCATGCCTATCGCGGGTCACAGCCCGCGTTTCCCAAAGAGATGTTGGATTCCTTGCTATGACGTGAATGCCCCGCACCCGGCAGGTGGAATTGCCCTGTGCTGTGGTCTTCCGACTGTTGCCAGCCTCGCTGCGCCTGCTGGCTCCACCTGGCTGGCAACCAGGGATGGCTCTGCACAGCACAAGTCGCCTTGCCCCATGCTTGCTGCAAGCGCTGCAAGCTTTGGCCGGCTGGAGAGCTGCATGCAGCGCTCCAGCCGGGCTGCGCATTGCTTCTCAGCTGCGGAACTGCCAGTTTTGGGCCAGCATTGTTAAAGTAGTATGGCCAGCCGCTGCTGGCTCTGCATGGCCGCCAGCTTGACGCATTCATCAATCTTGCCGCTGGGGCAACTGCAGTACAAGCTGTGGCTGCCCCGGTCGCATTGTTGAGGTCTGCCCCGAGCTTCTCTCGACTTAACTTGACCTACAAAGCCGCTGGCAACTTCCTGGCAAGCTGTAGGGCCTCCATCACTCAAAACACCCTGGATCTTTGTATGACTGCATCAGCGCCTGCTCACTGCTGCTTCACGCTTCCTTGCCCCCTCTTGCAGCCCGCAACGGCGACCTCTCCATGCAGCTGCTGCAGCTCCCTCCTTCCCTACAGCTGCATCAAATCATGAAATCATCCACCCATTGTTCAGAAATACATTCTCCGTCCCTCCCTGCCTGCAGCCCGCAACGGCGACCTGTCCATGCAGCTGCGTGCCTTCTTGGCGGCGCTGGCGCCCGTGGCTGCCCGCCAGCCGCAGGTGTTTGTGGACGCCTGTCGCGCGGCTCTGGACATCCAAGGTTGGTACTACTTTCTTTGGCTGGCTGTCTGTTCACCCTGCTTTGCCCCTGATTGTGGAGGCCTGCTGCGCCGCGCTGGACATCCAAGGTGAGGGTACGATGTGCACAGTTGTTGAGCCCCAGCATGGGGTATGCTGTGCGGTTGGTGCAGGCTGGCATGCTTGCTGCCACATTCATGCCAACCCAAAGCCCCTGCCGTGCCTCCCCAACCCTTTCCCACAGACTCTCCGGGCGTGGCTGGCCGGCGCCCCATGGTGGTCCTCAAAAAGAAGCCCGATGCGGCTTCTGCTGCTGGCGCCACAGCAGCTGCCCCTGGTGCTGCTGCCCCCGCCGCCCCTGCCGCCGGCGGCAGCGGCGAAGGCGGTAGCCCTGGGCAGGAGGGACGGGATGTGCCCCCCGCCCCTGCTGCCGCCGCTGGCGCCGCCGCTGCTGGTGCAGCGGCGGCCACGCCTGCAGGCGGCGCAGCAGCGGCGGCCGCCGCCACCCCAGCACCTGCTGCCGCCGGCACTGGCGCCCGGCAGGGCACAGCGGCGCGGCAGGCGGCGGCTGGCGGGGCAGCGGGCGGCTCTCCGCCAGCTGGGCAGGAAGCTGTCACTCCAGCACCTCCCAAGACAGGTGGGTAGGATGGTTTGAGTTCAACCAACGCTTGCCAGGTTGAGCGCTGGCTGCCGCCGCCTGAATGCTGTGTAAACTTGCATGCTGGCTGTGAATCAGTTTTGCTGGATACTCCCGGTCAGCACTGCACACATCCTGTGCTGATTCTCCTGATGCATTTTGCTCTGCAGCCGGCAAGGCAGCCGACAAGCTGACCCCATCATTCCTGAAAGTCGTGACCCTGCATCGGTTGCCTTTCTGCCTTCTCCCCTGCAGCCGGCAAGGCAGCCAAGAAGGTGCCTCCCTCCTTCCTGGAGGTCATCGACTGCCTGGTGGATGTCCTGCTGCGCTACAACGGTCCGCCGACCGAAGAGGGTGAGCATTGTCGAAACGTTTCGACTGCCTGGTGGATGTTGCTGCCTGGTGGATGTCCTGCTGCGCTACAATGGGCCGCCTGCCGAGGAGGGTGGGGAGCTTAGAAGTGGTGGGGTCCATGAATCTTCGACATCATATCTCAGTTAGGAACGCTATGCAGGGCAGCCAGCCAGGCAACTTGCCAGCTTCGCTTGTGCACACAGTCGCTGCAGTCCCGTGCACTTTTATTTACCTCACCACCCTCCCTGCCACCCCTCCCACATCTGCCCAGCAGGCAAGGACGGCGCGCCATCCGGCGCCGCCGCCTCAGCCGCTGCCGGCGGTGCATCCACCGTGGTTCGCCCCGGAGAGGTTCACGTTGTGTCCAACGCCGATGGAACCATTGACCTGCTTCCCACCGCCGCCGCGGCCGCGGAGGCTGCTAAGAAGAAGGCGGCGGAGGAAGCGGACCGTGGCAAGCCGCTGAGCGGCGCACAGAAGGAGGTGGCCGTGCAGTGCTTTGCACTGAAGCTGCTGTCAGGTGGGCTGACGCTTGCAGTGCTTGGCAGGCTTGGTGGTCCTCGGGAATTGGTGCTGGGTTTTCGGCTCAACTGGGGGGCAGGTGCTGGCTGGCGGCGCGTCTGCACTTGCTGATGCTGCATGCGCATACCGTGGCAGTGTTGCTCAATCATCACTTGCAAGCAATGACCATGCTTGCATCTTCCTTTCCACCTCCCCCGCAGACTTCACGCTGATGTACCAGCACTGTGTGGGCGTGCTGCTCAAGCGTGACACCGACCTGGGCACCAAGGAGGTGAGTGGAGTTTCTGTTCTGGCTTGAGAGTGGCTTTGGTGTTATGGCACACGCGTGGCTGCTTCACAGCGCGCCCACCAAACAGCTCAGAGCTCACGACAAGGACAGTGGGACTGAGATGAATGATCAGCTGACAGCTTCAATTACGGCTGTTCAGCTGCATATGTCTGTGGTTGAGCTGAGCCTGATGTGATGTGTACATTGAGGCCGCTTTGCTCTCCAATCACTGCAGGCCATGGCGCTGCGCGGCAGCACCGCCAAGAAGGCTTCCCAGCAGTCGCTGGGGCAGCAGCAGGGTGGCGGTTTGCAGGTGCGGGGCAGCAATAACTTTTGTCAGTGTTTCTGAGAGGCTTGAGGCATGCAGGCGCATGTGCCAGATGGCGATGCCGTCCTTACTCAACCCATTCCTGGGGACCTCACATTGCCCAACCGCAGAGTGGCCTGTTCCGGCACGTGATGGACTGCCAGCTGGCGCTGGCGGCGCCGGAGCAGCCGCGGGGCGTGAGCCAAGCCATGGGCCCAGCCGCCAGCTACCTGCTGCTGGCGATCTGCATCCGGTGAGTTATCCTTGTGTCAGTTACAGAGCGCTGTCGGTCAGGCCAGCCTAAACGGTGCTACGTACTTGTTCGCTGTTTGGGTGGCCTGGTGGCCCTGCTGTGTCGCGTCTGTGGGCAAACACACTTCACCAGCCCACTGGCTGCTGCTCTGTGAGCGTTCTGCTTACAGCTGGGTTGGTTGGCAGGGCTGCTTGTAATCCTCTGCCAGCTTGGGATCTTTTGTGGTTCACATGCACCACAGGCATCCCAAGTGGGCGGCTGATGCTTTGGCAGCCCTGCCTGCGCCTGCCACGCCTGCCAACGCGGCACTCCTGCCAGGCCGCCTGCAGCGCCTCTCGATCTGTAGATGCTTGGCTNGCACCTGTNGGCGTGCNANTAGCAGTGCGCCTTCTTGCGCCTTCTTGACCAGGTGTTGCGGACCCAGAAGCAGGAGCACCAGGGTCCAGCAGTGCCTGTCGATGTGGTAGTGTCCTGGGGTCTTGCCTCCCNACCAAGGCAGGCGATTTCCAGGGCACACGCGCATTTGACAGGCGCTGCTGACCCGCTGCTGGGTCTTTCTTGTCATGCACCATNGATGCCAGCCTCTGGGTCTCGAGGGCTGTTGGCTGTGAAGACGGCTGCTCAAAGAGCAGGCAAGACAGCATCAGCCTGGCTTTGACTGCAGCTTCAGCAGGGCAACTTTGCATGCTTTGGGGGCGCCAGCCACACATGTGTGTGCCGCTTGCCCGCTCGAGCGTGCTGGGTTGCCAGCTGCAGCTGCAGTCCGGGTTGTGCCACAGTGACCCCTAAGCACCTGTTGGCCAGATCAGTTGCCCTGCGTTGTCGGGCGGCCGGCGCGGCTCGCGCGCCTTGTTGAGGGCACTCTGCTGGGAAACGCGTGTCTAATGTGGCAAGTGCTTCCCAGCTTTTGATGGCCTTCAAAGGCGTGCCTGTCACACCAGGCAAAGCCTTACAGGGCTGCCAGGAAGCCGATATCTAAGGGTGAATGTGTCCCGCTTCGGGATTTGCCTGCAGCGCAGAATGCGCTGCAGCAGCTGTTGTCGCCCCAGCACGCTCGCTCGTGAGCATTTTGCATGTGTCTTCAGAACTCCAAGCTGCCAGGTGGGGCAGCAGCAGGCCTGCCTTGTTGTCGCCGTGAGGTTCTGGGAAAGATCTGCTGCAACAGCAGGTTCTTCCCAGACTTGCGGCGCATTCCAGGCCCCACTGCTTCCACGTGGCAGCAGCAGCCAGCAGCGGTGCAGCCTCCCAGCAGCGGTGCGGCCTCCCGACCACTGGCGTCGTCCAGGTGCAGCCTCCCAACCACTGGCGCCATCCAGGTGCAGCAGACCCGCCTGCCATTGTGCCCATTTGCCAGGGAAGAGTCTGCTGGGCAGCATGCTCTTCCCTGGCAAACGGCCGTGTGGCAGGCGGCCCTGCCTTCCACCCAGGGCTTGCAGCCAGTAGCGCAGTGCCTTGCTTCATACTGGCCTGAAGGCGGCCTTTGTTTGCATACTTTGGGTTAGCCTGGTGCGGCAGCTCTGCCTAGCGTGGGATGATGGTAGTGTGGGATCTGTATGAGAACTGCCGCTGCTATGGCAAAGCGCTCCCAGACAACCCAGGCCTGCTTGGCGGCAGCTGCACCCAGCCATGGCTGTTGGCTGCAACAGCTTGGCTGCAACAGCAGGAAAGTAGGACGACTCCCTTTTTTGCAACAGCACAAAAGCCGCGGAGTGACCGTGTGCGCTCAACAAGTGGTTTCGTATGGGTGCAGGCGAGCTGCCTGTGATGCAGTTGAAGGACCTGGGAAAACGCCTGCCCCCCAGCGGACTCTTCCCAGGCCGAGGGGCGCATGCCAGGCGGCACTGCCTCACCCAAACTTGCAGACCCAGGTTCCAGCCTTGTACTGGCCTCAAGGGTGCCTTTGCTCATAGGAATAGAGTCAGCCCGGTGCAGCAGCTCCGCCTGCACATGCAAACTGCTTCTGGGAACACGCTGCTGCGCGGCAGAGCGCTCCCGGGACAGTTGGCATGCCAGGCAGCACTGCTGCTTGCAGCCAGGGCTACGACAGCAGCAGCGGTCTCTCCTTGAACGTCGAACTATCCAGGTGCGGACCTCGCCCAGCAAACTCCTGCCAGGCACGGGCGGCTGCAGCTGCGGGCTGTGGGCACTTTGCATTACAGGCGGGCAGGGTTGCTTCATGCTCTTGATTGTCGCAGGGGACTCCATCTGGTCTACAACAGGCTTCCCCGGCGGCAAGCTGGGGTGTTTGCAACCTTGCCTGCGATGCTACAGGTCCACCTTCTGGTCAGTACAGCATAAGGCAGGCCAGTTATAGCACGCAATATACCTCTTCGCGCCCCCTCAGCTGCACAGGTCTGCCAGGCCTAAAACAGGATTCCGCGCCTGCGCAATGTGGCCGCAGCTTCTCAGCAGAGCATGGCTGCATTGCGCTGGTGGGAGCCCTGACTGGCCTGCGGAAACGGTGCAGCTGCAGCTGGCTTCCAGATGTTGCACGAGCTGTCCGATCTGAACATGCACTGATGCACTGCATGCTGGCCTCAGGCTGCTCGCCAGAAGCAAGAGGGGTGGGGTAAGTTGGTTCGCCGTGAGGCTGACGACGGTGCAGTCTGCCCAGCCTGTTCATCTGCAGCGCAACGCGTCCCGCCTGCTGGCCGGCAGGGCGGGCGTGCTGCGCTGTGAATCAAGCTGTGCCGGCCCCACCAGCCAAGCACGCGTGCAGGCGCACTGTGCGTGCACTGGGATGTATCAACAAGTGTCAAATTGCATGAGCTTGGGAGCTTGGATGCGTGTTGTCCTCTTGCTAATCACTGCCAGGGAGGCATCAATCTGCCCGTTTGGGGCAATGCCAGTTGCGCGCAAGTTTGTGTGGTGTGGCTGAGGGCATGCGGCCTAGCAGGACACGTTGCCCTGAGCGCAAAGTGTCCGTCCTGCTGGCCGGCAGGCTGGGCGTCTTGCGCTGTGGAGGCTGCCTCTGCCGGCCTTATCAATCTGCTTGCACTCATGATGCGGGCGCTTTGTTATGCTGAAGTGTGGGGGTGGGGTGTTTTGCTTGTCACAGACCACCATGGCCTGCGGCAGCTGCCCGCCAAGCAGCCGCCGCAGGTCAGGTGCGGGTGACCTAGCAAGCGTGCTCCACCAGCAAGCACACGGGTCAGCACGTTCCCTGCCGCAGACGACCTGCCGGGCTTGCACAGTACACCAACACTGCCTCCCTTCAACCCTCCCCTTCCACTGACAGCAGCCCTCCCTTCCCTTCACAACCCCCTCCCCCAAACCGCAGGTCTGCCGAGGGGCGCCGCCGAGTCATCGCCGAAATCGTGCGCACCTTGGCACACTCGCCTGACGAACAGCAGAAGGAGGCCAAGGGGTCTGCCGCAGCCACAGCGGCTGCAGCGGCAGCGGCGGCGGCAGTGGACTCTCCGTTTATGAGCCGCCCCGGCTGCCCGCCGCCATACAAGGTGGGGAGGATGGGCGGTGCTTGCGCTGAGCTTGCCTGCTTGCAACACTGGTTGCAGGGGCGTGCACTGCATGTCGTCCTGGCAGTGCACATTGGTGGCGCGTTCAGCCCCTGGTGAACCACTGTTAGATCCCACCCTTCTCATTGCAGGTCAAGGCCTTCGTTGAGCTGGCGGCCTCCCTGCTGTCCACAACTGGGCGCCCCGGCCGCGCCGGCAGCCAGGCCGCGCAGCAGACGGCGGTGTCAGCCGAAATCGTGCGGGCGATGAAGGATGCAGGTACGGGGGGCAGCGCGTGCTTCAGTTTAACAGCTCAGCAGTCAACCTACTTTGATGGCAGCCGCTTCCCATGTCTGCCTGTTTGGACTAGGTGTCGAGTGCATGTGCCTGGAAGCCTGGCTGCTGGTGCCCATGCAAGCATGCAGCTGGGTTTGAACCAATGCACCCGTGTGCCGCAGGCATGGTCAAGGCGCTGACAGGCGCGCTGCAGCTGATCGACCTGGACCACCCCCAGGTAAGCATTTCTTGGTTTGGTATGCACTTTCAGCAAGCTGTTTTTCGGGCTAGTTGCGCTTCGAGGGTGTCAAATGCAGCTGATCGACCACCCCCAGGCAAGACTTAGCGCTTTGTGCAGCTGCTGTTCTGGCATTTTGAGGGGCGGCTGGGACGTACGTTGCTGCTGCATGTATGGTGGCTGGGCCTGTCTGTTTCCCAAACGCATACCAGACAGGCTTCCTGCTTCAACGCTTGCCAGTGTCGATCCTCCCATCGTACCTCTAGACACCTGCCGCTGCCTCCTGCTTTCTCCCCTCTCCGCTCCCGCAGGCCATTCAAAGTGTGCATGCCATTCTTCGCCCGCTCGAAATCCTGACCCGCGCTTGGCCGAAGCGGCAAACTCCCGCTGCCGCCGCCGCCCCCGGCGCCGCCGCTGGCGAAGGCGCCGCAGCGGCGGGCGCAGCAGGGGCGGGTGGCGAGGGCGGCGCGGGCGGGCAGGCTGCAGGTGGCGAGGGTGCAGCGGCGGGCGGGGCGGGCGGTGTGCCAGCTGTCACACCCGCCAGCGTGGCGCCGGAAGCAGGCCGCCAGGTAAACATATGCAAAGTGCAGAGCAGATCTGGTTGGTAGCAGATTCCGTGGCTGTGGTGCCCGCCGGCTTGCAGGCGTTGTTGTGAACCTCTTCCGAGGCGCCTTGCATATTGAGTTACCTGCCGGAGCTTGCCAACCTATTGTCTCGCCTGCAGGCGCTGCGTGCCGCTGAGGCCGCTCTTGAGAATGCCGACCGCGACCGCGCACGCGCCGAGCGGCGCTCAAGTGAGGCTGGGGCTGCTCTGGCTGGGCACTGTGGAGCTGATGTTACCTGTTTGCTGTGCTGCTGCGCGCGCCGAGCCGCTGAACCGCCCACCTGCCCGTGCTTATTGTTCATCACAGTTTTGCATCACTGCCATTCAATCTGCTTGCAGTCGAGGAGGCTATTGAAGGCCTGATGGCGGAAGAGGAAGCGCTGCTGGGCCGATGCGCCTCTAATAAATCTGTCAAATTGATTGACGCTCACCTTACTGTGATGGTTTCTATGCAGTTGAGGAGGCCATTGAGGGGCTGATGGCGGAAGAGGAGGCGCTGCTGGGCTCGGATGCAGAGATGCTGGGCGGCAGCTCAGATTCCTTCAACTCTGAAGAGCACGACGGTGCGGCCAGCTGTTTTGCACGTAGCTTTGCAGCGCACCGAGTTGGTTGACAGCACTGGGCGGCAGCTCCCGCTTGTTTGACACGAGGCGCATGACGACGGCGGTGTGGAGTGTTGTGTGTATGTGGCTGGATATCAGTTGCAGTGGATGGCTTAGGGCCCTCCTGGGATGGGCAGAGGCTTTGGGACCATGAAGCAACCGGGCGTCTTGCCGTGCATTGTGGCTGGCCACCCTCCCCGCATTGCCTCTCAGCCCTGGCGGCCGCCTCACGCTGTTTCCTGCTGCAGGCAGCAAGCTCGAGGAGGATAGAGTATTGGCGCTTTCTTTCTCTAACTTCTGACTGCTCCCTTTACTGTCGCAGGCAGCGGCATGTCGGGCAGTGAAGGCGAGGAGGATGAGGAGGATGAGAGCATGGGCCACTCGGACGACGACATGGGGTCCAGCGGGGAGGAGGATGAGGAGGGAGAGGTGCGCTGCTGCTGCTCGTCGTTGAAGTTGTTATGCGAGTTTGTCAGCACGGGGTCCAGTGGAGAGGAGGATGAGGAGGGAGAGGTGCGCTGCTGACCTAGCGTTGAATACATGATGTATTGATAGCATGGGCTTCAGCAGCGGGGAGGAAGGAAGGGTTAAAAGGTGCACTGCTGCTGCTGCTGCTGCTGCTACAGCCTTGCAACCATGGCAGCCATGCTGTGCCCTGTGTTGCCAGCTCAGCGTGGCCTCTCACCTGTCTTCTGGGCCATGCTGTGCCCACTGTTTCTCCTCATATCCCTTCACTTCACAGCGACCCCTGGTGGTGGAGATTGACAGCTACATGAAGACGGCTCCGATTTCTCACCTCTCCTGCCCGTTTTCTTCCCTGCACTGCACAGGGCCCACTGGTGGTGGAGATTGACAGCGAGGACGGAGACGGCTCCGGAAGCGACAGCGAGCTCGACACCTCAGGCTCCGACATTGAGTCAGGTGGGTGGACCTGCCGTTTGGGGCTGCATCCTTCAGGTTTGCCGGACAGAGTGCTGCAATGCTCGGCAGTGAGTGCGTGCGGTGTGTACACAGCGCCGCCACATGTCCACATCTGCTTCCTCTTGCGACTGCTTTCACAGACATGGAAGATGATGAGGACGAAGAAGACGCTGAGCTGGCGGCAGCTGAGGAGGCTGAGCTGGAGCAGGATGAGGATGAGGACGATGGCGCTCTCGATCTGGAGGACGGCGGTGTGCCTCCCCAGCTGGTGAGCTTTTTTTGTTTTGCAAACAGCTTGGGAGAGGTTTTGGCCGATGTTGGTGGCGCGCTTGCCCTGTAGGACGGGGGCGTGCCTCAGCTGGTGGGATGCCTCTGTTGATGCGCACATTGCCACTGACTGCAATGCATCTCCGTTGCAGCTGCAGGACGAGGGCGAGGACGAGGACATTTGGCATTGATCTGCAGTGTATGGTTTATTCACTTGCACTTTGCTTTTTCCATTGCAGCTGCAGGATGAGGGCGAGGATGAGGACGGCCTGGAGCTGGGCGACGGCGGGCAGACCGACCTGGAGGCAAGTGCATGTGTACTTTGTAGCCTGTTGTTCTACTGTCATTTTGCTTGGGGACTGGGTTTAGAGCTGGGCGACGGTGGGCAGACCGACCTGGAGGCAAGCGCATGTTCTGTGTGGGCGTTTGCAACCTTGCACGCAGCATCTCGCACAACTGAAGAGTGCCAACCAAGCAGGCGTGCTCTGCCTCAACTTCTCCATGTTCCTTCCTGCTCTCGTCCGCAGGACGACTACTACGAGGAGGCGGAGGAGTTTGGGATGGAGGACGACGACGACGAGGCCTACCTAGACGGTGCGCATGCCTTGTTACTTGGGATGTTTTAGAGTCTACATTTTGGTTGAATTTTGACGGGGCTCGGCGAGGACGACCATGAGGCGTGCTTGGACGGTGCGGATTCTTCTCTTTCCCCCTTTGCTTTTTTTGTTGCAACTGGTATCAGTGGGACCAACGATGCCGCCTGCCTGGAGGGTGTGTTGCTCTGCGTTGCTTTTTTCTGTCCTTCTTGCTTGCAGCCATCGCGGGCTCACGAGGGCATACCTGTACGTGCGTCCCGTCTACACAAACTTTTAGTGTGGGCACCAGGTCGCTGGAGTGTGGCTGCAGGGCTGGGCAGGGCCGCAGGGCTAGGAATGTACCGCACGCGGCAGCTGGCGGGGCCCACCTGAGCCCAGCCGCCTGCTGTCTGGACGGGCACCCTTCTAGCCATGCTACCCTGCCAACTCATTTGAGCCTGCCTTGGGTGCAACCCACGGCGCTTTTGTCAAGCGTCTGTTGATTTATGGCGGTGGCGGATCGCCTGCTCAGTAGGGGGGGCTACCATGCCTGTTCCGCTGGCAGAGCTGCGCTGAGGGCTGTGATCCCGCAATGCTTGCAGCACGCGGGCACAGGCCACTGCGCCGCGCTTGCCTGCTGCACAGCAGTGTTGGTGTCAAGCCCTCGCCTGCTAAGGGCATCGTTTTATTGTTCCGCAAGATGGTTATGGCAACTCTCTGGTCAGGGCAGGGTGGGAGTGTACAGCAGCAGATGGCAGACGGGTGGCACTTGCCCCGCCCACCTGCCATGCCTATGCGCGCCTGCTCCCTGCCCTGACTAAACAGCACTGCCGGCTTAGGCCAGACCCACATTGCTCAGCGTGGGAGAGACGCAGGGATTTGCTTGTAGCGCTGGGATGCATAAGGGCAGGCTTTGAGGTGCTGCTTGTGGCGACAGCAAGCGGAACGGGGACGGCGCCCCGCTCGCCTGCTGCCTGCCACTGGCACCGCCTGACATCCAAGCCTTGCCTCGCCTGCTCAGCCGGTGCATGCCTACTCATTTTTGTCAGTGAGGGGTGCCGCTATGGGCAGCAAGGCGACGGGCCACTGTGCCCTGCTCGCCTGCTGCCCAGAGCACATTCGCCAATCCTCAAAAAGCCTGGCATGCGCTGCGAGGTTGGTACCTGGTTCTGCCTGAGCCAGTGCGGCACGGCAGCTGTGGCGTGTAGACTGGAGGGTCAGGGCAGCAAGCGGAATGGGCAACTGCCCCCGCCCGCCTGCTGCCCCGCAGCTCTTGTTCTCCGGGCCTCAGCTGCTCAAGCCAGGTGTCGGGTTAGGCAGCTGCTCAAGCTAGGTGTCTGGTTAGGTATGCTGATGGCGGCGCAGCGGGGAAGACTTTAATCGCACATGGGCCATGGGCAGCAAGGGGGCGGGCCACTGCGTCCCGCTCGCCTGCTGCCCAGCCGCGCGCGGTATCCAAGCCTCTGCTAGTGGTTTTGCTGCCGCTGAGCGCGGCAGGGTGGGCATTTGTCTTCACACTGACGCACAACTCGCCTGCTTCCTGGCAGCGGCTGATGTCCAAGCCCCTCCCTGGCTGATCTTGGCGCACCAACATTGTTCTGGTGAAAGCTTTCGCACAACGACTTCAGTGTGGGGCGACTTGTCAAGGAGCGCCGCGGCTTAAACAGCGCTGAATGCTGCTGGCAACCGAGTGTGGCAGAGCCCCATCCGTTTGCCATGCAGCTGCGCTTGTGCCGGCCGCACACTTTGACACTTGGTGTTCGGGGCAGATCAGCTGCAGCACTGCTAATATGCTCTCGGGCTGGTCAACAGCCGAGAGCCCCGCGCATGCGCAGCGGGGACAAAGCGTGTGATGTGAATGGTCAGCTGCGGCAAGCTGACATGGCAGCCCCCGCCCCGCCCGCCGGGCAGCTGCCATCTTGTCACACACCCTCGCTTCCCCCTGCACACTTTGCAAACTTGAAGCCCTAAGAAGATGGGCAGCAGGGCTTAGCAGAAGTGCGCTCCTCCCAGTCCTGAGAAGACCAATCGGCATCCAGCGTGGTGCAGCTTGATCTAGGCAGGGTGACCATGTACAGCACGAGGCAGCTGGGCGGCGCTTGCCTGCCCACCTGCCGTTGGCTGCACATGTGCACACCCTGCTCCCAGAAACCACCTCTGTCTGGCTTTGATTGCCAATACTGTGGTATGGCATGCAAGTGTGGTGGCTCAGGACCGCACAGCAGTCGCACTTCGTGAGCCCTAATGCGGAGCTCACCATGTGGCAAGAAGCAGGGTGCAGATGGCATCCCACTGCCTGCCAAATGGCCTGCCTCTTGCGTTTGGGCTTTGGCATGCAGATGCGACCCACGCTCAGTCTTTGCAAAACTGCCTCAGCCCAAGTGCAGCTGCACCTTGTACTGACCGCTTCCCAGGCGGGGGCTGTTGTCGCTTGGCCTCAAGTGCTGCCATTGACGCAAGTGCTTGCCCATCACTCCCTCCTCCACTTGCAGAGGTGATTGGCGATGACGAGCTTGACTTGGAGGCAGAGGCCCTGCGGTGAGGATTGCTCTAATTGAAACACACACCTGTGACAGATTTGTGTTGTCCAGCCGCAGCTGCCTGACCCCACTTGCACCCGCTGCTTTCGCTTATGCCGCTGTCTGCCAACCATACAACCATGCACGCAAATCCTCATCTAAAATGCCTCATCAGCTGAGATTTCTCCTCATTTGCTCCTCAATTCCCTCTGCAGCGAGCCCGTTGATTTCGGCGGCGGCGTGCCGCGGGGCGAGACGGCTCGGGCGCGCCAGCTGGAGGCGGTGAGGCGCTGTGCATGCTGCGGCTGCTGTGCATGCTGTGGGCGCTGAGCTCACACCTGATGTGCCTTGTGTGCATGTTCTATGTGCCAGTGGCTGCAGTTTCTATGTTTCGCCTCAGCATTGTGATTGTGCGGCGGTGTCGCCTTGTGGCAGCGCTTCGCCCAACTTGCTCCATGCAAAGCCCTCACCCCTGCCACAGATGCTGGACGAGTTTGGGCTGCTGCGCTCCCGCAACCGCAGCTACCTGGGCGGCCGCATGCGCGGGGTGAGACCGGCAGGATTTGCTGCTGCTGCTGCTATTGTGGTGCCCCTTTGTGCATGGTTGCACACAAGTGCCCATCGCTGCCTGCAAATTCCCATCATTGCACAAGCCACTGCTCGCTGGCTAACTGCTACTCCAACCTGCCCTGCCTAATCTTTTCTTCCGAGCTTCTCCCCCTTACCCGCAGCGCCACACCACCGCCTCCGCCCTGCCCGCCGGCACTGGCCCTGCCACGCAGCACCCCCTGCTGGCACGCCCCGCAGCCGCCGGCTCTTCGTCAGCTGCTGCAGCCAGCAGCGCGACGGCTGTGTCGGGGTCCCGCCTGGAAGCCATTTATCGCGCCGCCCTTGCGCAGGTGAGTTTGAGTTGTTGGGGGGCTGTCAAGACGGCACAGCATTGGATCGCCACAGCCCTGTGTGTGCTTAGCCGGCCAGCATGTTTGCGTCGCGTTGGGCGGTCAAGGCGCACANGGCAACCGGCAACCTAAAGAGCGTGTTTCCCACCCCCCTTGCATCTGCGCACAGGGCATGGATCCAGCCGAAGCCACACTCATGCAGCAAACACTTGCTCAAGCGCTGGATCCTCTGGCCATGCCTGGCGGCGGCGGTGGCACTTTCACCCGCCTCTTCGAGTCCGGCCTTGCCTACCCCGGCGGCAGCATGGGGCGCATGCCGGGCGGCGGCGGCGGCAGCATGGCTGCCAGCTGGGGAGACGGCGATGCGGCCAACACAGGGGTGTACGGCTCGCTTGCTCAGGTGGGTGCTCGTTTTGAGGAGATTGGGTTTGCAGGTGCAAGTTGTTGTTGACCGCGCGGGTCCAAGCAGGCTTCCTTCAGAGCGTTGCTATGGAGGGTTCTGCCGGTCGTTTTTTGCTGGCCAGGGTTTCTTTTTGCTGGCTAGAGTGTTTGGGCATCAGGGTCTGCGGCCGCCTGACCCTGGCTTCTGTGGCAGCGATACACAGTGCAGCCAGCCAGCTGCATGTGTGCTTGCAGTCGTTACTGCAGGCACGCATGCAGCTGTCTGATGCACCTGCGCTGGCTGTCCACAGTTGCCGGCCAGGCAGCAGGTTGGACCAGCACTGTCGAACCATAAACGGCCACTGCTCAGCGTTCTATGGGCTGGATCTGCAGCCTCTTCTCAAGCATGCCAGCTGCAGCGACACCGCCAAGCAGTTGTGTGCCATCATCTGGGTGTGAGTCCACTGCATGCACATGCATCATCGTGCATGCACATGCAGCGGGCGGGCACCGCTTGTTGGCTGCAGCAGCTGGCCCTCTTTAACCGCCGTGTGTGGCACTGGTCGCTCAGCATGCCATCACCATTGCTGCACGTGCACAGCTTGCTGGTGCAGTGTTGTTGGCTNTTTCAGACTGGCGGGTTTGGACGAGACGGTTGGCGCAGAGCGAACCGAGGGACTTGCCGCCCCACCGTGATTCTGCGACAGCCCTTAGGTCTGCTTGACGGCTGCAAGCATGCCCACATTGCTCTGCGGGCACGCTTGCAGCTGATCAACGCAAGCCTGCTGGCTACCAGAGCTGCTGGGCTGTGTTGTGGGCAACAGGGTTTGCTATTGAGGACTGGCAGATGGAGCGCAATTGAGCGTGGGTTGAGGCTGCAAGCTTGACCATGCTGGCCATGCCAGAGCTGTCTGGCAGCCATGATCAGTGCACTTGCCAGGCTGCATGCATGCTCGCATCACTCTGCAGGCACGTTTGCAGCTGGGCGCTGCAGCTGTGTTGGCTGCTAGAGTTGCTGGTTCTGTAGACCAGCAACATGGTCCAAACTGGCAAGGGCGGGCGGCCTGGCAGCCCCAGCTTTTTGTGGCAGCCATAGTCGAGCTGCACTTCGGCTGCATGCAGGTCCGCAGTGCCCTGCGAGCAGGCTTGCAGCTGGGTGGTGCAGCTGCGTCGGCTGCTAGAGCTGCTGGTTCGGGCTGGCAGAGACGATTGGCCTGGCCACCCCACCCTTTTCTGGCAGCCATCTCGCACTGTGCTGCCGCTGCATGCATGCCCGCAGCGCTCTGTTGGCAGGCTTGCAGCGGGATGGCTCAGTTGTGCTGGCTGCCAGAGTTGCTGCTGGTTAAGGGGAGAACAGGTGGCCTGGTGATGACGGTCGGAGTGCAGTGTGGCCTTGAAGGCCTGGCTGCCCCCAGGCTGCTTTGACAGCCGTCGGCGTGGTGCATGCACTAGCTGCATGCCTTCAGTCATCTGTCTGCAGGCTTGCAGCTGCTCGTGCACCCCTGCTGGCTGCCAGGGCTGCTGGTCTGGTTTCGGGCACCAACTTAGTCGTGGACAGGACGGACGTTCGAGTGCGAGGTGTGAATAATTGCCTAGCTGCCCCAGCTATCTCTGGCAGCCATTGGAGCCCAGCACTGTTCAGCTGCATGAATGGCCGCAGGCCACTGCGGGCGCGTTTGCAGTTGGCTGGTGCTGGCACTGATGCTGGCTGCCAGACCTGCTGGTCTGGTCAGAGGACAGAGCAGCACTTGCAACACAGGTGGCTGCTGCTCGGTCGCTCTACGGCCTGCTGGTAATTCTGCGATATCCGCTCACCAGCAAGCCAGCAGCTGGAAATATGGCCACGGGCTGCGTGCCTGCAAACGGGCCGCCTTCGGCTGCATGCACGTGCACCATCGGGCACGCGCATGCAGCTGGCTGGCGCCCTTTGTTGGCCGCAGCTGGCTGACCTCCAACAAGATTTGTGCACTAGCTTCCAGCATGCATTTGTGGATGCTTCGCTGCCGGCGCCTGCGCAGCTGGCACGGGCGTCTGCCGCTTTGTGCGGCTGCCTCAGACCTGGGAGCGGCTGGCTGCCTTCCGACTTGNCTCCGCCCAAGAGAGCAAGCCTGTAGGCANGTGAGCCGCCCNATGCCNNTGCGGCTGAAGCGCTAGAGCAAGACAGCTGCCAGACACAGTCAGTCAACAGTTGAGCTTCCTGGCACCGCTGGCACCGCACTCAACGACTGCGCAAGCTGGCGGCCTTGTTGGCACGCGGTGCGCACAACCCCTGTGCCCTGCACATGTTGGGCAGCAGCTGCTTCGGCACAGGCATGCCTTGCGGCAGCAGCTGCTGATGGGTGCGAGGCAAGCTGTCTGTGGCAAAGGCACGCATTCAAGGCAGCTGCATATGTGGCCAGCAGAATCCCCTATAATCTGGGAGCTCCCGAACTGGTTTTTGCGGGCCGCACTTTCTGGCAGCAATCAGCCTTTCCGAACTGGCGTTGCAGGGCCGCTCCTCCTGTCAGCATCTAGTGCTCTGCCGGCGCGCTGTTTGCTGCCAGGGGTACGTCTGCTTGTCAGTGATAGATGCTCCGTGGCGGCGGCGAGCCGCACATCAGTGGTGTGTAGCTCTGTGTGACCTTGCAAGTCTTGGCAGAGCAGCTGGGTTTGAATGTGACTTGAGCCCTCGCTCAGCCCCTGCCTGGCAGCGGGCAATGGGCTTCTGCCACCTGCGAGGCTGCCTGGGTTTGAAGGGAGCGTTTGATACCTGCAGACTTGCCCCGACATTGAGGAGCATGCCTGCAGGCAGCCAGCCGCCCCATGCCTGACCCTGAAGCGCTACTGCAAGAGAGCGCCGCACACGCGGCTGACGTGGAGGTGCCTGCTTGGTATAGTACACAGTGGCGGCGCCTAGCTGGCATTGCAGTCGCTTCCGTTACTGCTTCCGCTACTTGCGCGGGTGCCTCAGGTGATGGACGAGCCGAGCGCCTGCAGACATGCTCATCAGCAGCACGCCTGCAGGCAGGCTGCTGTTCCACTCCTGTGGCTGCAGCCCCAATGCAAGCCAGTAGCCTAGCGGTCAGCCAAAGGCACCGCACTCAGCGACTGCAACACCGGCTGGCATCCATATGGTTGTGTGCAGCGGCACGCAGTGCACACGACTCGGTGTCCACCGTGCGCTGGTTGCGCCGCCCTTAATGCCAACCATGCAGCAGCAGTTGCTCATCGGGTTGGGGGGCCGGGCCGGCTGTCTGCTCACAAGAAAGCACCCGGCCCGGGCAATCAACCGCTCCTGATACATGGCTTGAAAGCTGGCCTGGGAGCATCTCAGCTGGCTCGCGGGGATCTCAGCGCAGCAATCAGCGCCCTGCCAGCGCGCTGCTTGCTGCCGTGGGGTCCTCTGCTTGCCATCTCAGGATGCTCCTGCAAGCATGTCACCATTGTTCACGTATGCGTGATTCGAGACGCGCAATTACGCATGCCACCCGCTGACGCTCCCTTCCCTACCGTCCCCCACACCGCAGTCCCTCGAGCGAGCCGCAAACGAGGCCTTTGCTGCGCAGCGCACAGCAGAGGCTGGAGCTGCCGGCCGGGCGGGCGCTGTCCCAGGCGGCGCTGCGGCTGCCGCTGAGGAGCAGCCTGCACCTGAGATGGATGAAGGGATGGAGGGCAGCGATGAGGAGCATTCAGAGGAGGAGGAAGAGGAGCTGGCACAGCAGGCACAGCAGCAACAGCAGCAGCCAGAGGCAGCCGCCGCCGCCCCGGCTGCTGCCGCCCCGGCAGCCGCTGCACCCGCAGCCGCACCTCAGCCGCCACCAACGGCGCCCG
>JADXDR010000069.1:93755-116201 GCA_025026875.1 Chlorella ohadii
GGGTGGCGCTGCCGCCGGTGCGGCGGCGCCTGCTGCTGCTGCGGGTGCTGCGGCAGCAGCAGCGGCGGGCGGCCCTGCTGACCTGGACTTTGGCAGCCTGCTGGCCACCTTCCCGCCCGATGTGCGGGAGGAGGTGCTGCTCAGGTGCGGGGCGGTGCAAACGCTGTGCATGCTGCGCTGTGTGCTGCTCCTGCACAACAACATACTGCGCGTGCTCAGTACAGCAGTTTAGTTGCAGTCAAGTGCATCCAGCTGCAGTATTGGCTGCACAATGCATGACCCGCCGTCAAACACTCCACTTCATGTGTAACGTACAACTGATGTGCCCATTCTTGCTTGCAGTGCTGACGAGGCGCTGCTGGCCACGCTGCCCCCCGCCATCATGGCCGAGGCGCAAGCCCTGCAGGTGGGCTTGTTTTGTTGGTTTGCAGTTCGTTCTATCTCATGCTCCGTCTGTTGCGTCAGCCGCACGCTGGTGTGCCCACCTGCTTGCTCAGTCATGCGCATGCCGGCTTGCTGCCACGGATTGGGAACTGTATATGTATGTGTTTGTGGCAGTGCCTGCGATCACCCATCCCTTCGCAGGCCCGTATGCAGCGGCACATGGCCCGCAACCAGGCCATGACCGAAGCGATGCAGGCGGCGGCGCAGCAGGTGGGTGGCTGGGAGCGGGGCTGGTGTTTCGTTTTGGCAGCCAGCTGTCGCGATGCAGCGCCAGATTGTGCAGGTGCAGGGTCACCTGCATGCTATATTTGTTATCATTGTGCTTGCACTGTGCGCCTGGCTGCCCCTTACCAATACCGTGCCCCTCATGCTGCAGGCGGCTGCTGTGGCGGGGCTGCAGGCGGGAGAAGAGGTGCGCATTCGCGTTCGCCAGCTGCATTATGCTGAACCGCTTGGCAGTTTGCTGGCAGACGGCTTGGTTTGGTTTTGGAGTCATGTGGGCCACCGCTCAAGGCAACCAGTGCTTGCAAACTGAACCCCGCTCCGCAGGTCCGCATGCGCTTGGTCTATGACGGCCGCGGCCAGGGCCCCCGCATTGAATACTTGGGCCGCACCGGCGCTCGAGGGGGGCGGGCCGGCGGCGCGGCAGCCGGCGCAGCTGGGCCCTCCAAGGCTGAAGGCCCCGCGGCTGAGCCGCCACCGCAGGTGGGTTTTGTTGTCAGTCCTGCTGTATCTTGGTAGGCTCGCTAGCTTGCTGCTTGGTGCAACCTGGGTTTATTGGCTGGAAAACACGTGGTGTCTGAACGTGGGTAAGTGCGCCAGCTTTCTGGACGGACGCAGCACTGCATCTCAGCGCTGCACCATGCAGCGCCGGGGTTTGCAGTGCTGCTGACCCAGCCAGCATGCCGGTGCACGGGCCAAAGGCTTTCAGCTTTCCGTGTGATGGCCCCATTATATCGTCGGCATTCAGCAAGGGTTGCCTGCTGCACTGCATCCCTCGGCGCTACCTGGTGCAGCGCCGGGGCTTGCAGTGCTGCTGACCCAGCTGGCATGCTGCTTCCCGGAGCCAAGGTTTGGAGGCGTTCAGTGCGAGTTGGAAGTGAATGCTACCTGATCACAGAAGTGCAGGTCCCGATCAGCTTTGACACTGCAACTACAGCGCTGAACCACGGGGCGCCTGGGCTGGCAGTGCCGCCGGCTAAACCCGCATGCTGGTGCACGGGCCAGGGGCTGAAACATCGAACGCTTGTGGATTGGTGCTGGTCGCACTGAAGGGCTTGCCTTGCTGTTCCAGGAACGCCGCGTCCGTTGGAGCTGCACCGTGCAGCACCGTGGCTTGCAGGGCTGTCAACCTGTCTGTGTCAGATGTTGGTCCTCGGGTCATGGGCTGGCGAACCTTCTCAGTGTGAATTGGCGATGCCTGGATGTGGTGCACCGGCACTTCTGTGCAGTTTCGGCTTCACTGCGTCCCTCGGGGCTGCACCCTGCAGCAAAGAGGCTTGCAGTGCTGCTGACTCAGCCGGTATGCCGGTTCACTGTGCAGGTGGCGATGGTTCTTGTGTGAAAGAGTGATGCTGGGCAGCAATGCACTGGCATTCTTGTGCTGGGATCCAAAAAGTAATGCTCGTTGGCATGGCATGATGCAGCCGCTAGGGCTTGCAAGCAACTGGTTCAGCCAGCATGGCAGCTCAGGGGATCAGGGGTTGGACGCCGTCAGTGTGCCTGGCCGTGACCCACTAGCATTCAGTGTGTCCTTGGAAGCGTTGCGTCCCTTGGCACAGCATCATGCAGCGCTAGGGCTTGCAGTGCTGCCGGGTCCGCCTGTATGCCGGTCCACTGCCCAGGTTGCCTGGCCGTGATGCACCAGCATTTCAGCTGGTGTTGTGTCACTGCAATCTATGGGCCAGCAAAGCCTTTTTGTTTTAGTTGACTCGGTGATACCTGATCGACATGGATGGGCTGCTCGTCTCATCTTTCCCCATTTGCACCCATCTACACCACAGAATACAGCACCCTGGGCTGGCAGCCCGCTGGCTCAGCTGGAATGCTTGTTGATGGGCCCAGGGCTGAGGCAGTGCGTGTGAGCGTTTGATCGCCACATATTTAGTGTGAAAGGGTAGTGCCTGGCCGTGAGCAGCATTCTTGCCGTGCCTTGCAGCCACTGTATTCCTTGGCGCTGCATCCCGCATCACCAAGGCCTGCAGTGCTGCCGGGTCAGCCAGTACGCCGCTTTGGGAGCCAAAGGCGCTGGAGGCGTTTGGTGCGAGTTGGGAGGGGATGATACTTGTTGACAGAGCACCGGCATGCGTATCAGTTTCTGCACTGCAACTCCAGTGCTGTACCACTCAGCGCCCGGGCTTGCAGTGCCGGCTAAACCCGCATGCCGGTGCACGGGCCAGGGGCTGGAAACTTTTCAGCAGTGGATAACCGTGTGGATGAAGCTGCCCACACACAACCGGCTTGGCATGCCCTGGAAGGATGCCACAGCACTGCATGCCACGGCGCTGCCATCGCGCAGCACGGGGGCTTGCAGTGCTGCTGGCTCAGCCGGCATGCCGGTGCAGGGGCCACTGCTGCAATCGCTGTTGCAATTGCCGCAAGCTGTGAGCTGCCCGGCTCGCTGAATCTCTCATTGTTACGCCGCGGCGCAGGAGGCTGCAAGCAGTGGCATCAGGACTCGGACGAGCACCATGCCACTGCACTGCCTTGCAGTGTCGCGGCATGGGTGTCACTGCGAGCCTTGCTGCACTGCCCCGCTCAGCTGGCTGCGCGTTGCTTGATGGCGGCAACAGTGATTTAGCTGACGGCGGGTTACTGCTTGGCCGGATGGTCGCTTGACAATGCGGCGCCCGCTGCATCCCCAGCAGACTGCCATGCTGCTGGGCATGCAGCGGCGAGATTGGGTATCAGCGAACATGCAGCCAAGCGCTGAAGTGCGGCCAAGTGTGGGATCATTGTTGCCACACGCTGTGGGGAGCCTGCTGTCATGATGGAGCACTCGTACCTGCAAGCTGGAGGTGCGGCTGCGCCTCAAGTCTGCAGGGCCAGTGCCCCAGTCCCCAGCACGGCTCCTTGTGCATTGTTGGCGGCATGGTCAAAGCAGTGCGGGGCATGCGGCGCTGCTGGCTCAACCAGTATGCCGTTTCTGGGCCAGCTGCGGGCAAGGGACCGGCATCGCTCTTTGCGTGCTGTTGGTGCCAAGTGAATGCAAGCCGGCAATCAGCATGCAAGTCCCTTACAGATGCGCTTAACCTGTTTGCTGCATCCGGTGCCTAGGTTGCTTGTTGCTCATTCGACTGTTTTGTTGACATCCAACCTCCATCTCCTCGGCAGATGGACGGCCAGGGCCTGCCCGCTCTGCTGCTGCTTTGCTTGCTCTGCCTGTCTGCGCCTACTCACACAGGAGTTGTTCTCTCNGCCCCNTCCCCCGCAGATGGACGAGNAGGGGCTGCTCACCCTGCTGCGCCTGCTGCGCCTGTCCCAGCCGCTGGGCAAGGGCCAGCTGCAGCGCCTCATGCACAACCTCTGCGCCAACAGCGAGACGCGGGAGGTGAGCTGGTGATTGGTGGTTGCGTAGAATCTGCACCCCAGATGTCATTTTCGTGCTTACGCACCTGAACCTGTGCGCCGACAGCGAGACGCGCGAGATGCGTGGATGGTGGAATTGCGAGCTGCAGTACTTGCTCATGGCAACTTGACTGCACATTTAGCTGTCCTGTGTTGCCTCTGGAGTGGTGCAAACTGCAGCGCGCACGCTGCACCTCCCGCCGGACGGGGCTCGTTACTGCCATACTGCAGCTGATACCCACCTCCACCTGCCCCGCCCATCCGCAGACCCTGCTGCGCCTGCTGCTGTCCATTCTGCGCGGCCCGCTGACCGCCGACGAAGCGGCAGCTGGCGGCGGCGGCATGGAAGGGGTGCAGCAGGCTGGAGAGCTGCGGCCGGTGGCAGAGGGCCCAGTTCTAGACCTTGGTAAGGGGTTTTGACATTGTTTTGGCTAGATTTGGCGGGTTTGCCGTTGTTGTTTGGGAGCCGCGAGCAGTGGCGGAGGGCCCGGTTCTTGACCTGGGTGAGGGTTTGCTTGGCAGTTGTTTGGGTTTTMCAACATGCTTTGCGCGGCTGCGCTTTGTCTAATCTGCGCCCGCGACCTTGCCCCTGACAGCAGCTGCTTGGAGCCCTCACATTTAATGGCCGGTCGAACACGTAGTCACCATCTCCCCACCCTCACCCACCCACCCTGCCGCAGGCCTGGCACCCGCGCACGAGGGCCCCGCCGTGCCTCAGCTGGTGTCCCGCCGTGTGCTGGAGCTGCTCAGCTACCTGTGCCGGTGAGGAGGTCGGGGTCAGGATTTTAGTGTGTGTTTGATGGTGTTTTCCGCAAGTTGCAGCAGTTGCTTCTTGCTTCATTATCACCTGCCACAAATGCCATGCCTCCTGCTGTTCACCGGCTCAACTGACAGTATACTGCGGCCTACACCCCTTTTATTCGCAGGCACCACGCCAAGGTGCCAGGTGCCCTGGTGCTGCTGCGGGCGCCTGCCCTGGCGGCAGTGGCCCGCCGCCTGGCCGCCCGCCACGACCGCAAGGGTGAGCTGTCCAGTCTGGCTGTGCTTCATTAAACATACCTATCTATTTGGCTGTGCTTCATTGCCCATTCCGCTGCAACAGCTGCGCTGTTTCTTTGTGCGTGATGCCAGCCAGCACTCTCGGTGCAACGACCAAACGACGCAAACCCTGCAGTTTTCACTGCTCCACCTTCCAACCATTCCCTGCCCTCCTCACCTCTTCCGCAGGCAAGGGCAAGGTTGGAGCGGAGGAGGCTGAAGCGGCCGCTGAGCAGCCAGGCCTTGAGGTGCTGCTGGGGCTGCCCAGCCGCCCCATTGCCCGCCGCTCCGAGGCGCACATGGCGCAGTGCCTGGAGGTGAGAGGAGCATGACTTGTTTTTTNGTTTTGGGCTTGTGTTGCTGATTCGGACTGTGCTGCCAACTTGTTGGCACCGAGGCCCGCCCCGCGCAGTGCTTGGGTGCTCGCTATTTCTCCTGTCCTGCTGCTGCTGCAGTCCCGCACCCCCATGCTCTGTTCAAAGCGCTTGCTTCCGCCAACCATCATTGCTTGCTATGTGCCCCCCATCTGTGCAAGCCCCTGCTGCTGACCCATTGACCACTGCCCCCCTGCGCCCCTCTCTACGCAGCTTCTCTCCGCCCTGCTGCGGCCATTCGAAGACGAGGAGGTTGAGCGGCAGGAGCGGGAGCAAGCAAAGGAAAAGCTGCGCGTGGCAGCCGAAGCAGAGCTAGTGCAGCGGCGGCTGGTTGGGCTNGGGGCAGGGGCCAGAGGGAGGAGCTTCCGGCGCCTCTGGAGCTTCAGGTGGTGAGGGTGCTGCCGCTGCAGCTGGCGGCACAGGCACAGGCGCCAGCGGCGCTGCCGCCATGCAGACCGACCAGGCGGTGGCAGCGCCTGCGGGCGGCGAGGCGGCGGCTGACGCCGCTGCAGCGGCTGCTGCCGGCGGCCGGGAGGCATCGCCTGGCGGCAGCGGCACGCAGCAGGCGGCAGCACCTGCCGCGCCCTCTCCCGCACCCGCTCCAGCGGCGGCCGAGGCGGCCGCCGGCGGTGGCGCCGGTGGCACCCCTGCTGGTGCTGCCGGCGAGGCGGCCGGCGGCAGCGGGGCTGGAGCAGCGGCAGCAGCGGCAGACAAGCCAGCGGATGCGGCGAAGCAGAGAGAGGAGGACCGCAAGCATGCTCAGTACAAGGCGGCGTTTGAGGCTCTGCCGCTGCCGCTGCTGCGCACGCTGCCGCAGGTGGGGTTGGGACGGGGCGGGTGGTTTGGCTGGGCTGGGGATGAGCACTGCTGATGCGCATCACCCTGCTAGCTTGCCTGCTCCTCTACAGCAGTTTTACATGCATCCGAGCATGTCTGACAACAGCTGCCCCACTTGCCCCCCCCCACCCGTGCTGCGCAGCTGCTAGCAGAGGAGTGGCTGGGCGACCGCCCCGCATCGCTGCTCAAAATGGTGGTGCAGGTGGGTATCATCAGGTTGCATCTTGGCACCGCAGCTGCCCTTGCTGCGCGCTAGCACATGCTGGCTGCTCTCACCTGCACCTGCCTGCAGTTTGCGGCCCTAGCACATGCACACCGCCGCCAACCCTTCCGCCCTCATTATCTGCTCCTTACCTTCCGCCGCCCACAGGGCACGAACAGCATCGCCCCCTCCTCCTACCCCCACACACTTCCACTCTGCCACATGCTCTCACCTGCTTTCCCTGCACTTGCACCCCCCTCCCGCCAGGGCATGAACGTCATCCGCCCCTCCTTCTATCCCCACGCCCTGGCCGAGCTGGCGGCCAGCCTGCAGCGACTGGCGGCAAAGGCGGCCGCCGGCCTGCAGCAGCTGGCGGGCATGGACCCACAGAGCAGCTCGGTGCTGACTACGGGGGTGGGCCGCTTCGGCAAGCTCATGCTGGTGAGAGGGGCTGTATATTTGTGGTGCTTGCGTGCAGGCGTCTGCACGCTGCACTGCTGCTAAGCCTCTGGGCTTTTTTGCTTGGTGCACTCCTGTCCAGCCCTTGTGCTGGCTTGTTAACCCCTCCTGCCGCAGCGCCCGCCTCGTGCTTCTGGGAGTGTTATGCGTTGTCTGTGCACTCCTGTTAGGCACGGTGTTAAGCTTCTGGTTGTTCTGTCCACCACTCGCAGCGCCCCGCCTCGTGCTTCTGGGAGAACGTGGGCCAGATGGTGGAGCAGCAGCGCAAGCGCGCGCCGCCCGAGGTGTGCTGTCGCGCTGTGCTGTGCTATGCTGCGCTGTGCTATCGAATGTGGTGCTGGGGCGGATGGTGGAGCAGCAGCGCAAGCGCGCGCCGCCAGAGGTAAACTGGTGTACCTTGGATCTGTGCTTAGTTGTGCTGCACTGCGGTGTGCACGACATGCTGATGTGGAAGTGGGGGCAGGTGTTGGAGCAGCAGCACGAGCACGCGCAGCCAGAGGCGCGACTGCCCGTCATGGTGGCGGCACCACGGCTTTGACACATGGAGCCGGTGCAGGCCAAGCCTCCCTGTGCATGCCTCTGACCTGAGCTGATCTAGCTTTATAAAATGGTTCACAGGTGGTGGAGCAGTTCCGGCTGGCGGCCCTGCTGGTGCTGGAAGACCTGGCCTCGCAGCTGGAGCCGCTCTGGCAGCAGCTCAGGTGAGACTAAACGCACCCAAACTGCCGGTCAAACCCACCGGGTTGCAGCCTGTGTCGCTACGACATGCACTTTGCTTGCCTCCCAACCCTGTTATCGCTCGCTCCTTCCTCCTGTATGCAGCCAAGTGGCGTCTACGCTGGAGGCGGCGCTCAAGGCCAGCAAGTCGGCTGAAGCCACCAAGGCAAGCTGTGCCCAGCTTGTGTGCTCCTGGCTGTTTGATTTGGGAATCTCGCCTGAGCAGTGTATTGCCCTGCTCTCGTGTGCGAGCTGATTTGTGTATGGAAGTGCGCTGGCTGTTTGCATTGTTTTGCCGAGGTGCTTGCCTGCCTGCCTGCTCCTTGCACTGCCAACCTGACAATCTCTTCCATCTGCTGCTTGCACACAGGTGCTGCCGCCCGCGGCGGCCCAGGTGCAGCCGCTGGTCGAGTGCTTCTTCGTGCTGGCAGACATCCAGGTGCGTGCATCCATTATAAATGTCCATCACCCGGCAGCTGCAATACTTGCTTAATGTTGGAAAACAAGGCATGTTTGACCCTGCTTCAACGGGCATCAATGCGCAATGACTACATCCACTCACACGTCTGCCTGTTACCCTTGCCCCACAGTCCAAGCTGAAGCCGCCCGCGGGCGAAATTTTAGTTGCTGATATATAAAATGGCATCAACCCTTCCAGCTTACTAGAAAGTTTCTGGCTCCTGTTTCCCTCCCCCACAGTCCAAGCTGAAGCCGCCCGCGGAGGGCGACAAGGCGCGGCCCTCCAGCTCCGGCGACCGAGCCGGCAGCCTGTCCCTGGACGTGCAGGTGGGCTGCTATGAATTAATTTGTTCTGCTGGCTAGTTATCAGTGGAAAGCCAGTGATTGCCAGCTGTCCGGGCACGTGCAGGTGGGACGTTGCAACTGCAGCGATGATGCGGTGCCCTAGCAAGCTGTCTGCGGTTTGAGTGTTCCTATCCATTGCATGTAGCTGTACCTGCCCAGCTCACCATCAGCCCGCTCACCAACAGCTCACCAACAGCAACCTGAAACCGTTCCAGTGCATCCCTAAGCTGCGTGGTGTCTTCCTCGCCACCCACCGTTGCAGTCCCCCACCGTGAGCCAGCTGAGCATCAGCAGCAGCATGCCGGCCATGGGTGGCGGCGCGCCCGCCGCCTCGCCCACCGCCGAAAGCCAGGTGAGGGCAGGGAGGGCTTGTGCAAGTGAACAGTTGCCGGGCGGCTAGACAGCAGCGGTGCATGCCTGCATTTCGCTTGCTGCTGGCTGCGTGTTAGACCAGCATGCAGTCAGCTTCTAACTTGACTACCCATCATCACCCCTGCTGCTCCTGCTCGCCCCCTGCACAGCAGTTGCAAAGCGGCACCGCCGCCTGGTGAAGCGCTGGTGCACGCCAACTTTTATGTCCCAACCCAATCGCCCCTCGCTGCCCATGCTTCCTTGCAGCCCGCCTTCATGCGGTTTGCGGAGCGGCACCGCCGCCTCGTCAACGCGCTGGTGCACCACAAGCCGCAGCTGCTGCAGACCAGCCTGGCGCTGCTGCTGCGCGCGCCCAAGCTGCTCGACTTTGACAACGTGCGCTGGGTTCTGGTTCAAACCCTTTGCCAAACTTGTATTTGCTGCTGAATACTTGCAGAATGCGTACCAGCTGCGCCTCCCGCGAAGTTGCCCGGCTGGACACCTTGTACCCTCAAACCTCCGGCCCCCCTTGCTGCCCCCACGCCCCACGCCCCGCAGAAGCGGGCCCACTTCCGCACCCAGGTCAAGGAGAGCGAGGCGCAGCACTACGGCACGCTGCGCCTGCACGTGCGGCGCGAGCACGTGTTCGAGGTGCGTAGTGCGGGGTTATACATTCATGAGATGGTTGCAGGCTGTGTTGCATCGGTGCACTATACGGCACGCTGCGCCTGCACGTGCGGCGCGAGCACGTGTTCGGGGTGCGGCCTTGTTGTGAGGTTCTGTTGAAAAGTTGACGACTGTCTGCTGTGTTGTGATGGGGGTGTGCTGGCTGGGCGGTAAACTGCGCTTGTGCTGGGCTGCAAGCCTTGTGACCGCCTTCCAAGTCGGCTGCCGGGCCCACCATCCCGACCACGACCTCTGTTTCCTCCCCGCCCCTGCCACTTCAGGACTCGTTCTATCAGCTGCGCATGCGCAGCCCCGACGAGATGAAGGCCAAGCTCAAGTCAGTTCTTGGGCGGTGGTTTTGCAGCCAGTTCACCCATGATGCCTGGCGTCTGTGCAGGGCCGCAGCAGCCCTGTCAGGCACACTTTGATTATGCTCGTCACCAAGAAAAGCAGCCAGCTAAACCGCCTCCCGCTTTGATCTTCTTTGCAGCGTGGTGTTCACCGGGGAGGAGGGCGTGGACGCCGGCGGCGTCACGCGCGAGTGGTACTCGGTGCGTGGCGGCTGGAAGGGCTTTGGTCGCAGGGCATGCCGTACGAGTGAAGGCGCAGCTGCTGCACGACAGATCTGCAGCAGCACATGTCGCCCTGTGTGCCGATTGTTTCCTTCCCGAATGGGTTGCCTGCCGGTCATCATCCGCGAGATGTGCAACCCACCGACCTCTCGCCTCCTTTCACGTGCCAGCCTGCCAATCAACAGTCTCCGCCGTTGAATGCACAGGTCATCAGCCGGGAGATGTTCAACCCCCAGTTCTCACTGTTCCAGCCCGTGCCCGAGGGGGGCACCACCTTCCAGGTGGGTATGGGCTGCGATTGTTAAGCTGAGTGGCAATTGCATCCTAGCAGCTGTTGGTGTGCCCCTCAGCTGTCTGTCACATTCCCTGCGCTGCGCTTGCCCCTCAACCGCTTCTCTGTGCCACCGCTCCTCAACTGTAATGAACATCATCACATTGTATCACTGCTGCGAATGTTAATAATTAATTTCTCTCCTGTCGCTTCCTGCAGCCCAACCCCAACTCCATCATCCAGAATGACGAGGCGCGCGGCACCAACCACCTTGACTTCTTCCGCTTCGTGGGCCGCGTGGTGGGCAAGGTGAGCTGTTTGTTTTCCCTTCCTGCCCTATCAGCAGCTTAGCCTGCACAAGGTGGCCATGGCCAGGCGAGGCTTTTTCTGATGCTCTGAATGGCACCATTGGTAGGCTGGACTGGATGCTATTGGCGTTGCGGCACACCAACCACCGTGGTGGCCGGGATACTTGGTGGCGTGACTGCCGGCAGGCAGCCCAGAAGTTTGGTTGGCCTCAGAGCGCAGTCGCGTGGACTGCAGCTGGGCGCCTCCCTTGAGAGCCGCCCGCCTGCAGTTCAATCGCACCCCTGTGGCCACTACTGCTGTGCTGCCCGCCCCAGGTGCTGCCACATGATTGTGGCCGGCATTGCTTCCCTTGCACTGGTTTTGCAGCTGCTAGCAGCAGACAGAACATGCGGAAAGCGGCCTCTAGTTCGGCAACTTATGGTTGCAGCCGGGCGCCTCCCCCCAGAGGCGACCGCCTGCAGCCAAGGCACGCAGCTGAGGCCACCTGCGTTGTTTCTGCGGCGCTGCCACCTGAGTGAGCATTTCTGCCGGTCTACAGTCCGCTCTAAGCTGCAGACAGGTCATGCGCAGGACGGCCTCCAAGCGAGCGTTGATGCTGCAGCCGGGCGCCTCTTGAGAGAGACCGGCCGCCTGCAGCCGAGGCGCACGGCTAAGGCCACTTGCGCTGGTTCTGCATCTGCTCGCCTCCCCACGTGGTTGGACATCGGCAAGGGTGCATTGCATCGTGGTACAGGGGCGAAAGCCTACCCCACTGCAGCCCAGCTTACCAAGTTTGGTGGCTTCAGAGTGGACCGTCATGCACTGCAGCGGGGCGTCTCGCTTGAGAGCCGCCCACCTGCAGTGCCGTGCGTCGCTCTGGCCACAGCTGATGTGCTGCCCGCCTCCAGCGCCTGCCAAACGGCTGTGGCCGACTCTGCTTTTGTTGCACTTTTTTNATGTTTTCTGCTGTAGCTGCACACAGAAATGCTCAGGGCGGGCTTGAGCTGGATGATGCGCCGTCAGCTGCAGCCGGGCGCCTCCTCTTGAGAGCCGTCCGCCTGCAGCCGAGGCGCACGGCTGAGGCCACCTGTGCTGTTTCTGCACGCCCGCCGTTCCGCCACCACGCTTGCCACTATTAGGTTTTGTGCTGGTTGCATCAGATGGGCCACCTGCACGCTGGCCTTGCAGATCCGCTATCTTCTGCTGCAACCGGGCGCCTCTTCGCAGAGCCGGCCGCCTGCAGCCGAGGCGGGCGGCTGCGGCCAGCCTGCTGTGCGTGCCGCCCGCAATGTGGCCGAGCTGGCGCATCATTGCTTGTGTCCGGTGATGGTGCAGTAACATGCTGCTGAGACAACGTGCCCAGGCCGGGTCCGCTAACAGGTGGCCTCAGGCGCAGATGCGGCACTGCAGCTGGCCCTCTGTTTGCAGGCTGGCCCACCTGCAGTGCCGCCGCTCGCTCTGGCCACCGGCGCGGCGCTGCCTGCCTGCTTTGCCTCGCCCCAGTTCTCCGGCCTGCATTGCTGCAATCGCTGGCAGCCACTGCTGTGGCCTGCATTTGTTTTTAGCTGAGCTCACTCCGTCTAGCTGCGGCGGGACACGCATGGGCTGGCCTTTCACGCTGCTGGTCTGATGTGCTGCAGCCGGGCGCCTCCTGAGAGAGAGCGGCCGCCTGCAGCGTCGGACGCTGCCCTGAGGCCACCCGCGCTGATTCTGCCCGGCCACTGTACCTGGGGGTGGGCAACCGCGCAGCAATGGCGTGGGACACATGCAAGCTGCTACACGCCTCAATGGCGAGCTGTGCACGTGTAAAAGCGCCGACACTTCATGGTGGAGCGCCCCCTCTGTAAGTGGCCTCTTAAGCTCTGCGCGCTCTGCAGCAGGGTGTAGACATGCCCGCCTGCAGAACTGTGTCAGCGCTGAGGCCGTTTCCAGGGAGGACGTGCCTGCACCACAGCATGTGGCCTGGAGCATGGGTGCTGACTGGATCCTGCAAGCAAACCGCCTGTCGGACCGCTGCTCTTTGGATGACTCAACGGCCGCCACTGGATGTCCTTGGCAGCCCCTGCTGCCGGTGCCTGTTCACGAGAGGCCGGCCCGCCAGCAGGGCAGCCGAGGCGGTCCTGTGGCGGTCCTTGGGCCAGCAGGCAAGGATAGGTTGCCGCCCATTTGAATGGGCTCAGACCATCACGCAGTTGCTGTTTCCGAGGCTGGCCAGGTCTCTGTCTCGAATCTCCCCGCTGCCTGCCCTGCTGCTGGTCGGCCTGCCGCGCAATAGGCCAGCCCGCCAGCAGGGCAGCAAGGAGATTCGTGACGGCGCGCAGGCGATGCTTACACTAATTGCGGTTGAGGTGCACAGCACAAGCAACCCAAAGGGTGCCTGCCAGGTTGGCCAGCGGCCCTGTACAGAGCTGGCGTGCCGCAGTTGCTTAGCATCAGCCCACTTCTTGGCCACCCAATGCGAAGGAGTTTTTGCAGCGCGCCAGTCTTGTGTCAATGTTGCCGCGCCTCGAAGGTTTGGTCCTCTGTGTCCCGTGTGCGCAAATCCAGACAGATTTCGTACACTGGCAAGCCCATAGTCCTGCTCCAGCAGCCTTTGGGTATCGCTGTGGATCGACTAGAAGCAGTACAGGCCAGTGGTGCTGGTGAGCGGTGCTCAGCTGCCTTCTCACCCGCGACGTTGCTGTGCTGCTTCTGTCGGTCTGCAGCGAGGCACTCCAATGGCGGTTTGCGGGCCACGGTCTCAGCAGCGTGCAGCAATGCCAGCCACAGTTTCGTTGAGCAACAGCTGCCTCTTGACCATCTGTCGAGTGTCAAGGCGGCGGCTGGGAAGCTGTCACAAAGGTTTGCAGTGGGCATGAAATCCACTTTTGCAGATGATGCCTTCAGGCGTGTCTCCAGATCGACTATTGCACTTGAGCTGTTCTGCTGCCGAGTGGCACCGAGCCGCTCATCTGAGCCACTTGCCAGCTGAGCGGCTGGCCTGCCGCAGTGGGCTGGGCGGCCTGCTTCCTGGCTGCTCAGGCAGCTGCTTCGCCCCAGCTGTGCACTTGCTGGTACTGGTTTTATCTGTGGTTCGTTACCTAGGCATTGCTGGAACAGCTTGGGAGAGCCGCGCGCTGCCGACTATATGCAATGGCTGCCTCTCACCTTCATGCACTAAAGAGTTCCCACCCCTTTCCGCTCCAACTGCAGGCGCTGTACGATGGCCAGTACGTGGACGCCCACTTCACGCGCTCCTTCTACAAGCACATGCTGGGCCAGGTGGGTGCTGTTTTTTTATTACACAGAATGGCTGCTGCGCCTGCCCCCAAGCAAGCTGAGCAGTGTTGGTGTTTCGTCCTCTCAGCTACGCCATGTGCCGTTGCTTACCGGACCACACTTGCCTTTGGCTGCAGCACCAATACCATGCAACTGCGACCACGCTACCTTTCTTGCTCCCTCATTTTTGCAGCCGCTCACCTACGAGGACATTGAGGCGGTGGACCCCGACTTCTTCAAAAACCTCAAGTGAGGGAGCTGGCTACCGCTGCCTGGTGACTGCTGCAGTGGCTTGAATGGCCTCCCATCAGAACAGGGGCCGGGTGCTGAATGGCTCCCCATACTCCATTCGATCGTCAGGTGGATGCTGGAGAACGACATCACCGATGTGCTCGACCTGACCTTCGCGGAGGGTGAGCAAACCTGCTGGCTGCGCTGCCTGGCTGTCTCACTTGTAAAGCGGCTATGTATGCCACTGGCACGCAGCGCTGTACCAGCATAACTGAGCATGCGGGAGCAGCAACGCTGCAGCGCTGGGAAATGTGGCGCTGGGTCCTGTGGCTTATCGTCCTGCCGCGAGGGGCCGCCCCTCATCCGTCGCCCTGTAACTAACTGTGGTCTCGACCTCCTGCTCCCTCGTGTCTTGCCACAGAGACGGACTACTTTGGGCGCAAGTCGGTGGTGGAGCTGAAGCCGGGCGGCAAGGACATCAAGGTCAGCACCGGGGCAATCGAACTGAAATGGCAATCGTATGCCGCCCACCAGCGAGCCTCAACAAGTGGTTGACAAGCAGCACTACAGCTGGTGATGTTTGCACCCTACACTCATTTCTGTAGGTCACCAACAACAACAAGCGCGAGTATGTCAACTTGGTGGCTTGCCCACGTTCCTAAACTGCGCTCTGACAATGCCCTTGCTTGCTTCATCTTTCGCAGGTCACCAACGACAACAAGAGGGAGTACGTCAACCTGGTGGCCTACACGCTTTTCTCATTGCAACTCTGACAAATCACTTGGCTTCTTTGCTCTTCCTTTCAGGTCACCAACGACAACAAGAGAGAATATGTCAACCTGGTGGCGCGGCACCGCATGACCA
Source organism: Chlorella ohadii (assembly GCA_025026875.1). Classification (NCBI taxonomy): domain Eukaryota; kingdom Viridiplantae; phylum Chlorophyta; class Trebouxiophyceae; order Chlorellales; family Chlorellaceae; genus Chlorella; species Chlorella ohadii. The sequence goes on from JADXDR010000069.1 coordinate 108,699, forward strand.
CAGCCATCCGCGGCCAGATCGAGGCCTTCTTGAAGGTGGGTTGACTGTTAGACACCTTTGTTTTGGAGGTGCTTGCCCGAGCGGGAGGGTGCAATCCCCTGAAATGCGGTCAGCACGCCCGGCGGCGCAGCGGGCCACTTTGCACTGCTTGCAGGGCTTCTGCTCATCTCCATCTTCATCTTGCTCGCCCTTGCTCCACTTATCTACACTGGGCCCCACCTCCCCTTCCACAGGGCTTCTGGGAGATTGTGCCGCGCAAGCTCATCTCCATCTTTCCACGCCCAGCTGCGCCCTCTTACTAACAGCTGCAAGTGGGGTTATTTTCCTCGCAGGGCTTCTGGGAGATTGTGCCACGCAAGCTCATCTCCATCTTCAACGACCACGAGCTGGAGCTGCTCATCTCGGGACTGCCCGAAATCGATGTGGACGACCTGCGCGCGCACACAGACTYCCAGGGTAAGGGATTTGGCTGAGGCTTGAAGAGGCTGCGTTACTTGGTTGGGTCTTGCGGGGTCTGCACATGATTGACGTGCACAACCTGCGGGCGCACACAGACTACCAGGGTAAGGCATTTGGCTGCTTTGATTTGCAAATATTTTCCGGTGTTGCACCGGCAGTACCACGCCGTGTGCTTTGCCTGCAAGGTACTGCGCCTGCCTTGTCGCATGATTATGTTCACAGCCGCCCTTGTTCTATATATACTGTCCTGCAGGCTACACCGCTGCTTCCCCGGTTGTGCGCTACTTCTGGGAGGTGGTGCGCGAGATGGACAAGCAGGAGCTGGCGCAGCTGGTGCAGTTTGTGACGGTGAGGCGGGGCAGAGCGATGAATGCAGATGCAGGTCGTGTGGACCTGGTGCTTTGCAGGGCCGCCCTAGCCTGCCTAGCAGTGGTGCTGCTGTGCAGCACCCAGGGTGCGGGCTTGCGTTATCGCATAGTTTGTTGGATGACAGAGACACTTGACGAATTCCAGGCCGCATCCGCCTCTGCGTCCAAGGTGCCGCTGGGCGGGTGCTACTTGCATTTTCACACCCGCTTTGGGCTGCATTACGTGGACTAAATCTGCGCCCTTTTCTATTCTCTGCTTCTGCAGGGCACGTCCAAGGTGCCGCTGGGCGGCTTTGCCACGCTGCAGGGCGTGCACGGCCCCCAGCGCTTCTCCATACACAAGGCCTTTGGCCCCCCCGTCCGCCTNGCCCACGGGTGCGCTGTGCTGCGTTTCGGGAGTAGGAGACGCGTCGCTGTGCTGCTGCTGCCGTCGCAGCGAATTTGTGCAGCGGCTGAGTGCTTGCCTTGTACCAATTCAACTGATGCAAAGGAGTCCGCCTCCTGCCCACTTGCGCAGCCCACACCTGCTTCAACCAGCTGGGCCTCGTTGAGAAAGTAATGCTCACAACCTGCATTCGCTGCTTCTCTCTCCCCCTNGTGCTGCAGCCCACACCTGCTTCAACCAGCTGGACCTGGTCAGAGCCTGACGCTAACAGCGCACAAACACAGACTGACAAAGAACATTGGATTCTTGCTGTCATTTCATTTTTGCAGCGCACACCTGCTTCAACCAGCTAGACCTGGTCGAGTACGAGAGCAAGGAGCAGCTCAAGGAGCGGCTGCTCACCGCCATCTCGGAGGGCGCGGTCGGCTTCGGGTGCGTGCGGAATCCTGTGTATGGGCATCTGCCTCTGCTGCTCTGCCGCTGTTTGTTTGGCTCACCTTGCACACCTGCCGCGGCTGACCAATGCTCCTGCACCGCAGCCGTTGCCCCTTCCAGTGCTCCTGCCGGTCTGCATTCTAGGCAGTCTGAGCCGTCACTCACTCCTGCTCAACCTATGCTCCCTGCAGGTTTGCGTGAGCGGCAGGGAAGTCCACATCTCACAGCGGCGTCGCCACAGCGGGCGGCAGCTGCAAGCACGGCTGCGGCGCGTGGCACGCCGGTTGGAAGCATTACGCATGCATGTGTGCACCTTTTCACTGTTTTCCAATCCTGTTTATTTGCTCAATCCCATGTAACAATGTGCTGTGTGGGCTCGCGTCGAGCGAAGGACCCCCCATCATGCATGTGCTATCGCCGCCCGCAGCATGCGCAGCAGGGCAGCTTCCCAACTGAGCGCAGCGGCCCATCGTCTCGTTAGCGCGACTTGTAGCACCGCTGAGACCATCCAGAAGCAGCGCAAAGCGGAGCGGGACCAATAATGGCGACCGCCGCAGTCAGCACCGCTGCCGCCGCTGCGATCCGGTGAGTAGGCTGCATGCCGTGTCGGCGGCCAGATCTTGCGACCGGCCGGGCCGCCGCTCGCCCCTTGCGCTCTTTGGCCGTGTGTGGGCCACGGGCCCGCGTGCGCGCCGCACGCTGGAGCGTATCCGCATCACAATTGTGACGCATCGCGGCCCCTGCGCCGCGCTGGCCGCTGCACTGGCTGCCGCCGCCGTCGCCGCCTCGTGCCGCCATGGCGTTTGCTGCTTGGTGCATGATGCGGCAAGCCCTCCTGCAATACTACGGCCTGTCACCGCACCTGCAGGTCGCACACGGCGGCGCGCCCGGCATCCCAGCAGCTGGCAGCGCCCCGTGCCGCGGTTGTGGCCCAGGCTGAGAAGCAGGGAGAGCTGACCGGCGTGGTGTTTGAGCCCTTCACCGCCGTCAAGGRYCYCNGGGGATYGATTGGATTTAGTGCTTGCTATTTTGCTGCGTTTGGTGCAGACATTGCTGACGATGAGACATTTGCGCGGCACGGCATGCATGCACCCTATCTATGTTGCAGCCTGAGCTGGCGGCGGTGCATGCAGCGCGCTCCACCAGTAAGCTCGTTGCCGCTGTTCCGCCTCTTCCCATCCTGATGTCAATCCGCCCACCTATTCTTCTTTTTATTTGCTTCCAGTCTGAGCTGGCTGTGGTGGAACGCGCCCCCACCAGCGAGAGCTATGCCCGGGTGGACTACCACCCAGAGTGCGAGGCCGCCATCAACGAGCAGATCAACATTGAGTGAGCGCCTTGCCGGGCCCAAAAAACCGCGGATTTCCGGATTTCGGGCCGTCCTTGTGGCCACAATGCCTTCTCGATGCTGATATGCAACTTGACCCGCCAAAAATCGCGCGCCAACCGCCCCCNGGCCCCCAAAATTCCGCCCGCAGGTATAACGTCTCATACGTGTACCACTCGCTGTACGCCTACTTCAGCCGCGACAACGTGGCGCTGCCCGGCATCGCCGCCTTCTTCAAGAAGGCAAGTTGCAGGCGGCAGATTATAGTGGCGTGGGTGGGATGCCGGGTGGGCCTGCCTGCTGCCCAGCTCCAGTAATGTCCGGCCTATCTGGCCAGCAGGGACAGCTGCCATGGCATGCAGCCTGCCCTGACAGCTGAAGAGATAGAGAAAACGAGTTGGCTGACGTGCTGCTGCGCCCATCCGCTCTGCGCCCGGGCAGGAGAGCGAGGAGGAGCGGCACCACGCGGAGCTGCTGATGGACTACCAGGTGGGTGCTTGATTGTGCAGCTTGTGCATTTATTTCCAGTGCAACAAGGTGGCTGCATCTGGGCGGCACAGCGCAGAGCTGCTGATGGACTACCAGGTGGGTGCTTCTATCAATGCATGGGCTGTCATTCATTCCAAGGGGCAGCTTGGATGGGCGGGTNGCATGTGGGNCACGGTGCGGCGTGGCAGCACGTTTCGACTGAGCGGTGCTGGTGCTTGGANCCTGCGCTAGCTGTGATTCTGTTCGGCGCATGCCTAGACAAACTGCCACCCTTTTGAACGCCACGGTTCTCCCCNTGGCCTCTNGTGTGTTTTGTCCCTCAGAACCTGCGGGGCGGGCGCGTGAAGCTGCAGTTTATCTGCTATTCAGTGCTCGCTCTGCTGTTTGTCTCAATGCTCCTGTCCTGCCCCCACCCCCCTTCAACAGAACCTGCGGGGCGGGCGCGTCAAGCTGCAGTCCATCATGATGCCGGAGATGGAGTTCTCCCACCCCGAGAAGGGTGAGCGAAACTTCAAAGCAATCAATTGCTGCTGTGATTTGGGGACCATGTTGGCCTCCCTGCGCTCTCAGCGTGGAACGTTGATTGGCAGCGGGCCGCCTCGCAAGCACGCCAAGCCCATTAGGCCGACCCACGCACTGGCAGCTATCTGTGTGCCTTTGCCCATGACCCTGCTGTGCTGCCCGTTTGTTTCTCCTGCCCCACAGGCGAGGCTCTGTATGCGTTTGAGCTGGCCCTGTCCCTGGAGAAGCTCAACTTCCAGGTGGGCGGGCTGCTTGCACACGGCGGTTAGTTGGATGGGATGCTCCACTTTGCAGGCAGCCCCTGCTTGTGCTCGTACATAGATGGTCAACGGGTGATGCTCACCTGCACGACAGCATGGCCCGCACTCACCATTGTCTGCTTGCTGCCTTCGCGACATTGCCGCAGAAGCTGCGCGCTCTGCACGAGGTGGCCGAGAAGCACGGCGACAGCCAGATGTGCGACTTTGTGGGTGAGCGAAGAGTGCACTCTCTTGCCGTTGTGCCGTACAAATGGTGCTGATGCGGCTGCTGGGATTGATGGGGCTGCTGTTGTTTACTCAGGCCAAACCATGCTGTGGGTTGTTTCGTGCACTTGGGGCAAGCCAAGCTCCAAACAACCACTTGTGTTCTCCCAACTGCAGAGGGCGACCTGCTGGCGGACCAGGCGGGACAGCTTGCAAGGCCTAACCTTTGCTTTCTTGGTAATACTTACGTTATAAGTAAGCACTCTTTGGTTGATCCCATGCAGAGGGCGACCTTCTGGCGGACCAGGCGGACAGCGTCAAGGAGTTTGCAGAGTTTGTGAGCCAGCTGCGCCGCGTGGGCACCGGCCTGGGCGTGTTCGAGTTCGACCGCAAGCTGCAGGCGTGAGGCGGCTGCAGTGGACGCCTGGAAAGGCAGTGTGGTGACCCTCTGGTGACCTTGAGCATCTGCTGCGGCTAGCAGTTGCGTCAGCGTCGCTTTGCAGCCGCATGTTACTGCCATGCGTGCGCCAGCGGCTGCAGCAGCTGCCCCCTGAGCTCTTTTCCGCTGACCTTTGTGCGATGCTGAATGTTGGATGATGCAGCACCCAGCCGGTGCAGGCGGGCGGCGGCGCATGATATGGCTGCCGCTGCCTGCTCAGCTTCTGCAGCTGCGAGCGTGATTCATGTTTGTTTGCCCCAACTGCACCCCTCCCTGTGCCTCCCATGCACTTATGTGCCGCCCCTATCAAGCGTATATACCGCCGCACTGCGCTCCCGTCCTTTGTTTCCTCCCATGCTATTCAGCACTAGTAAACGTTCGAGTTACATGTGCAGACGAAGGGGCATCGCAGGAGTATGCATGCAAGCAAAGGTTCTGTTTGTGCAGGTTGCATGTCCACGCAAGCAAAGGTTCTGTTTGTGCAGGTTGCATGTCCACGGCAGGATGACCAAGCCTGAACTGCTGTCTTGTTTCACACTGTTCAAAACGCGTCGGCAGCAAGTGGCTGCTCGTCGGTCGGTCACCACACGTTGATTGTGTATGTCGTCGCAACTGCATCCCAGTCAGCGACCACCACCAAGTACACCCGCCCAGCGACCTGCGTGGTGTGTGCAGAACCAGGAGCGGTGTGCTGTGAACGATGGCTGGCGCAACACACGTTAGCTGTTGATGCTGTTCCGGACATCGCACATTCCCGAGCGATATCATGAAGGGCTGGGCTATCATGCCACCCCCACCGTTGAGAAAGTGACGACCGAGGTCCGGCCGGGCAAGGAGTCGCAGGTGGCGTTGTCGCTCTTGCAGCCGGTTGGCCAGGCGGCCGCATTGTCTGCGCAGCAGGTGGCAGCCGCTTAGTTGTGAGTGGGAAGCCAGCACATGGCGGAAGCACCCCTGTGCGCCGCTGGCTTGCACAACCCGGTGGCTTGCAGCTAACAGGCAGCCAAGCCTAAGCACAGCCACCAGAGTGCACTCACAGGCGGGAGACAGCCAGGTGTTTGCGCCGGTGCACAGGTCGCCCTCACTGTGAATATGTAGAGCAAGGAGGGGTCTTTCGTAGGCGCAGCATCCTGCCGCGCCGAGGCAGGACAGCGTGCTTCACCAAACAGGCAAGGTCGCCGTGCATTGGCCGCCCTGCAGGCACCTGCCTCCCCAGGGCATTGCGGTATCCCATCACTCACTCATCGACGCATTGCAGGAATGTGACGCCTTCGGTTGCAAAGACTTGGCCGGGGGATGCCAGGGTAGGGGAGTTGATGGCTTGGGTGGTGGGGCCCGTGCGGCCGGCATCGAAAATGAGCAGCACTGCGGGGAGGAGGTACAGAATTGCGTGGTGCGTGAGGGGAGTGGAAGGTGTAAAACAAGGCTGGGTGGCCGGGCTGCGAGACCGCTGCCACTCACCCCCATGTCGGCCCACCAACCAGCCATGCCGTCCAAAAAGGGAGCCTGCCGCAAGCCCGCTGGGCATCTGGCGTGAGGTGCACATTTATGGCAGCTACCATACGCAGTGCTGGGCAGGACATACCCGAATCGTAGCCGCATCCGCAGGTGGAAGCACTTCGGGTCGTGGTGGTCGTCTCCTGTGGTGGGAAAAAGGGAAAGAGAGCAGGCAAGTAAGAACGAGTGGCGCGCGCTTCAGTTTGCTGCACAGCAGACCTGGGCGTTGTGCGCGGCCAGCTCGTGTGGCGCTTTGCATGGGCGCCCCCATATCAGCAGCTTACAGTAAACCTGAAGAGTATTTGTGGCCCGCTCAGCGTTGTGCTTGATGGGTTGGCCATGGTCGACCCTCCCAGGCGCCGCCACCTGTGGGATGCCACCAGTGGGGGGCACAACGGGGCAAAACCGGTCTGTGTCGCCAGCTCTATAGTAGGCATGCAGAATTGCAAACACAAATTTGAAAGAACGATGAATGCAAGTATTTGTGGGCTGTTGGCGCTGTGCAGCAGTCCACGCATCGGGTGGCTTGCCGTGGGAACACGCTATCCGCCAGGGCTGGCTGGCGCTAGTTTGCTGTGCGTTGGTGCAAGGGCAGATTGGCAGGCGATCACAATGTCATTGTGCAAGCGGAAACGGCTCACCATCCGACGGTGCAGCTCCATTGGCCGGTCACAACCGGCTGGCTGGCCGGGAACTGCACAAAGGAACGGCAGTATGCCCAAACATTGTGGTGCGTGTGGCACGGGAAGAATTCATGCGATGCAACAACACTTGCCAGGCCTTTCCGTGCCAACAACGTGCCAGAGCATATCAGGCAGCACAGTCACTCGACTTCACAGATTGCAAATGCAAACTCCCCATTCTTGGCCACCCTACCGTGGGACCGGTCTTGTGGACAGGCAGAGCCCCCAGATCGATGGCCGATTGCAGGCCAAGCCCCGTGGGCGGCGGGGGAGGGGGAGGCGGGCTGGGAGGCTTCGGCGGCGGCGACGGCGGCGGCGGTTTGGGGCTTGGTGGCGGTTTCGGGCTTGGCGGGGAGGGCGGGGGAGGCCTGCAGGCAAGAGTGCAAGGCGACGGCGTTTGATCTTGAATGACAAAGCATGCATGGCAGCTGCTGTTCT
>JADXDR010000069.1:129444-152303 GCA_025026875.1 Chlorella ohadii
AGCCTGCAAGGCGAGAGCGGATGGAAGACTTGCCGCCTGGCTCGCAAGGCGCCGGCGGGCGGCGGCAAGGGCGCCGGCGACAAGGGCGCCAAAGAGTGATAGCGTGCAATTGGTGGCTGACGATCGATCAGTGAGCACGGTGGTGGCCAACGGAGCCGCAGCAAGGGCGGGGTGAGGCCGCGGAGCTGGGCCAGGAAGCTGCGGCTTTGGGYYAGGGGCCGCAGCTTCCTMGCCCAGCTCCMCGGCCAGCACGTCTGTTAACAGCTTGCCTGAATGGTGAGCACTACTGTCTGGGACGCGCCGGTTGGAGCCGCTTTGCCGTCCGCGCCTGGGGCGCCCCACAGGCCCATCGCGCCTCAGCGGCCGCCTCAAAGTAACATGCGCGAGCTAATGGAGACCGGTAGATCTCAAAGACAGGAGGGTTACAGCCACAGAGATCCATGCAGGCTGCCGCTGCTGCTGCCGCTCCGTGCCGCCGCTGCCAAATGCCGCCTCTCGACGGAGACTTGTGATTGACGGCTTCCATCCGTGCTCACAGTGCTTTTGCAATGGGTGCAAATGTGCCATCACAGCCCGCGCATCACAGGTAGATGCAGCCAAAAAACGGCAGCCAGCAGATGGGGCGCGCCAGCAGCCGCCCGCTGCCGCTTCCTGCGCTCTGCTGCCACTCGACCTGCTCTTCCTGCAGCAGGTCGCCGTACGAGTTGGTGAAGGCTCCCACGCACTCACGCCGCGTGGCTGCAAGTGATGGGTGGTTCAAGGATTGGGTCAGGCAGGGCGAGGAGCGCAGTCGAATGGCAGGCGCAGCAGGGCGGCAGTCAGCTCAATGGCTGCCGCAGCCCGGGCGCCATGTTCAGCCGAATGTATGGCCTCTCCGCACGCCTCATCCCACCTCCCACCTTGACCACCCGCACCTTCGTGCGCCGCCCGCCTGCGGCTGATGCCGGTGCGCAGCCCCGACAGTAGGCTGATGTCCATCCGGCGGCTGGGCTGCACCCACACCACATGAGGGGGCCATCGCTCGGGCCCTGCCGGCGCCTGCTGCGGCTGGCCCAGCGGCGGGATGGGCTGGGCTGCCAAGAAGCTCTCTCGGATGCCCTCTGCGGCCGCCCAGTTGAGCAGCAAGTCTTCGCAGTTGAGCTTCTGGCCCACCACCCAGCGGGCTGCACAGGGGGGGAAGGGGGGGCGGGAGCAAGGGGGAAGTGGAGGCAGACACGAGGATGGGTACGTGTTGATGGCCTCTGCCATCTGAGCGGCAGCCGGCAGCAGGCACGAGGCAAGGCAGTGTTTGCTGCACTGCGATTTCTTGACAGCTTGCAAGGCTAGCAGAGCTTGCAAGGCTAGCACAGCTTGCAAGCGGGGCGCACCCCAGCCGTAGCGCTAGCATTACCTGCATGCACTGCGAGCGCTAGACTGTTTGACAGTTTGCAAGGCTAACACAGCTTGCAAGTAAAGCGCACCCCAGCCGTAGCGCTCCGTCCAGTATCGCTTCAGCACGTCCAAGCTCACAAACTCGGCGGCGGTGAGCAGCGCATTGTAGCGGCCGCGGGAGAACACCTCCCGCTCTCCCAAGTACTGCAGCAAGTAAAGTGGGTGTTATGGACTCAATGCCTTGGTTTTGCTGGCTGTCCTTGATAGACAGACATGGCAGACCCTGTGTGTGTGTGCAGAGCGGCAGGCGGCCTGCTGCGGCGGCGGCGGCGGCGGCTGCTGCTGCTGCTGCTGCTGCATGCAGATCTCAAAAAGATGTGGGCGCCACTTGAGTGGCTTGCAACCACCACCACCGCAACAAACCTGCGGCGGCGACCAGGTTTCCAGCAGTCGGGGGAAGAAGCCCACCAGCGCCTGCGGGGCGGCCAGCCACCTTGCGAATGCACGCTCCACGTCGGCGCAGCTGCGGGGCGGTGGGTGGGTGAGAGGAGCTGGGCAAAGTAAGACAGGCCTGCGGGAGAGGTGGGCAAACCACCCTACCTGATGGGCATGACTYGCACGCTTACAACGATTGCACATGAGTTGTAAGCCAGGCTTGTGCMGTGGCAGGCACCTGGCGGTGCACAAGACACACAGGGGGCGGTAGCGGGATACCGCTGCCGCARGCAGTATGGGAAGGGGCTGCCGCTCATGGCTCGGCCAGCCCCTTCCCCKTCTCCAGACGCGGTTTRTCTCTCAGGCATCGATCTGCCTGGCACSCCTCTCAGGCGTCAGCCAGATCYCCCACCAACCCACCCGTTGCAGGCAGGTTTGCATCCTCTTCTTGCACATGTGCTTCTTTGCATGTTGGGGGGSCCGCCTCCGGGGGGAGGCAGGAGCAGGCAGCAGACAGCACAGAGTTGATACATTGGCAGTAGCGACATGACAGGCGCAGCAGTGATGGCAGCACTGCAGCGCAGGAGATGGTATACCTTATCGATTCAGATTCAGATGCCACGCAGCCGGAGCTGTGGCAGCATCTGCAGCTGGTCAGCTGCAGTACTTTGACAGCTGATTACTGTCTGCCTGATTGCATGATTGATTGATCTTTCACGGATGCCCTCTCGAGAGACTTGCGAAACATCCKACAGTTGACCGCAGTGTGTAACACACACACACCGGACAGGGCTGCACAGCACAAGCTAGTGCAAACTGCAGAAGCTGCCAGGTGCCCCGCTCGCCAGCGCATCTGGCCCCAGCGCAGCGTGCGGTCACCTTTGCTGTGGACGCCAGCACAACCTGACCAACCTGCTACGTGGTGGTGCTAGGGATCTACATGTGTTTTCAACGCAAATCGGAGTGCAGCGGCCTGCCAAAAGCAGGCCTCCGAACGACAGGCGATGGGAGGGCACCAGGCACTGCCGCGGGCAGCCGCTGGGCCGGNCTGCGGCCCGGCTGGGGCAGAGCAGGGAGTGGTTAATGATCCAGATCTTTATATTGGCTGCTACAGCACAGCCTGTGGAGCGCGTGGCTGTGGTGTGAATGACCAACAAGTTGTGGAGTGCCTCACACACAAACGTCTTCCGGACCTGCTGAAGGCGCTGCCGAAGTCAATCCAGGTTGCAAAGCACGCTTCACACAGACTGAGATCCTGCAGACGGCACAGTGGCTCAGGGTACTTGTGCAGCACCAAAAGCTGCTGCCTGCTTTGCTCATGCCGCTGCATGCTGCACGGGCGGGAGCGGCAGCGGCGGCGGCGGCGGCGGCATGCGCCGAATTTCGTCTCAACCCCTGATCACCCTGCCATTCAGACCCAGTATCCCTTCTGTGTCCGATGTCTCAGCACGAGCAGCTGCAGCGGCTGCTGCTGGCGGCTCGGTCCGCGGTGAAGGCAGGGGAGGTGCGACCGCTGCTGCTCTTCGGTGCAGAGATTGCTGAAGCGCCATGCATCCGATGCAGCTACAGCCGGCATTTATCGGCCGCCGCCTCTCTGCTTTTGCCGCAGGCCCGTCGCGCCCTGGCCCTGCTGGAGGCCGCGTTGCGCCTGGATCCCCGCAGCGCACTCGCCTACTTCACAGCCGGCCAGGCGCATGCTGCCCTAGGCGCGGCCGCCGCCGCTGCCGCCGCCTTTGGCCGTTGCGCCGAGTGCACTGCCCATGCTACGCCCGGCACCCAGCAGCATGCCCTGCACCAAACTGCCACCGACAACCTGCTGCTGGAGAGCGAGGCCGCGCTGCCACCCAACTGGATTGCTGCGCTGCATGACGAGCCGCGGCTGGCGGCGCTTAAGGCGGGCATTGCGGCAGCCGTGCAGCAGGCGGCGCAGCAAGGCGGCAGCAGCAGCAGCAGCCCCCACCTGCCGCCTCGTGTGCTGGTCTGCGGCGGCCTGGGGCTGGAGGCCGTGCTTGCGGCGCAGGCGGGCGCCCAGCATGTGTCAGTGCTGTGCCAAGACAACCCACTCACTGCCCGCCTGGCGGCAGAGCTTGCAGCGGACAGCGGTTGCGGCGACCGGGTGACCGCCGCCACCGCAGCAGACCAGCTGGGTGCTGGTCAGCAGACCGGCAGCTACAACCTTGTCATCCTGGCAGATGCACTGGGGTCATCGATAGACTGGGCCCTGCTGCAGCGCCAGCTGGCGGCAGTGGCACCGCTCCTCGCACAGCCCAGCGGCAGCAGCAGCAGTGCAGGCGGCGGCGGGCCCCTTGTGCTGCCTCACGCTGTGCATATTTGCGGCCAGCTGGTAGAGTGCGCCGAGGCTGTGGCACTGAACGAGGTGAGCAGGTGGTATGTTAGGCCGGCCTGTTTGTTGAGTGCAAGCAGTGCCCACCTGCTTTTGTTCCTGCTTCCCTTCTTTGCTCCCAGCTGCCTTGGATTTGGTTGCTCATGGCTTGTGCACCTCATCGCGAGCTGCCCACCTTCCTGATGCATCCTCCTGCGAGACCCCCCCTTACGCCCACCAGGTGGATGTGGCCCAGCTGGCGGCAGACACAGGCGGCCTGGACCTCTCAGCCGCCAACCAGCTGCTGCCGCGTGCCCGCCGCTCGGTGCAGCTGCCGGCCTACCGGCACGCGCCGCTCAGCAGCCCAGCCACTCTGCTCACTGTGCCGCTGGCCAGCTTGCTGCCCTCTTCAGCCATGGGTGGCAGCTCAGCGGGCAAGCTGGCGGGGAGCGCCAGCCTGGCGCTGATCACAGCGGGCTCAGCGGATGCGCTGTGCTGGTGGCTGGAGCAGCAGCTGACGGCTGGCAACAATGGCACGCAGCAGCAGGCGCCCCTGCTGTCCTCAGCACCCGGCAGCTGCTCAGCAGGCGAAGCGGCGCTGCACCCCCACATTTGGCAGCACCTCGAGTATCTAGACAGGCTGCCCCTTGCTGCCGGCCAGGCAGTCAATGTGCGCTGCTGGCTGGGCGGTGGCAGTGGCAGCAGCAGCGGCACACTTGATGCGTCCACCGCTGGTATGCAGGCTCTCAGCTTGGAGGGTGCACCAGCACGCAGTGAGACCAGCAGCAGGGCAGCGACCGCCTTGCACTTTGATGTGCAGCTACAGGGCGGGGGCAGCGCAGGCAGCGGCAATGGCAGCACGGATGGCCCGGCGTTGCTGCTGCCTGCGACAGCCTTGAAGGCTGTTGCAGCAGCAGTGCCCGTGTACCACACAAGCATGCTGAATGACTGGCCTCGGACAGTGGCTTACCGGGATGGCATTGCAGTCGCAGTGCGCGAGGCGGGAGCTCAAGCAGGAGCGGCAGAAGCGGCAGCGGCGGCAGCAAGCCAGCCGCAGGCCAGCCCGCCCCTGGTGCTTGAGATTGGCAGTGGCAGCGGCCTGCTGCTGCTGCTGGCGCGGCAAGCAGGGGCGGCTCACATCATTGGCTGTGAGCGCTTGCCTGAGCTGCAGCAGGTGGCGGCCCGGCTGCTGGAAGCCAACGGCGCAGCGCACAGCGTGACAGTCCTGCCGAAGCACAGCCGGCAGCTGACGGTGGCTGAGGGCGGCAGCACCGGCGGCAGCAATGCGCAGGGCAGCACCACGGACCTGCCGCGGAGGGCAGCGGTGCTGCTGCATGAGATCTTCGGAACCGATCCTTTTTCGGAAGGTGGGCGGGTGGGTGGGTGCGTTTTGCCGCTGGGAAGCTTGGTGCGACTGAAGGGGATTCTGTTTTGTGGTGGTGTGGCACTGCTTTGCTGCCTCACCTGTGTTGTCAATTGTGTGACAACACCCACCTCCCTGCCCTCCCTCCGCATTGCAGGCGTGGTGCCCAGCCTGGTGCACGCTCGCCAGCACCTGCTGGCCCCCGGCGCAGTGCTGGCCCCTTGCAAGCTGCACGTGGTGGCCGCTGTGGCTGCCTCCTCCACCCAAGGCCGCCTGCTGCGCCCGGCGGCGGCTATTTGCGGCGGCGCGGTGCGCACCGCAGCCTTGCGCCAGCTGGCACCTCGCAAGGTGGACTGCAAGGTCGGCCAGGCAGAGGGGCTGTTTCTTCTGACGGAGCCAGCTGTGGTGCTGTCTGTGGACTTTTCAGCAGCGGAGCTGCCCCTTGCAGACAGCGCCACAGCCCTGCTGGAGTGCCTGCAGCGCCCGCTCAGCATGTCGGCCTGGGCAGCAGCACAGCGCCAGCAGGGCGGTGAGGCAGGGGGCGGCCAGGCCGGTGCCCAGGCTGCAGCCTGCAGCCTGGAGGGTGCCGCCGCCAGCAGCGCGCAGCCGCTGCCTGGGAGCGGCGCGGCGCTGTTTGCAGTGGCTTGGTTCGAATACGAGTTTCCAGGCGGTGTGCGCGGCTCCACGGCGCCCCACCTGCAGCGCTCGGAGCACTGGCAGCAGGTGGTGCTGCCGCTGGAGGGGGCGGTGGCAGAGGCCGCATTGGCTGCCCTGCTCGGCGGCGAGGCGCGTGGCGGCAGCGGCAATGCCAGCGGCGGCAGCAGCAGCGATGCCAGCATTGTGAGCAGCGATGGCAGCAGCGGCAGCGGCTCCAACATCAACGGCGACAATGGCGGCAACAGCGAGCCTCAAGTGGCGGCACTGCTGCTGACTGCAGGGTACCGCGTGGATCGCTTGTGGGTTGAGCTGGCTGGCATTGCGGCGGCAGCTGGGGAGGAGGAGGAATCTGGAGAGGATGACTGAGTGGCTCGCTGCTGTTAGCTAGCAGAGGCACAGACACACACAGCTGCTGCTAGATAGCATGTCAGGATGCTTTCTGATACCGGCCTGATGCATTTCTATACGCGTTCGTGCTTTTCAATGGAATCCATATTCAGCATTGCAGCATTGAGCTGCGGCATTTGATTTCACCCTCCCGTTTAATGCACTTGCGAACACCTCTGCTGATCAAAGCAAATGCGCTTACATGGCGGAATGGCAACGGAGAGGTGGCAGCAAAACTGAGCAAAGAGCAAGCAAATAAAAAAGGGTGGACAGCAATCTGGGGCAGCTTGCCAAAGAAACACGGCATGGCGTGCGAAGCGCAATGCCGCTTGCACAAATCATAGCTGCACGAGGCGTTTTCCATGCGCAGCGCCGCGGCTGGCTGCCCAATCGCCTCCTCACTCCTCTGCGCTTGGAGAGGCAAAGGGAAGCGAAAATCAGCAGACGCCCAGCGGTGAAATTATGCACGGCGAGGCTGCAACGCCTGGCAGGCGTGTGTATTACAAGCAACAGAGCAGCAACCCCCCAGGCTCACCCGAAGGCGCCGGCTGGTCGGGCTTGGGCTCGTCCGGCTTGTCGGGGTCCTCCTTCTCTGCACATCATTATGAAAGAGGCCAGAACCAAGTCATATGAAGGGCGAGTCCACACCCAGCATGAGCTCACTCGCAGCCAACGAGCGCTAAGTAGGGGTCCAAAGGGCCAACCAGGAAAGTGTCGACCTCCGCACGTGACCGCCCTCCCCTCAGGGGAGCAGCAGCAAGGCAGCAAGGCAGAACAGCAGCAGCACAGGCTAGGCAACCAACCGACGCAACAGCAGCAGCGGCACAAGCTGAGCAACCAGCAGACAAGCAAACAGGAGGCAGCAGGGCCGCACCCGGCTCCTTCTCCTTCTTCTCCTCCTCCTCCTCATCCGGCATCTGCAGGCGGTAACATACAGTTCAGGGTAGCCACGTTTGATTGTGAATGCGGAGTCGCACCGCACAGGTCGCAAAGCGTCAAGCCAGCTGCGTGCAAAGCAGGCAGCGGCAGCCAACGCAAGCCAGGTGTGGCGGCAGGCAGCAGGCAGCGCATGCCAGCCCCGGCTGCAGCATTGGCAGCAGCGCAGTGCTGGCGGCACCATTCTCAGCAACACTACAACTACTGCAAATGTCGGCAAATCTTCACGCACAGCAGCAGCGCATGCCCAGCTGCCAATGCACAGCACAATTGCAGGCACGATGCGGCTGCTTGCAACCTGGGCCTCCGGCATCAGATTCAGCAGCAGCGGCGGCAGCAGCAGCAGCACAGGACCATGTGCTGCAGCGGGTTGACCAGAGCACAGCACCCGATGGCTCCACAGCAGCGCACAACTGTTGCCGCACCTCTGGGTCTCCAGGCATCGGCTTGGGCATCGGCGTCTGCAGCTTCTCAAATTCAGGGAAGATGTCGGGGCGGCGGCTGGGCTGCGGCGTGATCCACTCCTGCGGGAAGTCGATCGGCGAGCGCTCCTGCGGGGCGCAGGGGGGCGAGAACAACGGAGTGGGGGTGAGCGGCGGGAGGAGCGGCGGCAGAAGCGGCGGCACAGGCGGCGGCGGCGACGGCGGCGGCGGCGGCGGGCTCCACTCCTGCATCGCGCGYTGCGCACCTTCTCCGTCTCTGGCTCAGGGTACGTAGCTACCGTGAGCAGCCCCTGCCGCTGCCGCGCGCTGGCCGCCTGCGCTGCACTGCTGCTGGCCGCCAGCGCGCCCAGCCGCGGCCTAAACGCACTAATGCGTAGCCTCGATGCCGCTGGAGCCGCTGCTGGCCGCCTGGGGCCGCACTGCACGCTGCTGCCAAGCGCGGTCGCGAGCACGCTCATTGCTGCCGCTGTCTGCTTGCTGTAAAAGTCGAGATAGTTGTGTGCAAGCGGTTGGATATGAGCGGCTGCGACCCCCGCTCCTCATCTCCAAGCCTCATCTTCCGGCGCCCGGCAGCCGGGCCGCCGTTGCCGGCCTCGCGGAGTTTGCAGATTGGTGGCTCCATCTGCCCCCAAAATAGAGCATGCTCACATATGACGGACGCAGCAACACAACTGGGGAGCAGGCAGAACTGACCAGAGCTGCAGGCGGAAGCGGAGCGACACAAAAACTGAAAAAAAATGGCTGGCCGCAGCGGGATGGCTGCAGGACACTGCCTCCAGTAGAATGGTTGAACCGGTTACGGTGTGCACACAGCAGCGGCCTGGACTACTGGCTCGCGGCACAGGGGGCAGAGCGGCAGCGCCGCCGCCATCAGCACCTCCGCGCAGCGCCTGCAACAGATGGAAAAATGACAAGGGCAGCAGTCTAGCAAGGTGGATATAGATGCTATGGCGGCCTGCGCACAGCTTTACTCAGCAAGCACTACATTAACTGGCTGCGATCACCAGGGCAGTTGTACCAAGGCAATCTTAGCAAGCTACACATCCCAGAGCGCTCACCGGCAGAGGCACAGGTGGCCGCAAGGGACCAGCACGCTCTCGCGCCTGCCCTCCCAGCAGACTGCAGAGCAGAGGGGAGGGTTGAGGTGCCATGTGCATCGAAATGCAGGTCGTTTGAATACTAGAAGCTGGCAGCAATGCTAGGGCCGATGGACCGAGCCCCACAAATCGGCTCCGACTTCCCTCAATCAGATGCCCATGCGTCTCACCAATGCACAGCTCCGATTCGTGAGGCTCCTCGTCAACTGCCGCCGCCACTGCCTCAGCGGCAACTGTAGCAGCAGTGGCCAAGCCGGCAGCAGCGTGCGGCTCAGATTGCAGCTGGGCAGGGGCGGCATTGGCGCCAGGAGTGGGTGGCTGCTCATGTGGCAGCACGGGGNAGGAGCACAGACGGAAGGTCTGCTGCCGCAGCGTGCAGGCCTGGTCCGGCTGGTTCAGCTGGTGTTGCTTCCGCTGCCGCCTGTGCTGGCNGCGCTGCTGTTTCGGCTGGTTCCGCAGCACTTGGGGGCTCAACCGCCGCCTGAGCTGCTTCAGCCGTCTGCGCTGCCGCCGCTGCCTTGGGCCCATGGGCCAGGGCAGGCTGCAGTGCTGCTGCATCCTCGCTGCTCCTGCTTGGCACGTTGGCAGGGCTGGCTGCTGCAGCAGCTGGCTGGCCTGCATGCTGTGCGCTTGCACTGCGGCCACTGCTGRTGGCTCGGCTGAGTGGCNGGCTGCGCGCKGCTGGCCCCTSTGATGCGTTGGTCTGAGCAGCAGNCGGCAGGGGCAGGAGATGGGAATGGGGACGGAGCGCCCCGCTGCTTGGCCTGGGCCTGCCTCTTCGACGCCTGCTTGGGCTGCTTGGGCTGCGGCTGCTGCTTGGGCTGCTTGGGCTGCTGCTTCTGCTGCTGCTTCAGCTCCTGCTGTGCTTGCTGCTGGTGCTGGCCAGAAGTGGAGGGGCTAGCCGGCGGCCGCCGTCGCAGCTGCTGCTTCTGAGGGGTCTTGGGGCTGGCCGTGAGCTGATTCACGGGTGAGCTAGCGCCTCCCGCCGGTGTGGCGCCGGTTGCAGTCATGCCTGGCTGCTGCTGCTGCTGCTGCTGCTGCTCCTGCTGCTGCCTCTCGCTCGACATCAGCCGCCACAACAGGCTGCACCACCCTCCAATCGCGCTGCCTTCTTGCTGAGCCTGCTGCTGGTTCGCTGCCTGCTGAGCTGGCTGGTCGGTGCCCTGCTGAGGCTGAGCCTGCTGCTGCTGCTTTACTGCTGACCCTTGCTGTGCCACCCGCCTGCCGGCCGCCCTCTGCCCCTTGCCTGCTGCTCGGTGCGCTTCAGACTGCTGCCGGCGTGCTGCCCGCTGCTGCTGCCGCTCAGCTTCNTGTGCCTCGCCCTGCTGGGCCAGGTGGCGCACGCGCAGAAGGTGCCGCTGCCGCGCCCGCCGTTGCAAGTAGATGTGCCGAGCTGCAGGTGGGCATCGAGAAGAGACCCGGATTTGGACAACTTGGTTGTGCATTTTTGGCAAGTTTACATCCGCCCTGCGCAGCCTTGCCTTGCACCACAGCTGTCCCTTTGCTGCACCCAAGTGCATCGTCGCTGCCTAGCAAGGACTGGCAGCTGCAAACAACCTACAAACAAAAAACAACCTGCAGCTGCAAACAACCTGCAAATAAAAAGTGGCTGCTAGTACGGCACGCAGKAGCATCTCACCTACAAGCGCACCGGGCACACCAGCACCCAACAGCAGGATCGCAGCCACTGCCACCAGGACTGCAGATGCCTGGAGGGTTTCTAGCCCTGCCGGCCGATATGCTGAAGCCGCCACTGCATACTCCTCCACAAGCTGCTCTAGTGTGCCCTCCACCCATGGCGCCGCCGCCAGCCGCCGCTGCCTGGCTGCCTTCAGTTGCCGGGCAGTGGCGATTGCGCTGGTGCCGGGCAGGCGCTGGCTGGGGAAGCCGCGGGACTTCCACAGGCGCTTGTCTGCCACGCGAAAGCCCCAGTTGAGCACTGGGCCAGACAGCAGCCGCGTCTCCGGGCCGAGCGGTCCCATTGGCGCCGGCACACTGTGCACGCCATCTTGTGCGCCATGGGGCGGATGGGCAGCAAATGGCGTCACTCGGATGCGCAGCAGCAGCTCGCTGTGTTTCAGGAAGCCGGGGAGCTGGCCTGACAGCATCTGCCACAGCGGCAGCACGTTGGGGTACGTGCACATATGGCCATCAGTCTCTGCTGTGCTGCTGGCAAACGTTTCGGGCCACCCGCACCGCCATGTACCTGGAACGTAAAATGGTTGGAGAGGCATCAGCAGCTGGAGCAGTTGGTGGGGCCCCTCACAAATATGTGGCCTCCTTCTTTATGTCATTCAGCAAGACGCCAACTTGCTTTGATGATACATGCACTGGAGGGAGGCCATGCTATCCCTTGTCCCTACAGATGGCCAACTGCATCCCCCCAGCACACTGCAGGGACTCGCCTTGGGACCAGTGCTCGCCCTGGCTGTGTACCACCACAAACTCGAGAAGGAAACCGCCGTGCTGGTGCGGCGGCAGGCCCCACAGCCTCAAGCCAATTGACACATTTGTGGCAGGATCAGCCAGGATGAAAGGGTTACTGTGGGTAGGGGGAAGGAGGACAGAATGGGGGTTTCAGAATTGTTGCAATTCATACCTTTCTGCCTCGTGGCTGGGACGGGAAATGCAGNACTGCATGCAGACCTCTTGCCTTCAACCCAGAGCCGTTCCACAATGCCAAGCACAGCTTGCTGCAGCACCAAATATGTAAGTCAAGATGCAACGCCCAGCAGAAGCAGCGATTGACACACTGCGGGCAGAGCGCGCCTGCCCGACGCACCAGCCATAGCCGCCCGCGCTGAAGGCTGGGCCATACATGACTCCATCATTCGTTTGGATACATGTGGTTGGCTGCTGCTCGAAAGCGCTGGCCGGCAGAGCCCACTGCAGGGAGAACAGGTGGAGCGCCGGAACAAGGGCAGCACTGTGGGAGGCGCGGGCGGCTGCCCAGTGCTGAACCTGCCAGTTGCGAGGCAGGGCTAACCTGGCAACAGATAGCAGCTTCTCCTTTTGTGAACTTCCCCGCTCACCTCCACCTCCGTGCTGCACAAGCCGGTCAGGCAATCGGAGGCACCCGTGGCTGCTTGGGCGAGTATTAAGTTGCCCTGCAGGACAGTTGCCGGAGCAGCAGTGCGTAAGACACAACCAAGCCGACCCAGCCTGAGCTTGCTTGAAAGAGTGATGCACTGACGGCGAAATAGCCAAGCACAGCAGGCTGACGCCGCGCACAGCAGGTATCCTTGCACACAGGGCCATGGGAAGCAGGTGTGCTGACGTGCATACGCCATGGCACGACGTGATCAGTTGAGCCTTGGAAAAACGTATGCAGCTGTTTGATCCAAGACGTGCGCAGGTTGCCCACTGCCAGCAGGTGAGCAAGCGTTGTCCCTGCAAGGGCAGCAATGGGTAGTGAGGAGGAGGGTATCAGGTCAGGGCACAGGTCAATCCAATGGGCAGCAGCTCTTGCAGAGCTGCAAAGCAGGTGCCTTGGGCATGCACAGGCAGGGTTGATGGCCCAATTACAAGCAAGGCCACATAGTCTACCTGGGCTCACCCACAGATACAGCGTCGTAGGTCAGTGTGGCTAGGAGGGTCATTTCGTCCCAGCAAGGTGCAAAGCCTCCGCCCAGGGCGGTCAGGTGTGCAGCCTGCCCCTGCCAGTCCCAGCCCAACGCCGCTGCAATGTGCTGGCTCAGGCCCAGCGCAGCAACCGTCTGGTTGTGGTGCAGCAGGCGGACCACGAGAGCCAGATTGTTTTCAATCTCCACCAAAAATTCGCGCGGGCTGGCCCATTCAGCGGCGGCCCAGCGGGGCTGGCGTGGAGGGCCGGGCTGCCGGTTGGCGATGTGAGACTTCAACAGATTTGGCCGCTCGCGAGCTAGCACATCGCAGACCAGAGCGTAAAATTTCATATGGCACTGCAGAGGTGGAGTGGCCTTGAGAAAGGCAGCTTTGGCGGCAGAAAGGCACTCAGGACATTCCACACAGCCGAGGAGTGCCGATAAGTAGATGCAACCGGCGCCATGGCACCGATGCTGCATTACAGCTGCAGCTGCCCATTGATACGAGCAAAGCTAACCTTGAGCTCCCGGCGGGTCCAGGCGAATGCTCCGCTGAGGTTGCCACTCTCAACCACGCCCAGCGCATCTTGCAAGGACGCCACAGCCGCCTGCACACACCCATGATTTGTGCGGATGTGGGTTGCAACCCCAGCTAGCGGTGCTGCTTGACACAAGGGAGCTTTGCAATGTTGGGTCAAGCACTGGCAAGTTTGCACGCGTGCTCTGCTACTGACGTGCAGGCTGTTGCATTACCCGAGAGCATTCCAGCGCAGCTGCAGATGAACCACACAGCTCCAACCAGCTGACCGGCACTGATGGCAGCGGCGCATCAAGGTCGAAGCCCAGGCGGACGGCAGGCAGCACATCGCGCTCAAGCCGCTCGCGCCAGTCGGGTTGGTCCAGCCCATCGAATGCGCTGCATGGGGTTGGCGGGGGCAGCCGGTGCGAGGGCCGTCAGCACTGTGGCGGCAGCGGCGGCGGCGGCGGCGAGAGACGTACAGCTGGGCCGGCGGCACTGGCTGCACACACCTGGTGTTGCAGAACAGCCTGAAGGCGGGCGTGAGGTCCCTTCGCCCCGCTGTGGCGCTGGTGAGGCAGCAGCACAGGGCGGCCAGCAGCAAGACGCGGGCAGCATGCATGGTAAGGGGCTGTGTGGTGGAAGTGCAGGAGGCACGCTGATGGCCGAATGCACGTCCTCCCACCCTTGTGCCACCGACTTTCCACCTCTCCAGCAGCCCTCCCTGCACCTGACTGCCTTCCCATTACTGGTTCAAGGGTTCTGACAGCCCATCAAATGTGTCTAGTGCCCCGGGCGACAAGTATGTGCGTTTGGCGGCGCCGACAGCCGCTGCCGCCGCCCGGCTTGGGCTGCCGCTTGGTCGCCCCTGCCGCTGCCTCCCCATTTGCAGAAGAGCTGCATGATTCAGCTTTCTTTCACATTACAGCACACGTACAGACTGTTCAGAGGGCATGCAATGTACGCAGAACTGACTACAACCAACTGCATCTGGGAGCGGAGCACTCCATCTAACCCGCAAGGCCGCCAGCCGCAGTTGGGTTGGCTGCAGCTGGCAACAGCACGGTCGAACCCATCAGGGTGTGTACACGGCAACGGCCTGGACTACTGGCTGGCGGCACACGGGGCAGAGTGGCAGTGCTGCCGTCATGAGCACCTCTGCGCAGCGCCTGCAGCAGGCAGGAGGGAAGCGCAGGGCTAGCAACTGAGCAACCATGTGTGCCTGCCATGGAGACAAAATGGTTTTTTGCTAGTCGAGAGACAGCGGGTTGTGCTGAGCAGACAGGTAACGCACTCTAGTGGTACAGCCCTCACCGACAGAGGCACAGGTGGCCGCAGGGCACCAGCACACTCTCGCGCCTGCGCTCCCAGCAGACTGCAGGGCAAAGGGGGAGGGCAGACGTGCGGTGTGCAGTGCAGCGCAGGCCTCAGTTCAGGGTCTTGTGGGCCTTGCCATGATAGCACGAAGCTAGCCCACCCCACCCACCAACCAACAACAACTGCCCCCGAGCAGATGCCTGTGCGCCTCACCAATGCACAGCTCCGAATCGTGAGGCTCCTCAGCAATCGCTGCTCCAGCCGCCTTCTCAGCAGGAGCAAGCACAGCCAGAGCAGCCTCAGCAGCAGCCTCAGCAGCAGATGGCTCTGCTTGTGGCTGGGCAGGGGCCGCACAGCCGCCAGTGGGTGGCTGCTCGGCTGGCAGAGCGGCAAGCAGCACAGGCGAGAGGTCTGCTGCCGCAGCTTGCAGGCCTGGGCCGGCTGCTTCAGTCGGTGCCGCGCCCGCTGCTGCCTGTGAAGGCGGCGCTGCTGCTTCAACTGGTCCGGCAGCAATGGGGGACTCAGCTGCCGCTTGAGGTGTGTCGGGTGCCCCCACGGCTGCCTGTGTCGCTGCCTCCACCACCGCTGCCTCAGTGGCACCAGATGCATGGGCCAGGGCAGGCAGCAGCGCTGCTATTTCCTCGCTGGGCCTGCTGGCCACCTCAGCGGGGCTGGCTGCAGCTGCAGCGGGTTGGCCGGCAGGCTGGGCGTTAGCAGCGCTGCCACCGCCGCTGGCCTGGCTCACTGGTTGGCTGGGCGCAGCTGCCCCCANTGCTGCGTTGGGCTGAGCAGCAGCAGCGCTGGCAAGGGCAGGAGAGGAGGATCGGGCTGGGCTTTCCTTAGGCTGCTGCTGCATCTGAACCTGCCCTTTGCCTGCCTGTTCGGGCTGTTTGGGCTGCTGGGGCTGCCGCTGCTGCTGCTGCTGCCCGCAAACCGCTGCGGGGCTAGCAGGGGGCCGCCGGCGCAACTGCCTCTTCTGAGGAGGGTTGTTGGGGCTGAGCGCCGGCTGATCTGCGGGCAGACTAGCGCTGTTAGCCACTGAGGCGCTGCGGGTAGCCTTGGTTGGCTGCTGCTGCTGCTGCTGCCGCCGCCTCCGGCTGGGCAATAGGTAGCCCAGCAGCCCACAAAACCTCGCAACCAGGCTGCCTCTGCTCTGCTGAGCCTGCTGCATGTCCACAGCCTGGGACGCTTGCCCGCTGCGCTCCTCTTGAGCGTGCTGCCGCTGGTGCTCCGCCTGCTCCGCCTGCTGATCCTGCGCCTGTTTCTTTCCTGCTTGTTGTGCCGCCCGCCTGCCTGCTGCCCCCTGCCCCCTGCCTGCCTCTTGCTGCCGCTTCTTGTCTGCCGCTGGCTGCGCCTCGGGCTGTTGCAGGTGAGCTGCCCGCCGCCTCTGATGCCCTGCCCCTTCTGCCTGCCCCTGTCGAGCCAGCTGCCGCATGCGCTGGATGGCTCGCTGCCATGCCCGCCGATGCTGGTACTCCAGTCGAGCTGCAGGCAGCCAGCGAACATGCAACAGCGGTGCATGGCACGTTAGCTCCATACTAATTGAGGGCAACAGCAGGCAACCGCTTCACCATCCCCTGCCCAGCCCCTCCACGCACCTGCCCCTCCGCACACACGCACACAGCCGCATCAAACGCACGGTATTCAGACAGGAGTGCCAGCCGGGAGCGGAGACTCACCCTCAAGCGCAAAGGGTAGCAGGATGCCCATTAGCACGATTGCAGCAAAGCCCGCTTTATCCCAGTCCAGCCAGGCAACCGACTTCCTGGAGTAAGCCCTCTCCAACCGCTGCAAGGCAGTCTCCACCCAGGGAGCTGGTTTTAGCTGCCACTCTGCCGCTGCCTCCAGCTGCCGGGCCACTGTGGCTGCACTGGGGCCAGGCAGGCGCTGGCTGGAGAAGCCGCGGGACGACCAGAGGCGCTTGTCTGCCACTTCGTAGCCCCAGTTCAGCGCGGGGCCAGACAGCAGCCGGGGCTGTGCGCCCAGAGGACCGATCGGCGGCATGCTGCCCCCTTCCAGCTGGCCATCCGAATAAATGGCGGCAACTGGCGTCACTCGAATGCGCAGCAGCAGCTCATCGTGCAGCAGGAAGCCAGGGAGCTGGTCGGAGAGCATCTGCCACAGTGGCAGCGAATTCTGCTTCGTGCAGGTGCTGCCCGTGAAAGAGCTGGCAAAGTCGTCAGGCCACTTGCATGGCCAGCCTGCGAACGCATGGAGGTGATAGCATGGGCGTCAGCAGCCGCTTCCATTCTCGTTTGATGTTGGGCGGTGCACTGCGCGTGGCAGCAATGCTGTGGGGTAATGCCCTGCCTTGTGGTTCGTAAGACGGCAGGCCAGGGCACTGGAGCGTGCAGAGTGTTGACTCCTGCAGCCACGCATGACCAACCAGACCCAATCCAAACAACGCGAGGCGCACCTAAAGACCAGTGCTCGCCCTCGTTGTGCACCGCAGTAAACTGCACATGAAACCTCCTTGCAGGCTCCAGCGGTGGCTGGTGTGCAAACCACAGGTTCAGGCGCAGCGACACTTCTGCCACTGAGTCAACCACGATGGAAGCGGTCCTGTGGGCGGCGGAAAGGCAGGAGGGGTGTGAAAAAATCGTCGGAGTGCAAAGTGCTGCTGGCTGCCTGCCTCCCGGCCTGGGCAGGCCTGCGCAGGGGATACTGGCTTCACAGCGCTGCCGCGTTGACAAGACTGGCGGGCGCAACTGGCTGCTGTGGCAAGCATTGCAAGCAGTAAGCAGCCCACTTTGGCAAGCTTGTCATCTGCCGACACTCACCAGCCGTAGCCGCCTGCGCTGAAGGCAGGGCTAACAAACTCTTCAGCATGATACTTGGAGGGAGTGGTGGTGCCCTGCTGGAAAGCGCTTGCCAGCAGCGCCCACTGCAGAAATCACAGGAGGACGGCAGGAGGCGGTCAGCTCTGCTTCGGCACCAGCACCGTGAGCTGTCGGCAGCAGCACTGCTTCAGCCATACATGCAGCGTGAAGCTGGGCAGGGCAGCCCAGATTACCACCTGCTGCATACCCTGCTCACCTCCACCTCCGTGCTGCACACGCCTGCCTCACAGTTGGGGGTGCTTGCTTGCGCGATTTGCAAGTTGCCCTGCAGTATAGGCGCAGCAGGGGCAGGCGCAGCGGGGACAGGTGAAGCAGCCATCATCGATCAGGCAATTGCACCACAGTTTGCACACCTGGCACAGCGTGTTAAGGACAAAGCGACAGGCACGGCCTGCCGCACAAAGCCTGGCAGGCATAATGTTCAAGCAACAAGCATGCCTGCTCACATCGACACGCCGGGGTGTGCAGTGCTCAATTGAGCCATTGAAAAATTCGTTCAACTGCTCGTACCAAGGCCCAGGCGCGCTGCCCAGAGTCAGCTGTAGTGCAACAGTTCCGTCTGCATTGCAACGAGGGGTTGGCAGGCTTGAGTTGCAGGGCAGGCATGGAAGCTGGGTAAAGCACCAACAGGGCGGGGCAGGCATGGAAGCTGGTAGGCACAAAGCGCTGCTGCAGCGGAGAGTGCGCAGGCAGCAGCAGCAGCTGCAAATGCATCTCACTCGCAAGCAGCATGCCGTGATGACTGCCCACACCTCAATGCCCCCTMTTCCGCCCACACCCACTCAAGTGTCGGGCTTCGGGGTCCAGCATTGTGGCCAGCAGCGCCACCTGGTCCCAGCAGGGCGCAAAGCCTCCACCCAGGGCTGTCAGGTGTGCCGCCCGCGTCCAGTCCCAGCCCAGCGCTTTTGCGATGTGCTGGCTGAGCGCCAGGGCTGAGATTGACTGGTTGTGGTGCAGCAGGCGGACGATGAGAGCCAGGTTGTTTTCAATTTCAGCTGCCATCTCGCGCATGCTGTGCCATGTGAGGTCCCAGTTGGGCATGTGCGGAGCTGCGGGCCGCCCAGATTGAGGCTCCAACAAGGCTGGCTGCTCGCGAGCCAGTGCGCCGCAAACCAGCGCATAGAGTTTCAGGTGGCACTGCGGGTGAGGAATGTTCACGAGCTAGGCACATGTGACGCATTCAGGCCCCCAGGCAGCTTGAGTGCGGCGGACATGGGCACTTGGTGCTGACCGGTGCTGACGGCTTTGTAGAGCAGCAAGAATTCTCACAACGGCAATCACACAAGTTGACTGTCCTCACCTTCAGCTCCTGGCGAGTCCAGGCGAATGCGCTGCTGCGGTTGCCGCTCTCGACCACCTCCAGCGCATCTTGCAGGGACGCCACAGCCGTCTGCAGGCAGCAGCAGAATGCGCAGGCGGGTAAGGGGGGATGCTGTTTGACGCACTCAGCATTCAATGCGGCAACCTCGACTGGGTGCTGTGCGCCGAGTACTGGCTACCCTCGAGGGCATGCTGCGTGCTACATGCCTGCATGCAGGCGGGTAGCAACAGAGCATTCAAGCGCATGCCGAACGGCCAGGCCCAACCCAGCTGACCGGCACTGATGGCAGCGGCGCATCAAGGTCGAAGCCCAGGCGGACGGCAGGCAGCACATCACGCTCTAGCTGCTGTTTCCAGTCAGGTTGGTCCAGCCCATTAAAAGCGCTGAAAGGTGGAGGCAGGGAGGGGGCAGCCGGTGCGAGGGCCGTCAGCACTGTGGCGGCAGCGGCGGCGGCGGCGGCGAGAGACGTACAGCTGGGCCGGCGGCACTGGCTGCACACACCTGGTGTTGCAGAACAGCCTGAAGGCGGGCGTGAGGTCCCTTCGCCCCGCTGTGGCGCTGGTGAGGCAGCAGCACAGGGCGGCCAGCATCAGGACGCGGGCAGCATGCATGGTGAGGGGCTGTGTGGTGGAAGTGCAGGAGGCACGCTGATCGGCCGACTGCCCGTCCTCCCCACCCTTGTGCCACCGGCTTTCCACCCCACTGCCTGCTCTTTTTTTCCTTGTTTCTGATGCGAAATCAACCCGAGACGGTGTATTCCCCCTGATTCATGAACGGCCGGCTGTGCCCAGCTCGCTGGCTCTGCTGCTGCCGCTGCCGCTTGGCAGCGCCGCTCGGCTGGGTTGCGGCGGAGGAGCAGGCTCTCTCATGCTCGGCAGTGTTACAGGTGCAAGTAAATGATGGGAGCATGAATAACATGCAACAAGCACTGCGGGACGATACAAGGCAGCGGCATTTGGCAGCGGAGTGCTCAATGGTTGGCGCAGGCCGCAGCTAGCTTGCAAACTTTGAAAGGCGCCAACTGAATGCAGCGGCAGCACGATGACGGAGGACAGGACCCCAGCAGAAATGTCCAGGCCTCAAGGTGTGTACACATCAAGAGCCTGTGTGAGCGGCTTGCGGCAGACAGGGCAGAGCGGGTTCGCTGCAGCCATCTGCACCTCCGCGCAGCGCCTGAAGCAAGCAGATGGGGTGTAGGACAACGTTGAGCAACGTGCGTACTTTGTGAGCCAGCTGTGGCGGCATGCGCGCTGTGTTATTGATTGACCAAGCGTTATGCGTCAGGCTGTGGCGATGAGCACTGCGCATAAAGCTGTCATGAGAATATCGCAACGCAAACCAACAATGGAGCACATACCGGCAGAGGCACAGGTGGCCGCAGGGCACCAGCACGGTCTCACGCCGGCGTTCCCAGCAGACTGCAGAGCAAGCGGAGGGCAGATGTGTTGGTGTGCATCTTAATGACTGATGACAAAGCTGCATACAAGTAGCCCACCAAACCTAGCCCCACAGCTCCCCTCATGCAGCTCACCAATGCACAGCTCCAAATCGCGGGGCTCAACTGGCTCCGCCGCCGCCGCCTCAGCGGCAGGCGCAGCGGCAGGAGCAGCGGCAGCAGCAGCCGCAGCCGTGCCCCAAGCGGCAGGCGCCGGCGGCTCTTTTTGTGACTGGGCAGCAGCGGTGCTGCCAGGAGTGGCTGGCTGCTCGGGTGGCAGCATGGCCAGCAGCACGGTCGAAAGATCTGCCACTTCAGCTTGCAGGCCTGGCCTGGAAGATGTTGATAGAAGGGCAGCTGCTTCAGCCGCTGCCTCCCCAGCTGCCCCTGCTGCTGTTGCTACGGGCGGCGCCGCCGGGCCTGCTGCCTCAGCAGCAGCAGTGGACTCGCCTGCTGCCTGGGCCTCCTCAGCCGCCTGCATCGTCGCCGCCGCCGCCGCTGCCTCCGACGCGGCAAATGCATGGGCCAGGGCGGGCAGCAGGGCCGCTGCATCCTCGCTGCGCCTGTTCGCCTCCTCAGCGGGGCTGGCTGCCGGAAAAGCTGGCATGCTGGCATGCTGGGCGCTTGCACTGCTGCCACTGCTGCCGGCTCTGCTGATGGGTGTGCTGGACGCAGCTGCCCCCACCGGCGCTTTGGGCTGAGCAGCAGCAGCAGCGTTAGCCAGAGCAGGAGAGGGGGGCCGGGATGGGGAGCCTTGCTGCTTTGCCTTAGCCTGCCCCTTAGCTGTCTGTTTGGGCTGTTTGGGCTGCAGCTGCTGCTTGACCTGCTGCTGTTGCTGCTGACCAACCTCCGAGGGGCTAGCTGGGGGGCGCCGGCGCAGCTGCCGCTTCTGCGGAGGGGTCTTGGGGCTCAGTGTAGGCGCGCTGGCGGCTTCAGCCCGTGAGGGGCTGCTGGAAGCCTTGGCTGGCTGCTGCAGCCGCTGCTGCCGCTGCTGCTGCTGAGTACGGCTGGGCAGCAGGCGGCCCAGCAGGCTGCCAAACCTGGCAACCATGCTGCTGCCTCTCTGCTGAGCGTGCTGCTGGCCTGCAGCCTGCTGAAGTTGCCCGCTGGGTGCCTGCTGCGCCTGCTGCCGCTGCTGAACAGCCGAACACGCTTGCTGCACCGCCCGCTTGCCTGCTGCCCGCGGCCCCTTGCCTGCTGCAGGCACTGCTTTGGTCTGCTGCAGCTCTGCCGCCTGCGGCTGCCGCTGCTGCTCATGCTGCGCTTCTGTCTGCCCCTGCCGAGCCAGGTGGCGCATGTGCTGAAGGTTCCGCTGCCGCGCCCGCCGTCGCATGTACGCTCGTTGGACTGCAGGCACGCAGCGGGCGCAGGGCAGACGCTTTATCACGTCAGCCAGATGCCGGAGGAGAAGCAGCCTTGCAAAATTGCCTGTCATGCACAGCTATTGCCTGCGTGTTCCATGAACCCCAGCTGGCCCCCAGCTGCACACAAAGCATCACACACCTCCCCCACAAGAGGCAGCTGCAGCAGCAGCACTCACCCACAGGCGCCAGCGGCACCACGACGCACATCAGCGTGAGCAGTGCGGCTGCCACCAGGAAGGCTGTTTCCTGGAGGGCACGTGCCGCCGCCGGCAGCTCTGATGCATACAGCCAGGAGGCCACAGCCGCCTCTGAATACTCCTGCACCAGCCACTTCAAAACACCCTCCACCCAAGGAGCCGCCACCAGCCGGCGCTGCCTAGCTGTCTGCAGTTGCTTATCAACCGCAACGGCGCTGGCGCCAGGTAAGCGCTGGCTGGGAAAGCCGCGGGACTGCCACAGCCGCTCGTGTGCCACGTCGTAGCCCCAGTTCAGCACGGGGCCAGACAGCAGCCGCGGCTGTGGGCCCAGAGGCCCGACCGATGGCACGCTGCACAGGCCGCCTGTGGGGCCCTGCTGCACGCCATCTGGCGGACTGATGGCCAAAGGCAGCACTCTGATGCGGAACAGCAGCTCGTCGTGCTGCACAAAGCCAGGGCGCTGGCCGGACAGCATCTGCCACAGCGGCAGCACGTTGCTCTGTGAGCACGTGCTGCCTATGGTGCAGCTGGCAAAGGTTTCGGGCCACAGGCACAGCCAGTCTGCGCAGAGCGAGGGATGGCAGCGGAGGCATTGGAAGCCGCAGCTCTTTGCCTCGCACCGCCGGCGCGGGGCAGGCTGATATTGTTGACTGGAAGCGGATCATTGCGTCAAGACGTGCCTGCCGTCCACAAAGCGCATGAAAAAACTGCGTCGCACCAGGACAAAGGCCAGAACAAAGTCATGGTTCACCTGTGGACCAGTGCTCGCTCTCATTGTGCACAACAGTAAACTGCACGTGGAAACCGCGGGGCGGCTCCAGCGGCGGCAGGTGAGCAGCCCACAGCTTGAGGCCCAGGGAGACCTCGGCCACCGAGTCGGCCAGAATGAAAGGGGTCCTGCAGAAAGGAGGAGGGAGGGGAGACAGTAGGGAATGCGCTTGGCTCATCATCGTTGCTACCCTTCAAGGGTCGGAAACATTATGGGCACTCGATCGTGCTCGAAAGGTCCACTCGAAGGGGGGAAACTTCGAAAAAGATTTCGAGCAGGGTTCGAGTGAGGCCTGGCCCCCACTCGAACTYCAGCGTTCGTGTGGGATCGAGTGGCCGGTCGAGCAGGGATCGCGCAGTGCTGGCGACAAGTAGCTGCTATGATTCCGAGGCTGGGCGCGCTGAAAAGCACGGGTTTGGGAAGTGAGGGCCGGGGGCGGCGGCAGGGGCGGGGCGGTTGGGCGGGCACACTTGCCGTTGGCGGTTGGGAAGGCAGCTGTCCACACCTCAACAACATCAACAACA